>JAXCIN010000030.1:600000-943461 GCA_038502155.1 Parochlus steinenii | reverse complement strand
GTTCACTTGAGGAGGGAATCTGTTTTTGTACTAATAACATGCCAAGTTTTTGCATTTGTGAAAAATTCCTGGTATTACCAGATAACATTTCAAAGTGTTCTCATTTGACTTGAATTTCCATAAATATCACAACCAGCAATATTATTGATTACTTAACAACTTCAAACGGCATAATTGGCAAAATTAACAGAAAATTATCTTATAATTTTTTGAGGTATTTCAGATGTTCGAGTTATTATTCAATTTCAATGAACGAAAAAATTAACTTATTTAGGATAACTAAAAGAAACTAAATACATCATATTATTACAGTTCATTGAATTACCGTTTTCAAGTCATTTACCAAGAAATTTTTTATTGAGTTTCTTTAATTAGATTTATTTAATTTGTGCAAAAGCTTTGTTAAAACTGTGTGAGACATATCAACAAAAAAGATTATATAGCCTTGAGATAGTATGATTTCCGATTTTCCACTCAAGTAGAGTTTGAATGATTTTGTCTTCGATTTTACAGTTCAGATTGTAAATACAAATTTCTTTCGTCGTTGGTGATTTTTGATTTTGTTTAACAAATTCAAACAAAAATATCACTTTGGATGATTTTGTTCAAGGTTGTTGACAAATTAACACATTGAATTTATCTTTTTTTTTTGATTTCAGTGATCAATTCCAAATTATGTTGCTTGATGAAATTTATTGATGCATTAACAAACCGTTGAGTTGATTTTAATTTATATCCAAAGTCTCCCCAGTGAATTGACATTATGGTCGCAGTCGAATTTTTGTGGTCAACCCGAAAGTTGTCATCCAAATCTCTTATCAATCATGTTGCATCTCAAGGATCTTTGGTGGTAAAAGTGTTCAATCGAGTTAAAAATATAAGTGAAATTCTTTCAGACTCCTTTTAAATTTCTTTCTTTTCTTTTTTGTGGTTATTATAATCGAACCAAACGATCTGTAATTGTTCTTGTTCATGTTATTTTTTTTTTTGTATTTTCAGAACATGCGACAATTTCATCAAATCTTTGCCCTCGAGACGCCACACATTTCAGATTGTCTCCAGTACCTGTACACTGATAAAATCTTTTTGTTTATTGAAAAATCTATAATTGATATATTTCATAGCGTATGTATTTTAAATTTGGGTCAAATTATTAATCATAGAAATGATAAAATTAATTATTCAATAGATAGTACAAATTTCATACAATCAATTATAAATTATTTCTTCATCTTCTTTTCTCTCAGTGAGAACTGGCCAAGGTATTAAAAATCCGTCTCCATTAAGATAAGAAAGATGTTTAAAAAAATTATCAAATTCCATGTGCTCTCATTTTATGTCCAGAAGTGTCGCAAATTGTTTTAAACATTATCTGCTAAAATAAAATATAATAAAAGAAATATTTCCATTTGCGCATTCAAAAGTTAATTGACCATATTATTCACTCCAGAATTCATTTCAACTTTATGCGCTGCGCAACTCGAACAAACATAAACTGTTTTCATATTTAAATATTGAGAATTTATTGTATTGTTCGTTTCCGCAGGATAATCACAGCAACAATAAATTCAGACTGCGATTGTGGGTGTAATTTTTCTCCGGTTTGATTTCAGATAAAGGTTTTGTTATGAAGCACAATAAAATAAAATGTAACTAAAAAAACAAAGGATATCAATATTTGCCTCAAGTATATATGGCGGGTTCTTTGCTGAAAATAATAATGAATAATATTTGTAATTTAAATGATATTCCTTGCAAGCAAGTTAGCAAGTGAGTTTTGATAAATAAAAATCATTTAAAATAAATGTTACTCAATATATGGAAAAATATAATTGTAATGAAGATACTTAACTCTTTAGAGTAATACTGCTTGAAAGGGAAATTAATGAATTTTGTACGTTTTCCTGAAGAAATATTTACGTTACGGAATTTATTCTTATAAAAGTTTCAATTATTGATTCTTAAAATATGATTTATATACAAAATTGAATGTGCACGACGTGTTTCAACTTTTAACTAAAATTCAATATACTCAATTAACGTGTAATCAATGAAGATGTTCACGTTCTCAGCTCAATCAAAGCATCACTTCTTCAGAGGTGAAGTTGTATATAAATTCAAAATTTTTCGTTCAACATCATTTGGAAACCCTGGTAAGAATTCCTAACATGTTTGTGGTTTCGGCAAGTTTCGGTTTCTTTATCTAATGATTGCCCAAAAAACTTTTAAATATTTAATGTGTGCAATACTGCAATGTTGGTTTTGGAAACGATTTCTTGTGTGTTAAATCGAAAATAAGTTCAGAACTCCAGACATTCATTCAATTTTTCAAAAAAAATATTCCGACTTTTTTTGACTTTCATCTTCCTTTTCTTGTTTTCTCCAATTACTTCTTGTTGGCTGGCTTCTTGGTTAGTTGTTGTTTCGTAAGTTTAGCTGTGCAAATTATTATTTTATGGAAAAGTTTATGCTAGATGACCCGCATCTATAGAACCAACAAAGCAAATAAGTATTCAATTTTAAATTCTAAATAAACGATGATTAACCATGGAGAATAAATATATGCGGTAATCCCAGGTGGACGAGAGTTGTCTGGTGAATTGTTATGCAACGCTTTGTTTTTGAAGATTTTTTTTGTGGCGCTACAGTTAACATATAGTATAGATTGAAAAAAATAAATGGGTTTTTATTTTACGTATTACAAAATACCTTGGCTTAAATTTAATATTCTTTAATATGCACTCAAATTTCTTGCTTTTTATGATTTCACATAGATAGTGATATAGCTAAACATACAATATTAATCATCTTTTGTCATATACGAATATATATGCTTTTTTTATATTTTTATTTTAAAGGCTAGAAATTATTTATTTCTGTTCAATATTTTAAGTGTCCAAATAAAGTGATGGCTGATTACAAAAAACTGCATCAACAAAATTGTGGTGAATACTTTAACGCTGAATTATAAATTTTTCGCTCTTAAAAATGAAGAGATTTGGATTTGCATAAAGCAATTAGCATTCTTTAAATATATAAACAAATACTTTATTAATCTCTCAATTAAAAATTACAAAAATTTGAATGAAAAGTCCATTGAAAATACTTGATTCCAGCTCACGCTTCAAGTGACCAAGTCAACACATTTTTTCATCGCAAATTTGCTGGTGTGTTTCTTATTTAAGAATTAACGTTCTCTCAAATATCAACTCTTAATATTTGCCATTATTTTTTCAATTTCGATTATATTTTTGAGCATTCAAGCGAAATAAACTCAACTTATTTATTATTGTTTTTTTTATTGGATTGGAGTGTTGTCGAGAGGTTTTCGCTAAAGATCGTCAATAAAGATATTGCAAAGGAATCACTTAAATTTGTGCTGCACATTCAACTACCAATCCCTATTATATTCGTGTTAATTACTATAAAGTTGTGGTTCTCATATGCGTTTCACGAAATTATTATTACATTCTTAAAAATAATATATTAAAACAGAAATTTTTGAAATCACATAAAAACGTGCAACTAAAAGATCCATAAAATACTACTTAAGATTTAAGCGGTTTGCAGCCGTATGCCGCAGCAAGCAAAAAAAAATTAATTCACCTGTGATTATCTGTTGAAAATTACGAGTTCAATATGGCAAAAGTGACATTTATTTAAGTTCATTATCAAAAGCAAACGCATTTTTATGGAGGCTGAATTTGCTTTTGAAGTCACTTTTTATCACGACGCTGGATAATCACCTTTTATCTTTTTAATATTATTTCATGATATAAAATACAAGTGCTGTTTATTTGTTTATATATATTTCTTCGTGACGTTAGATATTCACATATTGTTTAACCATATTCTAAGATTAATTCTAGATAGTTTGTGTACCAGATCCATATATTACAAATCTTCATGGAGGTTTATTATGACAAGACATTATTGCCTCTATTAACAGAATTTTTAATTCTAACAATATACACGAGCTATATAACAAAAATTTTCGAACATTTACTATGGTCATAACAACCTATTTATTTGATTGATCTATTTATTTATTATCATTATATTAGACCATTATTGATAACAGAATGTGACAAAAATTTCTTCAATCAATGATTTTATAATCTTGGAACTGGTTTTGCGAATAAATATAATACAATTCTCTGAATGTCTTTCGTGTGTTCATGATTTGTTTTTGAAGAACCAATTCCAGTGTTAAGTTTTGGAAGCCTGGGAATTATTGAAATTCGATTATCTTTCCAATATTTTCTCTTCTGGATGATAAATATAATAACAATTTTGACGTAAATGGTTTGATTTTCAAACTTGTATATTGCGAGATAAAAAGATTTTGGTGCTATAAAATAATGGACTGAAAATTAAGACAGCGTATCATTAGTTGGAAAAAAAAAATATGGATTTTTTTATTTGGACAAAAATTTTATTTTGGATTTTTTTAGTTGGAAATTTTTAGTTGGATGTATTTTAGTTGGACAAATATTTTTTTATGGATTTAATTTTTTGGATTTTTTATAGTTGGATGTATTTTAGTTGGACTGTTAAAAACTTTTGAATTTTATTATTTGGATTTTTTAAATTTGGATTGACTTTATATGGATAACAATTTTAATTGAAAAACGTTTATTTGGAAAAATTTTTGTGAACGATGAGTTATAAAGGGTTTAAAAATCCTTCCATTTACACAGGAATGCGATGTGTCTAGATAAAGATTAGTCTTTCTTTACAAGATTTCTTTTGCACGGGTAAAGTGAGACCAATACTTAGTTGGATTAAACAAAAGCGTAGTGGGTCAACCAGCTAAGATGTACAACTTCTCTGACACAAGGTCGGTTTTCTCAAAATCACAAAATCACTCTTGAACGGTACATGTTAGCGATTCGGTTTCTTCAAAATTGTTGAAAATTATTAGTAAACAACAAGTTATGACCAAAATTGAGTCCATCACCAGTTGGTGGGATGATTTGATGACTCGAGACGCTTCAAACTAAGTATTGTTCTCACTTTATTCGTTCGGAAGCTATCTTGTAAAGAAAGAATAATCTTTATAAAGACACATCGCCATCCTGTGTAAATGGAAGGATTTTTAGACCTTTTATGGCTCATCGTCCACAAAAATCTTTCCAAATAAACGTTTTCCAATTAAAAATATTATCCATATAAAGTCAATCCAAATTTTAAAAATCCAAATATTAAAATCCAAAATTTTTTAACAGTCCAACTAAAATACATCCAACTAAAAAAAATCCAAAAAATTAAATCCATAAAAAAATATTTGTCCAACTAAAAATTTCCAAAAAAAAATATACAAATAAAAAAATCCAACTTATTTTTTTGTCCAACTAAAGAAACACTACCAAAATTAAAATATTTGTTAATTTGTTGCACCGTTCGAAGATCAGAAGTTTTTGTTTCAATATTTAATTGAGCGATAAGAAGGTGAGTTTTATTAAAATATTTTTATAAAAGAATTAAGACTCAACACGAAGGTTAATGACTGACTGAAAAGTTAAATAAAAATAACGGAGAAATTTAGAAACATCATATCATTTTTGGATCAAGTTGTTGAAAAACAAACAAATACCGCTTAAATTTACCGGCAGGTTTTATTAATTAATGACTTTGAAAATCTTGCAAATATAGATCTTAATTTTTGACTTGACTGACATCTGAAGCCTTAAAAGTCACTCTTTTTAATTTGCAAGTTTGGTTTAAAATTTTTGATTTGTTTACTTTAAATCTCAGAAAATAAAGTTCATTCAGTTCAAAGAAAAATAGGCATAAACAAATAGCTTTATAAAAAATTTAATTTGCAAAATTATAAGTCTAAAGGAAGCTGAAAAAATTAAAGAAAAAAACTAATACGAATAATCAATTTTTCTCAAGTAAAGTATTTTGATAATATGCCGTTTTTATGTTATTTTAAAGCAAATTTTAATAAAAATTATATTATGTTCACTATATATATTATGTTCAGATACACAAAAAGTGTTATTTATTGCAACCAATATTGTGAAAACAAATTTGAAGGCGAAAATTAGATTCAAAACAAATAAAAAAATCGATATATCATTGCACTCCCACCTACCAATCGCAAATTAATCCAGCGCAATTTAATTTCAGATGAAAAATTGGTTTTTCTTGATAATTTAGTTTCTTCTGCAATTGTGTTTGCATGCACTCTAGAATAAATGGTTGGCAGCCGAAAGCGTAATTTGTTATTATATATTGGTAAATTTGAAAATATATATATTTGATTTAAATTTAAAAAAGGTAAAATTTTAACTTCGTCGGTCTGTCTGAAGCATCTGAACTTAGATACTGGCTGAAAACTTTGAACTCAAAAACTAATCACTTCGTGATCTCTCAGTAAACAAATTCGAACTTATGAAAGTTTTAAATTTTTATCGAATATTGAAATATTCTATTTTTAGTAAATTTTTTACCAAATTTTTTTTATTGCTTTAGCAGTCTAAAATCACTTGTTTAACATGTTGTTTACTTTTTAGCATTTGATAATAAATTATTAATAAATGTTGAATATTATTGAACAGATCCATACACTGAAATTAGAATAAATACAGTAGAAATATTCAAAAATAACTTTATTCCTAACAAAACCAACTTTTAAAACTAGTTATTTTTAAATGTTAAGTTTATTTATTTATAATCTACCACTGAGATTCTTCAGCCAGATCTTCTGTGTAAGTTGTATTGGTACTCTCTTAAAAATTTGAGTGTGCTTGAAGACCCGACATATTAATTCGTCATCATCACATCAAGTAGAATTGTTATTCGCCATCTTTTGGTGAGGACAAAAATATTAAATCTGGATGAAACCTGATAATTCTTGATGGTGTCTTCTTGACTTCATTCCAGAAGCATTTAAATGCATCGAAGGCGAAGTCACATGGATTAACATCATCTTTTGATTTAGCACAAACATCCATGATTGTAATTTGCTTCAAATAATTATAAAGTCTTGCATTAGTAATCGAGTCTTGATAATTTATTTTATCTTACAATATCACAAAAAAATTATCTGAGAAAAAAACCTACTCTTTCAGGGTCCGGTTCCAGTTTCGATAAATAGTTTTGAACTTTTTTCTTATTCACATTTAATTCTTCATCAAAGAAACCTTTCCTAACAGCAAAACACTTCGTGAAGCACTAAAAATCGTAAGTTATTAAACACAATCTTAATTTTCAAGAATTTTATAGCGTCCTCGAACCTTTGAGTTTTCATCTTGCACTGAAAAATCGCCAGCCGCCATGCTTTTGGCTACTTCAAGAGTCGCACCGGTGGCTTGTAAACACTGATTAACAATATGACGTGTGCTTGTATAATGAGGTCTTTTGCACTAAAATGTTATATAAATATTGTAAACAATTTTAAAAAATCCATTTTCAAGTTGAAAATATTTGCTAACCAAAACCTCACTAAACAATCCAAAAAATAAAAGAATCGCAATTTTTCTCAACATTTTTTAATATTTTATATTCAAACAAATTTTTGATCAGAACAAAAACATTTTCCATGTTGTTCGGTCATTTTATACCAAAGTACATTGAACATTTTCGATAATTTTTGGTGGGGATTTAAAGTACAGTAGCAAAAGGATCCCACACGTTTTCACATCGTATCTCAATATATTTTACAGGTTTTGCACAAAGAGGCAGAATATATTTTATATTTATAAATACTAAGTTTTTGTATGTGAAAAGAATGAGATATACCGTACTTTATAATTAATTAATCTTTTCATTATTTGGGGAATCACGTTCTCTGTTGCCAACCTAATGTAATTAATTATATTTAAATTTAACGTGTCTTTTCAATAATACTCAATCGAACTTTTTTAATAAAGCATTTAACGTCATATTTTTCTTCTCGAATTGCTCATCAAAATTATCGCTTTCAGGTTTGGTTTCTTCCAGTAATGTTCTTAATTCATCTTCATCTGTGATGAGAAAACCGAAATCGACATCGAACTGAGCAATTCTTGCTGCATATTTCCTCATTTCATTCCAGAAACATTCAAAAGCTTCAAACGAATAATCACAAAGATTTTTGTCACCTAATGGTATTGTACAGGTTTTTACAATATTTTCCACCTTAAAGTTAGAAAAAACGAATAGTAAAATAGGTAAAGTTCAAATCTCTCTTATTAAATACCGAACCTTAATAGGATCAGGTTGTGCAATTGCTAGGTACGCACGAATAGGTTCTTCAAAAAAATCTCCTGCCTCGTTAAAATATCCTCGATTAAGGCCAATACATTTAGTGAAACACTGAAAAAATTACTATTATTAAGTATGTTAGCAAACTGAATGCTTATGTATGTCACTTAACACACCTTTGTCTTTTCATCTCGGATTGAAAAATCACCAACGCGGAGTTTTTGAGCAGCGTACAAAGTAGCTTTAGTTTCTCTCAAACATTTTATAACAACTTGACGAAACATAAGTTGTTGGTTGGCTGGTAGAGTGAGTGTAACCTTCCCGCCCTAAAAATTGATTTAATTTGGTTATTATAACAGTTACACTAAAAACACTGATTTTAATTTACAAAAGCACCACTATGCAGGCCCAAGAAAATGGCAACAAAAAGCAACTTCAACATTCTATTATTTGAGAGATTTATCAACCAGATACTTATAAACTTAGAAACAAATTGAAAACATTTCTAGACAAGACTCAAAATTGAAAAAAAAGAAAGTCTGGAAGAAATGTTGGAGGGGGCGACAGTAAACATGTTTAGAGACTTGCATAAATTACTGTTTTTGGAAAATAAATGAGTCAGTTGAATCTCAATACGTAAGAAATTCATGTTAATTATTTATTCTACCAAATTTTGAGTAAAGTTTCTTAAAATCAAATTTATGGCTGATATTGTAATAGCTGAAATTATTAATAAAAACTCTTTAAAATATTTTCAATAATTTATTTTCTTTTAAATGTATTCGAGTAAATAGCTTTTATCATAGGTGGATTAAATATCCCTTACTTTTCTTGAAATGGTTCATAGCTTAGCCTCAAAAGACTTTTGCCCATAGTTTTTCTATACTCAGTCCAAGCACATTTATAAACTTGGAACGTGAGTTCGCAGATATCTTCTCCTTTCTCCTTTGGAACGCAAATATCAACAATTTTAACTGCAAGCTCCTTATCAACGATAAACTTTTGAGCAAAGTAAATCATTACATCAATATGGGGATCTCCATTTTCATCGATAAGGCCTTGTTTTATTGCATAGCACTTGGTGAAGCACTGAAATTGTATTTATTTAGAAAATTTAACTTTAATTATTCAATTTGTGAAACAACTAAGTACCAACCTTAGTTTTCTGATCTTGAACCGAAAAGTCTCCGGTCCCTAAACTCCATATATTTTGAAAATCAATTCCTGATTCAGCATTGCATTCAGCAATTGTTTTATGAATTTGATCTCTTTCGGATAAAAGTTTTTCCTCGCCCTAAATATATCAAAAACCGGAATTGCGATTGAAGTATCAAATACATTCAAATATTACCAACGAGTCTCCAGCAAATCCCAACACAAGAACAGTTAAAACAATCTTCAACATTTTAGTTTGACTCTAACTTTCCACTTCAAGTTAAAAATTATTAATAAATTTATTTTCAAATCGTAGATCTTTTTATAACTTTTCAAGACATTCCAGACTCATCTTACTTACTTTAAGTGGGGATTATTCTACCTATATATGTAAATTTTTGGAAAATGCAGTATTGAAAACGAAACTATTTATGCAAATAATGTTTATTTAAAAATGTGAACATGGTCAAATATTATTTCGAGAAAATGATCAGAAATTTAAAATTTATAAGACAGCAAAGTCTAGAGTAAAATAAGATTTAAAAATTTGAATTAAACGTCATATTATTGGAGCGCAGCTTTATGAACCTTCATTAATATCAATTGGTAGACCAAACTTATACTCAATATTGTTCACTGAACTGTTTTTGTAGAAAACAACAAAACATTCATTAATATTGAAAGCAAAATCACAGGGACCAACTCCTTTTTCAACCTCCATACATGTCTTCGATATGAGAGTTGCCTAAAAACGAATTTTAGTATTTTATTTCTAAAAATATTAGGTATTCTTTTACCTTTTTAACTTCCAAAACAAATTTTTTCACATAATCCATAAAGTTTTTCTCCATAATTTCACCATTTTTATTCAACCATCCGAGTTTTTCACCAAGACATTTTATGAAACATTTGGTTCCTTCATCTCGATTAGCAATTTTTATTCCAAAACCTATCCTGAAAACTGTATTTCTCGTGACTCCTGTCTTATTGATGCAGTAGACTGCGTCATGGTTAATCATTTTGACTGTACTGGTTTGATTCTGGCACTAAACATATTGAAAAAACATCTTATCACAATTTTTATTATCTGTAAAAAGTGCATCTTACGCAAATTACACAAAAAAATGCAGCCAAAACCACAGCATAAATCAGTTTATCCATCAATAGCTGAATTTAAATTACCAAATTTTATTTTGGGAACAAGAAATGCAAACGACACTCAATATTCGACTAATAAATACAAAAATGACTCTCAATCCAGCTTTTATGGAATAATAATACACATCAACAACAAACTAACTTACACTCATTCCAACATTTATTAAGTTTTCAGATCACTTGGTTGTAATATACGTTCCACAATTTGGAACGGACAATTTTTTTGAATGCACAAAATCTTAAAAAAATATGTTAAAAATTTCAGATTTAAACGGAAAAGTTGATCGCTCTCAAGTATTTCTTTTTTTGGATTAGTAAAGCTATATAGTTTTTTGAGTTTGAATGTATCCTTATATATGTTCTACAGAATCTGAGATAAAAGGTGAAGCAAAAGGAAAAAGTATACCGTATATTTAGTGTTTAAATAAAAACGCTTTAGCCTGAAAATTATTTTATACATTATTAAGTTTTTTAAAAAATGACATAACATAGAAATGACAAACCTTCAAGAAATTCAAATAACATGTTGTTAGCTCCAAACAACTCTGTGACCTATATCTTAAATACACTCAAACCAGCTTAACCCAAAATCGCTTGTTATTCTAGAAACCGTTTGCTTCTTATTCGTTCAAATTACCATATTAAAGTTTTGGAGAGTGACTTTTGTTCCATACAAGCTTACGTTTAAAAGACAAAGAATTATTGAGCCTTTTCGTTTTCTGAGCTCTTTATTCAATATATTATAATTTTTTTTTAAATGATTAATTTCATTCACACTTCAACAACTGCTGGCTCATCAACTGAAGACAGGTCTAACAAACTAAACTCAGCTCTCAAATCTCCACTAAAAGTCTTCTTCAGTTCAGTCCAGAAGCATTCAAATGCGTTGAAAGGATATTCACACGGAGAATCTCCTTTCTCGGACATTTTGCAGTTGGTCATAATTTTATCCATCTAAAGCAAATTATTTTGATTTAATTAATCTTTAATTTGGTGGATTATTTATAAGAATCCTACCTTCTCTTGCTCTTTAACAAATTGTTTCAAAAGTATTTTTACTGCATCATCAACTACTTCTCCTTCGGCTGAGAAAAATCCTTTTTTGGTAGCATAGCATTTGACATAACACTGAATTAACGATATACTGCATTTAATGTTACCATAAAATTATATCAAACAACCTTAACGGGCTCATCTCGTACCCTGAAGTCTCCAAGTAATAAATTTTGGGCAACTACTTTGTCAACACCAGTTTCTTCTAAACATTCGTCTTTTCGAACGGCTTTAGTTGCAATTGAATCTTCCGCACTCTAAATTAATTAAGTTAAAACTGATGATTGGTATTTTCAAAGACATAATTTAAACCTTACCAACACATAGCCAGTTAATCCAAGCACAAAAATCGTCACAAAAATCTTCATAACTTTGCTATAATTGCTCACCAGATGAATAACCTTTAATAATTTTTAGTGAACTACTAGAAAGACATACAAATTTTAGGCTTTATACTTTTGCTCTGCTGGAACTTTCTTTTTCATGAAGAGGGGATTTGTATTCTTATTAGCATAATTAGATGTTAGTGTGTAGAACTTTATGGAGATGTGCTGGACTACTTTCTATGGTACAAAACCAGATTTAAAATAAACTGTTTTATTTTAATCAAAAGAAAACGAAAAATGTTTGTGTTTTGAAAATTGGTATAAACTGAGTTCAATGCTTGAGAAGTCTATGAAAAGTCTATGTTTTTTTTTTGTTTCATATATATTATTCAATAACATATAAGTTGAGCATTTTATCATTTTTTAAAACAATTCTTTTATTTTTAAAACAAATATCTAATTTCCAGGGGTTATGAGTGTTTCTTAAACAGTAACCACCTTCACGGGCACAGTCATTTCAGGAGTGTTAATGCGGCTTTCCCAGTAACATTCATAGAAATTGAAGGCTGTCTCGCATTTGTTCTCAGAGGTCAGTTCAGGTGTTACACATTTATTGATTAGCTCTTCGTGGTTTTCTGGTTTTGCAGGGCCATCCTTTTCTGACCACTTAGAGAGAAATCCTTCTTTTTGAAGCTTTCCTGCTTCGTCCATGAGCCCAAATTTGGTGAAGGCGCATTTGATAAAGCACTAAAAAATACCAGAAATTAATTTTAGATTTACAACATGCATTGAGCATCTACAAGATGAACGAGCTTTTATCTTTATATGTTTGAAAATAACTTACTTTGGTTTTATCATCACGGATAGTAATTTTTCCATCCTTCAGATGCTTGGCGACTTCTGGTTCAACACCATTTTCTTCAGAGCAAGCTTTGATGTAAGCTTCGGCATTCTTGAATTTATCCTCTGGCATAGCCTAAAAGCACACGTTTTAAAAACTGTTTAAATATCCTAAAATAAACCCTTACATTGGCACCAACAAAAGCAATCAAAGCAATACCGACTAAGAACTTCATTCTGGGAATTTCTGGAAGACCTGGCAATTCTGAAGATTTTAAGTGACTGATGTTGGTCTGCAATATAGTTTTGCCTTTTATACAGATTAGAATTTGAATAACAGTTTTGATCCAATTCGAGACACTTTGGTTCAATCTTTAATACAACTATTTATAGACATCTTTTGTCAACTTTCCGCACATCAGTCATCGTGAAATAGTCTTGTTATCAAGATTCTTACATAAAATCATAGTAGCCAGAGCATTTTACTTGAGATATTAAACTTTAATCACTTGTGCTTAAAAATCCACGATCTATTCATAGACACTATATTAGCCGACCCTCAGAGCGCATATAAGCAATGAAGTTACTCGGTTTTTAGTTATCCGCTAACTTCACTTTCTTCATTACTTCGACCCCGTGAAAAAAGGAAAGGTACTGAAATACATGTTTTAGTAGAAAAATCCGTGTCGCATGTATTCAAATTTTTTTCGGTCTTTTCAAATTAGAAATGTCAAACTGACAAACGGGTTTTGCTAAACTTCACCGGGGTAAATATCAAAATAATATAATTTTCCTCGAAAAAAAGATTGCTCCATATAAAAAATAGTCCTTTTTTAAAATCATTATTTTGTTCAAAAAAGTTGCATGTGGATTTTCTTTTATGGTGAAATATCAAAGATGAAGAGTCCAATTGAACTTCTGTTTTAACAGAATTTGAATTAGGCAACGCTAAAGTGGTATAATTTAAGTGTCTATTTTTAAATCGAAACACTCCGTCTAAAGATACATATTTCCTGTTATAGGTGGGGATAAACAAAATAGCGATAAATTTTGCAATAATTTCTCAATAGTTTTTATTACATTTTAGTGTTTCGATAGTTTTTTTTCTAGATTTTTAACCTATTATTGGTTGAAACAGTGATCACAATTTAATTTTTATAAGTCGTGAATAGATTGTGGAAACATGATTTATCATAAAATTCAAGTGCTTTAAAATTCAGTCTAAAACATGTATTGTTTTCGAATCGAAAATTATGTAATAAACATTACACTTATTCATTAAGTATGCCGTCATGGGTTAAATTTAATTTTTGTTGATTGTTTTCTTTATGCAAGAATTTTTTTTTTGTGTGTGATCTGTGTGTGATGAATGATAGAGCAAAATTCTAAATTTTCAAAGCTGTCTGATCTAATTCAAATACATATCAAGTTATGGCCATCGATCTATTGAGTATGTTTGAAAATTTGAAGCCTAATAAATCAGCTGAACTTATAATTTTTTATTTACATCTTTCTTAAAAATCCTAAATCCGCACAGTTATCTGAACCGTTGACTAACATGAAGAAAGTTGCGGAACAACTATCTCGAACATTGAACTTGGATATTTCAACTATTTTATTCTAGTTTTCTGACTTATAATCTTAAATCAAATCTATCATACGTTTCATTCGGAAATTTTTAACTTAAAGATACTTGAAATAACCAGAAGAAACTATATTGTAAGATTGATATTTTTTTTAATGAATGGTCATTTATTAAGTAGCAAATATTTATTAAATGTGAAACGAAGGAGCTAAGAACAAAAACGCTTAAATATACATAGGTTGACCTCTACTACAAATAACAACAACTGGATGTATTTATCTAATTTCATTATTATATTTGCGCTCAAGTTCAAGATCCAATTGCATTTAGCCGGTTATTTTTTGAATTGGCGTTTTAAAAAAATTCAATATAAACAAAAAATTTTTCAACAATTCTATTTGCGGCTAATTACACAGTAATTTGTCTGTTTTTGCACAGACAATTGATAGATAAATATTGATGCAGTCGAATATAAATATGTTCTATTTGAACAATAAGTCAATACATCTCGCTAATATAGCGATTCTCAACGTGTCAGTGGACCGTAAAAAAGTGATAATTTTATTGTTGGTGGATTACTCTTTACGATGGATAAAAATTTGGAATCTATAACTAATTGACTACCATAGTTTTGATTTATTTACATTTGAGTTTAAAAAACGATTGTTATTTCATGAGTTCATCAACAGCTTAAACTTGATTATCAAATTATTGCGCAAATAATTAAAAATAGACGTACTCTGCTTCGTGCCTAAAAATCAAAATATTTAGAGGTAGTTCTAATTTCTTTTCGATGGAGTTTTATAGTGTACATCTTAACATGGTTAGTGCTATTTAAGATAATTTCAATTTTTCTAATACAAGATTTGTATTACCGTATTCGATTATTTACAAATAGATATGATATTGGTGAAAAAATTGATTTAAGTAACAAATTTTCTAAAACAAATTTATACTTTTTCCAAAACAAATTTTTCATTTTATTTCAAAAAAGATCACAATCATAAAAAATTAGACACTTCAAACTTATTTTTAGAACTCCACAGATGATCGGCAGCACTTGTAGATATTGAATGCTTTCGCACATGGAGTAGCACCAGTTTCTCCCTTGCATTTATTGTAAAGCTCCTGAACCTTTACTTTATCGTTGGCGATGGACAATTTCTCAATGATCACATTTTCATTCAGGTTTCCTTCAGAGTCCATGAATCCAGACTTTTCGAAGAAGCACTTGGCAAAGCACTAAATATAAAAAATAAGTTGATCAATATTTCATTTATGATATTTGTCGTATATTCTGAATTTTACTTGAGTTTTTTCATCATCGCTTGAGAAGTCACCAGCTCTCAACTTCTTAACATTTTCCACATCAGCACCAACTGTTTGAATGCAGCTCTTGGCATGTTCGTGAGCTTTTGCCATTTGTTCAGGAGTAATTGCAGGAGATGCCTATACATAGTTAAAATATAGATAATTTAATTTTTGAATTCGTCTTTTTTTGATGAACTTCAAATAACTTACAATGGCATTGGATGCCAAAGCCATCAAAGCAACAACAATAAAGCACTTCATTTTGAATTGGTGGTTTGATTTGAATGTTCTACTGAAACTAGAATATTTTAACTGATGATTTGAACGAACACTGCAATTCTATTTATACTATCCAAAAAGTGAATTAATTTTGTGTGGTGGGAGAATTCGGAAACCGATTTTATAAGGTGTTTAATTTAGTTGCAAAAAATTGTTGTTGATTTTGTATGAATGGTCTTCAGTTTTTTTCATGTAATTTATTTAAAAAATTCTTATAATGATTCTAAACTTTATCTATTGATCATAAGTTTATTTTAAATATTATATTCTGATTTACCTTCAAATGACTTTTCTAACTTTGAAGACATATATTTATTTATCAATGATGCTAATTATACAAAAATACAGTGAAGTCTCAGTGAAGCGTAATTATCTTTAGTCTAAAAAGTTTATTATTTCAATCCTTATCCTCCATGGAATTATTTATAAGAAGCTTTTTCAGTGTAGTGAAAATAATATTATTAGTCAGTTTACTCAATACATTATTGGTTTTTAATAAAATTAAAAAAAACCACAGCAGTATTCTTGAAATATTTAAAATCTTAAAAATAAAATATTGTCAGCGCGAGCCACTGGGAAAATATTTTATGCATATAAATAACTCGTTTCCAGTTTTAAATTGATTAATTATCGTTTCTCATGTGCTGAAGCTTTGAGGTTGAGGTATCATTCAAACTCAAAATACATCGACAGAAGTAATTTACGATTGCAAAGTAATTGTCAAAACAATATTGTTTGGCAAAAACTAGCAAAATTTTGCTGAAATAACTGATATTAAATTCAGGGCAAATTAAAATTAACAAATTAGTGTAATGTCATCATGTGTTTTATTGTTTTCGTCAGTTTGTTTGCATTAAGGAAGTCTTTTTTGGAAAATTTCAATACGTTCTTCTTTTAAACCAATGTGTTTTCTCTGTAGCATTTATAGATGTTCCAAGTAGTCTCGCAAAGTGTTGCTCCTTCAGAGCCTTTACATGTGTCCAAAAGACCTCTTACTGTTTCTTCTGGCTCATCTTCAATAAGTTTGGCAACAATCTCTTCTATTTTAAGTTCTCCATTCTCGTCCAAAAACCCAGCTTTTTCAAAAAAGCATTTTGTGAAACACTAGAAAAAGTTTTCAATCAGAAATCGATATGACATTTAATGAAAAAGCTCAGCAAAAATATTTCATACTTTTGCTTGTTCGTGTGTATCAGAAAAATCTCCATTTTTCAAACGGTTGACTACTGCTGGAGGGCATCCAGTTTCCTTAATACATTCTTTGGCTAAAGACTCGCCTTTGGCTGCTTGTTTTGAGGTAAAAGCCTATAAAAAAAGTGTTATTGAATCTAAAATACATCAAACTTAAATTTATCTGAATTATTACGCAAGTTCCTGCAATAATTGCAGCGAATAAAGCTGTGACAACAAATAACTTCATATTTGATAGTTCTTCTGAATAAAACTAAAAGTAGGTAAAGCTCTGAAACTTAATGATGCATAATATGTAAAACGCAACACTTTTATACCAAAATGTGCATATTTAGAACTTTCATAAGAAAACATTTCAGTCACTGATGAGAAAACTTGAAAATACAATAGAATAAATTCACACCATAAACAATAATATTTGAAATCCTTCACAGCAAACGTTTTGATGCAATTTTCTTTGGAATGTTTTATTATTTTCATTCATATTCAATGTTGCATTAGTTACCTCGCCAGTACATATTCAAGCGCAACCAGCAACAATCAACTACCAAAAACAATATTTTCCACGATAAAATAGTTTAGATAAAAATTATATTTATTAATTAATGTATAAATCACTCATTCATCCGAGTGTTCCATAGAAATATTCGGATTTGCAGTAAGTTCAAAAGTGAGTTTTAATAAAATATTTTATAGTAATTTATGATAGCTGGCGCCAGCTAATCCACGTGAGTATGGAGCGCTGAGAAAAGTTTGAAGATAATAATTCCCATAAAGTTTTCGTGTACAGTCAATTCCCATATGTCCAAGTGTAGTATATTTAGTGCAGTCGTGTAAAATGAAGTCTTGGAGCGAGTCGCATTTTTGCGCATGAAATATATCTTTTCCTTGATGACGAACACTTTCAGCCCATAAAGACGGAGCCATAAGATGACTGCAGGTTTGAGCAACTGAAATTTTGTGAAGTGAGAACAGTTTATCTTTTGGAAATTTAATATATGGTTTTGGTATTTATGAAAATACTTACGCAGCTCAATAGGTGATTCACAATTTGGTTGCAATACTGCACCATTAACCCAAAAACTGACGGTCCCTTTAGTGATTGAACTGCCAAAACTGACAGTCTCCGTGTGCAAAACATCCACAAATTTTCCATCACGCTCATTTAAAACTTCTATAGCTCCAACAAAAGCATCCATAATTTGTCCGGGATCTAAACCAGTAATTCTACCAAGAGTATATTTTTCCTTAGACTTGGAAATCACATATCGACCGATGACTCCAGCTACTTGGGCTCCAAGAGAAAATCCAACAATATGAATAGAGTCTGGGCTAATACCAGCTTCAAAGATATTTATTAATCCATCAGCGATTTTGCTACCAATTTCATTTGTGTTCTAAAATAAACAGTTTGACTTGTTGATTCGTTTTGATGCAAAAAAATCTTACAAACAGGGAGTACGTTAAAATAGTGTCAAAATTAAGCAGCACAAAGTTGGTATTGTTTTTATGCAAATATGCATCTAAAACATCTCGAACTGAGAGATGGTTTGGTGTCTGAGAGAACCCATAGCAATAAATAACGGTTAGAATGTCAGAATCAAATTCTGGGTGACTCATGATTTTGTGAAAATTGTCTGGTCGATATGTTTGCGCTGAATAATTTCTGAAAGATTACCATTTTGATTGCAATTTCAATCTAAATTTGAATATGTTCTGATATGCATTACTCATTAATGAAGGTTAGTCTGATTTGTTCTGGTAGTAGTTCACTTGTGGTAAATTCAATAAAAATTGACAATAAAAAAAGACTTTTTAAAATATGGTTCACCATCGCTAAAGCTTCAAGTTGACTGAATGAGTAATTGAGAAAGTTTTGTTTTTTTTGTTTGTTTTAATCAGCGGATGTAGACAAGATCAATTTTTGGATAACGTGGATGATTTTTTAAATCCGTATTTAAAACTCTAATCTAAATTTTTTTCGTAAATTCTCAATACCATACAAATTTTAAACTGAATGATTAATGACCTACTCTCAAAAAACAATTGGAATACCTTTTCTGTTTTTTTTACCACCTTGTTATCTTTTAAAAAATCTATCATCAAATGCACACTTTTATCACCTTTTATTTCCGAAATGCTCAAAAAACTCGAAGGTGATAATTTGCGAGCCTGAAAAGGAAACTAATTATTGATTTCAGACCATTCATAAATCGATTCTTCAAAATTAAGTTCCAAAAAATAGTAAACTTAAAACTACGCTTCGGAAATAGCGAACCTTTTGAATCTATTTTGTAGACATCAGTCACATTAAAATAATTTATGAATTAGCCAAATAATACGCCTTTTAACTCGTCGGTTATGTTTAGTTCTCATAGGCGCCGAAATCTTGCAATCAGATATCATAAATAACATTATAATCATGGATATCGATTTTTATTATTTTGCGTAGAGCTAATGTTTTTTAAGTTCAAATTTTTTTCGTAACACAACTTTTCTGTATCCATGAAATTACTATGATTATGACAAGTTAACACATTTGCTATTTCAGCTGAGTGGACATTAATAGAAAGGTGTCAAGTTCTATGAAGTTTTCTGAGAATCTAAAAAGGTCAATTTTTATCTCAAATAATCACTTTCTCGCAGTTTTTTACCGATTTGATGTCTAAAATATTTTGATATTTTTCTTTCAATGATGGTTAAGTATGAAAAAATATTGCGTGTAAATTTAGAACTTCGTGACATCGAAAAACTTAAATTAATTCATTCAGACCCAACAAAATTAAACGTATTATATGGTATTATCCTTGATAACTTAATTACAAATAAAAATTCTCAAAATATAATACTCGCTTTTTAAAACAAAGAAAGGATTAGGTAAGATGAAATTAATTTCATAAAGGATTGCATTCGACACCAAACTAATTGGATTTTTATTGGATTCACTTGATTTAAAACTATAATTGTGCGACAACATGCAACCGTCAAAATGTATTTTAAATTCTCAAATTAAATTAATTGAATGTATTTTAAATCCTCAATTCAACGAAAAACTTAATTTTATATATGTTTCTTAAATGTAATGGTATTCAGAAGTAATCTTCAAACCAACGTCCAGACAAATTAAAAGAATTAACCAGCTTTGCTCACGCAATGCTAATAAATATTGATTATTCAGTAAATTCAATCATTTTTTTATTTGTTTTGACTGAACTGTGCTGAGGTTTTTTGGTAAAAGAAAACCAAATATCTTAGATGTTTATCGGTCGTGTCACCGAAAGTGTGAAGAAAAATTCGCAATATTGCTTACTAAAAGAGAACATAAGCAGCCAAAAGCATCACAACAAACGATTAAACCACAAACATTTTCACTTCAATAAATTAAAATAAAACATTTGAATATGCTGTTGCCTGATTAGCGATGCAATCTGAATTTTTGGTCGAAAATGCACATCAAGCACTACCAACATAAGTTTAATTCTTGCACAGTACAACATAATATCAATTTGCTGAATATGCTTTTTTTGCTTAAATTCGTGTTTTTGTGTTGGTTGTATATGGGAAGTGGATGTATTATTATGTCAAGGTTATATTATTCCGCTGTCGAAACATAATTTAAAACAATGTGAAGTTTGACAGCACTACTTTATTAAATGTAGATACTGCAGTACTCGAAAAAGCCGAAAGTTCGCACATAATAATTTGCCAAGTTTATTGACTCTTTCGTTTATAAAACCGCGAATCTTCGGTCAACAACTGCAACTACACCGTTTTTTAACGAAGCAGCCAAAGAGATTCAAAATAATTTTTTCTAGACATCAGTGCACATTTAGTTTGAAATAAAGAAACCCGCAACTGACCTGCACAAAATACTCAATGAATGATATTTTTATGAACATATTTCTTGTGGTGGATCCATTTTATCATTGCATTTTTAAATGGTATCTTTAGAATTTCAATATCATGTCAAACAAATTAGGAACAAAACCTATAAGCAATTCAATTGTAGTCACTAATTACGTTGAACCTTAATTGTTTGTATTGATACTTAAACTGATAATTGGGCGGAATGAGGAAATTGCTGAGTATAATTTGTACAACCTTTTTCAAATTACAATTTTTATAAATTTTAATCTTTTGTCAACCCAACACAAAAATTGGGCTCAAGAAATCTGAAATTATAAAATCTGAAACTTCCTTGCTTTAGTTGTTTGATACTTTCTTCAGGGCAATTGATTATAAAAATAACGACAAAATCTTCACAATTCAAAAGAATTGCTACATTAAAACATAATCTTGTCCATCAGATAAACTTCAATGGACTTTTGTTATGCTGTTTTGTCGTTATGTAAGGTTTTTTCGTTTTCAAATTAATGTCGTTAAATCGCTTTAAGATTAATATATAAATAAGTTCCAAGTACAACTTTTTTATGGATATAATTATATCGTCAAAATGTCTTTGAATTTAATTTCCTTCAAATATTTTGATCGATATAATCGAGTTTAATGTCTCGATGTCAAAATAAGCTGTATCATTCTTTCAGCTTATGCTTGATAGTATTTATTACTTTAATTCAATATTTATTTGCGGCTAAGATCCAAGAGGTACGAAATTCTGTTACATTTATTGAGAGAAATATATATATATATT
Organism: Parochlus steinenii; assembly: GCA_038502155.1. Taxonomy (NCBI): domain Eukaryota; kingdom Metazoa; phylum Arthropoda; class Insecta; order Diptera; family Chironomidae; genus Parochlus; species Parochlus steinenii. Next base: position 921,719 of record JAXCIN010000030.1, on the reverse strand, counting down.
TAATGTCTATAAAACTAGGTTTAATACATAGTTAAATAGCTTAATTGTTTACGTTATTATTCTTAGTTATTATGAAAACTAATTATGAATGGATTACTCAGTACACAGTTTCCAGAACAAAAAACACGAAATTATTTTAAAAATTGAAAAAAAAGGCAGGTGTTGATCGACATTATTTTTGGTTGCAGACTCACATTATTACAACAAATATAATTCAACAACATTGTTTCAGTTTTCAAGTTTTCAGAATTTTCCTGAAATAGACTGAAAAGTTGAATTGTTGAATGTTTGAAAACTGATCTCCTTAAAGTCTCAAGCCAAAATAAAAGTACGCATTTTGCAAACCATAAAAATTAATTGCATGAGCGCATTGAAATTAATTTATTCATTTATGCATGTTGTTCACTGTGAAGAGAAAAAAAAACAGTTTTCAGTATTCTCTCATAAGCGTGCCGTTTTTTCAATATTTGCAAGACGTTCCATAATATTTAATGAAGGAAAATGTTATAAGAAATTTAGAAAGTAATTTTATTTTATTTGAAGCTAGCAATAAGTTTTTCTAAAGGATTTCCAATATATGATCAATTATAAGTATTTACTTCTCACTATTCACAGAACTTGACAAAAATAAAATTCAAGAGCTAGCCATGATCTTGACAGAAGTCTTCACTGTCGCTTCACTGTGTTCTTCATGCATTTAATTGTTTATTCTATAACTTCATGTTTCTGGGAAATGGTGCAAGGCCATCTTATATTTCAAGCTCCAAATTGAAGATACACATTATTTTGAAATTCTTCTTGATTATTTTGGTGATTATATCATTTATTAAATATTTTATTATATCACGTATTAAAGAAAGTTTATTATTTAAATTACAAACAATTTTGAACAGAAACTTTGACAAAGATAATAGCAAACTCGTTTTAAATATTTAATTAATGTGTTTAATATTTAATAGTTTGTTGTTAGAGAAATTTTTATGAAACATTTTAAAAGTATGTATTTTAAGGATCAGTGTAAAATGCAAAAATATGAAAAATATGAATTCACTGGTTAATATGCCGTTTTGCATAGATTGCTTCAGGAACTTTTGAACACAACCTCTTTTGGTCAAAATATCACAAATGATGATTATAAAATTGTTTTAAGAGAATCGTGATGTTTGAATTTGCGGGAATACAAGTAAAAGTATAAAATTTTTATTGAAATTATTTTATGAATCGAATTATGCAGAAGCATTTTGCTTGAGTCACTTGACTTCATTGCAGTTTTGATGGAAATGCTTGTGTTAATATACATATTGTAAAATATTTTGATATTTTGATTAATTTATTTATGGAACAATATTTTGACTCGCGCAACGCAAGAAAGATTCAACAGCAGGACAACGAACCTTAATTTTCTCAATCTCTTTTGCATACAAATTTCAAATATATTTTGCAGCTATAGATAGTTCTTCTTTTTCAATATTTGGCATCGGCGGTATGAATTCTAAAAAATACTTGAGAATATTTTGGAACGAAAGTAAAACAATGTAATTAAGTGAAATTAATGCCGCACTCCAGTATCTCAAGTGAAAATGAAAAGGAACGCGCTATTGAGTAAATTAATTGGAATACTGCAACGGAGTGCTTCCAGTTTAAGATTTTTGCATTTTCCGTGGAGTAATTTGAAGCAATTATTGTGAGAATCGACATTTGTGAGCAAAATAAATTTTTTCTCCCATTTTTGCACATTTATTTATTGTATTGAAAAATTGATCATTTATGTTTAAGCATCTGAAATTTCTTTTCAATTAATTCAGCAGATGCAAAATTACAAAAAATTCAGTTTTTTGGGAATATTTAAGAAAATTTCAATGTATCAATATCGGATCTGTGCATTTGTGCACCTTTCTTTTACACATGCATCACAATAACAATGTACTTTAAGGATCCATTAATATTTTAGCAAATTTTTCCAATTTTCATGCATATTCTCAGGCACAAAGGCAAACACACCACACAATAACTCTATAAAGTTTAAAGTGTTACACTTTATGGTTTTACTTACTTTACCCTTTTTCACTTTACCCAGATTTTTTGATGCATCAGGACTTTTATATCCTTTTTATGATTTTTGAATTTTTATTCTAAAAATGATTTGTAAAATATGTTTGCCAAAAATAATAGAATAACCACCCATTTCTTTGTCAGCAAAAATTTCTTCAAGCTGTCAGATGCACAAAAGGATTGAATTTGTTAGAAAATCTATTTTTGGAAAGAAAAGAAATGCATATTATATAAAACAAATATATCACCTTGAGTTCTTGATCCATCTGTAAATCCAACACGAATAGATTCAGGATAAAGATCCCATGAAAATATTTTTATGTTCAGAGGTTTCAGCATGTTTTAGGCTTGCCTTTTTATCATAGACTCGTTTGCTCTTGAATACTTCATTTTTATTTTTGCAGCCGCGGTAACACTTAAAAATGTAAAAAGAAAAACATTTTAGAGTTTTAAAAATTATAATAAATAATATTAAACTATGTTATCATTTGATTTACCTGTGATATTTACTAGAAACTAGTAAAAAAGGATTGTTCATGAATATAAAAACCACAGAACTATAAAGGACGCACAAAGAATGATTGTTGTACGGAACCATCTGCTAAAATGACTCGTGCTTTACGATTTTTTTTAATAATGGCTCTAATAGTTCTAGAGAATATTCATGAGAATGCGGTATATGGTGGTAAGTTTATGTTTATAGTATTTAGTCGGATTAATGGAAGACTTTACACATTTTGTCTTTGTTACCTTGTTGCTTTATTGCTGGCACTCTTCCCGCATTTTTTTCTTTCCAAATACCTTGAAAAAATTCAAAGAAACATTTTAACAATTTATCAAAAATCTTTCAAAGTTAATTCTTTTAATAATATATTTGAATGCTCCGAAGCACACGTATGATCATAAGATGGACAAATATTTATTTTGGTGTGTTCTGTGTATATAATTTGGTGGCAAAGAAATTAATGAGCTCCTACTGATTAAATTAGCGTATCGAGATGCTTTTTTTTTTGCCTGATTGATTAGAGCTTGATTGTGGACCAACAAAACCAACACCACTTATCCAAAATATGAGGTAAGCTTATACCATGCAAAGATGATGTATAGCAGTATCAAAATATAAAATTTTAAAATCACTTGAGATTTTTAGACTTAAATAGCATCAATAATAGTATTTAAAAGATTGTTGAATAGCAATAATAAAGTAAATGAACTTTTAAAATGATTATGATGTTAAAGACGTACCACATGTTTGAACATGACCAATTATAAATGATAACCAGTTGCAATATTCTTCTAAGTTTCTCAAGTGACCGTTTATTATCAGCAACAAGGAAAAATGCATAATATTTGATCAGAAGACAAAACTGCAATCGTTTTCCAAAATTCACCTTCGAAAATATTCAAATAAGCACTTTCAACATTTTTAATGTAAAAATTAAATCACTCTACTTGAATGTCTTGAAAAAGTTAAAACACACAATATAAGAAAAAAACATAAAATGCACAAAGCACACAAAAATTATTTTTTGAAGATTGTTAGTTTTAATAGAAATAATTACAATCTTCGGCTGTTTGTTTTTACTTTTTCTTCTTCTTCAAACTTTTTCACTCCCTAAAGCTTTAAAAATTAATTACGAGGAATATTAAAGACTCGCTTTGAAGCAAGCACTTTTCTGAGCAATTTGGAGCAACGGGAAAACCTGAAATCAGTCAAAACAATCAATTTTTCTTCAAAAATTTAAAGTTGCAGTGGACAGTTTCTACAGAAAGTAGAAATTATTTTCCCCTTTCAGATTCAAAATTCCTTTAAATACAAGAAAGCTGAAGCAAATTTTGATTAAATTCAAAATTCAAAATTCTTTTGATCGCAATTATTTGAAGTCAGATAAATTTAATTGTTCATCGTCGAGTCAACAATGTAACGATGATTTCGAATTTTAAAAAGAATTTGTCTCAAACTTGCAACTTGTTACAGGTTTGGCATTTTCAAGTGCTTCAAATTATATTTCACAATGTTTTCTTAAACGGCACGCGTCTTTGCTTCCAGCAATTATTTCTGAAAACTTATAACTTCTCATGATTGCATATGCAAAATTATTTTGATCGTAAAATAATGCCATTTCTCAAATAAATTACCTCATAATTGTTTTATTGCAAAGACAATGACCGTATCGTGCTTTGAAACTAATAACCGTAACAAAAATTATGAAGTTCATTGAATCCTAAATCAATTTTGGAGTTTGCGTTGGTTGCTGTTGGTTGTAATTTCATGTTGCCAGATAATTTTTGAAGGTAATTGAGCAGTTAAGGAAATCTCTAATATTAACTTGAAAAAAATATGTCATTATTTTAATAGAATGTATTAGGAGTTTCTATGTTTTATTCACAAAAAGTATTTAAAAACTTTTACGGTTACAAAATGTAGATCAGCACCATAAAAATTAGAGTGTCAAAACATATAATTCTTTTCAGTAAAATGAGACCAAAAATGTTATACTTGGGACCAAAAAAGTTTTACACTTGATGGTCCCTTATGTGCATCTTTTCCATAAGCCTTTAATTTATTAATTTATTCTCCAACCCAAAGCCACCTTAGTTCGTCCTTCTCAGCAGAGCACGAACAATCAAAAATGGAATAGCCTCTGGCCATTGTGCGAGCAAAATTAAAATAATTTAAGGTAATATGCTGCATGCATTACTTTTATTATGCAATATATCTGAAGCTTCTTGCAAAATAATTTTATTGCAAAATGTCGTATACAAGGTATTCCACTTTTATTGCGGGCTCAATGATCCACACGATGATTGCTACAAACACTTCCTCCCTAATTTATTTATGTAAAAGTAAAGAGCTGGCTCACGAGTTTTATTTTCATTATAATTATTAGAATTCTTGAGAAACTGAGAAGATGTTGCGAAAAACAGAATGCATTAAATTACAAAGAGGAAGGGTGTGAACGGTATTTGAATTAATTAATCAGTTGAGACTAAGATTGATAAATGTATTTCTTTTTTCTGAGTTGAATTCGGCACTCTAGTAAATATTTTTCAATATTAACATAAAACCAACAGTCAGCTAAAAACTAAATCTTTGGAGTCATGTGTATTTCTGCCGTTTGCTTAGTATTACAAACTATTAACCAAAAGACCCATCTGATTAAATTCTAAACTTATTTTTAAGAGTGAATGTCATTTGAACATAAATGCTCTAGCTAAGTCCTAAAATGCAACCACAAAACGCACACTATTTTTTGCAAAACCTTCTTGTAAAATTCTTAAGAAAGGTAAGAAAGGACAACAATGTACAGGTCCAGGATTTAAATGTATTCTAATGGAATATTTATTAGAAAATAATATTTGTTTGTTAAAAGGCGTGAGATTTTGAAAGGAATTCCTCTTAAGAAAATCTCACTTCTATTCTTTCGGCTCGTTTCTTCAGTGATTTTTATTGTTTTTTGCCTTTGTGAGCCAAAAATTCTTTTCACAAAAAGGCCAAGCATGTGTCCACTACATTTAATTAAATTTATTGCTATAGAACTAGCTTTTTAGCACAATTGAAGTTAGACATTCATTTGCTTGCCCATTCGAGTCCCATTATTCATAATTTTTCTCGGCTTTGATGCTTAAAATAAAAACTGATCCTAAAATCCCAGATCACACAACAATGAGAAATCATTTCATGACCTTTTGTCTCCAAATGCGAACACAAATTACAAATGATGTTTATTTTATTGTTTGAGAATAGTCTCAATTCTGAAATTAGTTTCAGAACGCTCCATTGATCTTGGAGAAGTGTGACCAATTTTTATAATTGTTGACGATTACAGTATCTTTTTTGATTTACAGATTTTGATTTTGAGCCACTAGAAAATGTATAAAATATCAACAACTCCACTTTCAACTTTTTAGCTCTTTTTGGTTGGAAAAGAAGCACCATGTCTTAATTTGTATGTCCGCCTGTCCATTTACAATATATTTAGCTTCCGAACGGATAAAGCAAAACCAATACTTTTGGTACCAAAATGTTTCATTAAACTTGGTGGGTCTTCCAGCTGGGGAGATGTGACCACTTTTCATACAAAAAGTCAGTTTTAACTGGAATGTTCAAAATTTTTTATATTCTCATAGTGGTTCTAAAAACAAAGTTTTTTGTTCTTGTCAAATGGCAATTCTTCTCACGCTTCTTATTCTTAAGGAGGTATACGCTGATCTTTTGATGTTCTTTAATTATTGTACGTTTCTAAAGATTTTTACACAACTTGTGCCTTTTCTGCTCTATCGCAGGCCGCCAATTTACACGCTTCACCGAGTTTCTTTATCTTCCCAAACGGTTTCGAAAATATTTGCTTTTCAATACTCAAAAGTTATGCATATATTGCAGCTTCACATAGATCTAGAAGAGTCTTTTGTACAATTTAACATGTAATTTGTCATCGATTGAAATTTGAATGCCATCCTTTAAAATATTACAATTTTTTTACTTTTCATGCTCCATTTTGATGACATAATGCCATAATCAATTTAAATATCAAGCATTAGTCTGATCAGATTATTTCACAAAATTCACAGAAATATATGCCAAAGCGATACTTCAATGTTCATCCGAAAAATTACTCAAAATTACACAATAAAGGAGTTTCTGTTAAGTATGTACATTCTAATCAAACATGAAAAGGATTCTTTTGTATCTTTTTGAAATTTTCCTTTTGAAATTACTCTTAAAAATAACATTTCAAAAGGATTTTGCTTGTTTTGTGTTGAGTAAACATTGCGATGCAACTTGAGGTTTCGGCTCGGTCAATTGAATAAGTCTCTTCTTTAAAAAACCACAATGATGATCAGCAGAGTGAAAAATCAATATCTAATCATTAAGCACAAGCCGAAAGTGTTACCGCTGCTCTTGTTTTTGAAAATTAAAGACTTGACATTATTCTTTAGAACTTTTAATTTATTATCAATTAGGTCATAAGTAACAAAGACTACTTAAAAAATTAAATATTATAATTTCTTTTTCTTAAGTATGGCACCACCAAACTTCAATCATATTTCCGATGCATCACCACTGAATATTTCTGAATTGATTTTTTCAAAAAATAGATTATTTAACGCAATCTTATGTAAGCTACTTAATTCTATAAAAGGATGCATTCCTGTCTCTTTTTTGTCAGCAAAATTGCTAAACTCTAAGTCCTTTCAGCAGTATTTGATGAATAACTTTTACAGAGTGTCATAGAATAATAAGAGAATAATGCAAATATTTAAGTTTCCATACAAAATCGCATTATGAAAGACTATAAAGGATGCTTCAAATACTTTTGAAAGTGGAGAAATTTTCTGAAAGGATGCAAGTGATTGATTTTGTTCTAAATAAATTCTGAAAGTGTGTAAAATAACAAAAATAGAATCGATGATCAAACTGTTTCAAAATTGTCTTTAATTAAAATGATAAGAGTTTTTCCTTAATATCCTTAATGCAATAATGTCGTGGTGATCAGACATTGTTCATTAGGGCATTTATATGATAATACTCGTTTGAGATAAATCTGTAAGCTTATAGTGCAAAATCATTTAAGTTTTATCATTTTACAACTTTATTTTCGATAAACTCAAAAGCCTAAGATGTCTGGTGTAAATTTCAAATATCATTCATTGATAACTTTTATCCTGTACAACCATTCTTCGAAATTCTTAATTGTCTTTCAGTTCAGAGATAAATTATTTAAAAAAATTATATTCTTTCTGAAACCCATAAAATTGGGTCTATGGACAATCTTTCTTGATAAGCATTTCAATAAGAAGGATAAGTAGAACGCAACGAAAATTTGTTTCTTTCAAATAAATTGCAAGCAATCTTGAAGAACTAAAAAGGACTCTTTTCTACGTGGTTGTTAACTTGGAAAGGATTTTATCATTAAATTAATTAATTGAAACTTTCATCAATCTATATTAGTGAAATAGATAAATTATGTACCACTTGAAGTTTTTTAAGCGAGAAAGAAGAAAAGAATAAAGAATTATTACAACTCTTCACAGTTCAGAGAATTTAAATTCCCTGAAAGATATTAAAAACTAGTAACAGTTCCAATTGTTTTCAATCACAAAAGATGACTTTCACCATAATGGAACTGGAAGAACCTAAATGCTCGATAAACTGGAGCACAATTGGTTGATTGATGTTCTTTCTTTATACGCAGCATGATACAGGAGTTGCTTCTGTAAAGTTTTGAAATTTGTTTAATTGTAAGTTTCGTGGAAATTCACTTTGAAGACCATTTAAGGATAATTAATAATCTTTATTTTAAATAATTAAAGATAATTGCTTAATTTACTCGAAATTTTTGGAGTTGTCAGATATTTAAGGTATAAAGCGGTTTTTCAAGAAGCTAACATATTCATTTAGTTCAATGTTCAAGACGAATATTAAGATATTTTTAAGTTTAAATTATCCAATTACGCAAGTTGGGACGTTAACATTATGCTTTATTTTAAATTAAATCAACTCAACAACAAAAAAACTTGCATAATGCTATATGTGTAGAATATGTGTATTAAAATGTAATGTTCTCTGGTAAAGTCTTAATTATTTCTTGCGGACTAACAAATTTGAAATATCTTTGTGAGGTCTCGCGAATTATTTTACTTGAAAAAATTGGCTTAAGTACCTAAAACTTAAGGAAGTCGCAATTATTCAATTTGAATCTGTAATAATGATGCAATTATTTGTTTAACATTTTTTTAAATAAAATTTTTACCTGCAACTTCAAATGAAATTGAGTCATTAAAACAGAGCCGGCCAAGCACTTGCCCAGAGGCCAAAATTTGGTAGAATTTATTTTCTTCAATTTTAAGATTGATTATTTGATGTTAATTTTATTAAGTCTCTTATTTAATTCACATTTTATTTAATCAATATGTCTTATTCGCACTAAATTTTTCATCTACTAAAGTCTCATAACGTCATAATGAACAATTTTCAAAAATTCTACAATAAATTTTGTCACATTTGGTTTATGTCCATAATTTGTGTACGTGCTTCCTTTTTCATTGCAATAACCTAAGTTTTATATGCCAATTTTATGAAATCTGAAATCGTGGAGCTTAATGAATTCAGAGGATAAGTAAATGTATTCAGAAGCATATTCTATTTTCATTTCAGCTATGATTTTTATTCGAGACAGTAAAACAGAATATTACAGAACTTCAGAAGAAAAATAATAATGAAAAAAACTTTATGTTCAGGTATTTAATTTGAAGTAGTATAATCGAACAAAAACACCAATCTTAATCACAATACAACGTGATCGTAATATTTTTTTGTCGTAAATAAAATTATTCTAACATCTTAATCAAATGATTTTGAAGCAGAAAATTTATATTCAATTAAATTCAAACTTCAAATTGATTCTTACCGAAGTCAATTATATAATGTATAGTATGAATCATTAGAATTAATTTACCTTATTCTGATTGGTGAAACAGCCACATGAATTGAAACAACCAGGTATAAATTTCACTGAACTTGACAATTTAGTTGCAAGCAGTTTTGAAATAAATTAAAAATTATAATGAAGAAACAAAATATAATAAAATAAAGTATCACTTGTAAAATTACTGGAATGGCTTAAAATCATCGATTTGTTACCTTCATAAAAAATGACCATTAAAAACATATCTTATACTGCAAATAACTGCATTTCAATTGATCATAAAAAGAAAGTTTCAATAAAATTATCTTTATCTACTATCTTAAAACTTAAGCTATAAAACTGAATTTCATCAGAAGTTCTTGAAGATTTAATCAAATCGTTATCTGTAATTGATTTTATTTATTAAATTTATGTGAGGTAATCAAATTGAATTATTCATATTTTTGAATGACCACTACCTCAGAGTTGAACTTTTATGTCATAATTATATTTCGTTTCATACCAAACAGTATGATTATAAATATATAAATAATATTTGAAAATAGAATCAAGCACATCAAAAAAAATTAATTTATCTTTATATAAACTTTATGACTCTATTAAAAAGCAGAGGATATATAAATTCAAGGCCGATCATTCATAATTTAATTTGTGAAAAAGTTTCTTTTAAAACAAGAGAAGTCAGAGAAAATGCATGCACAATCATAAACTAACAAATTTGGGCTCATGTCCGAAATATATTTTCTTAAACTATCCCTCACACAAGCCTTGAAACCACGTAAAAGCAGTATTGAATCATTCAGCATTAATTCACCGAAAGCAAGACCAACTATATTTCTTATGCAACTCTTAATTGTATCTCATTTGACTAATGAATCCAAATAACAAAAACAGAAAGAATTAAACAATAAAATTTATGATGAAGAAGCTCCGATACCACGACTACTAAATAGAGGAGCCTCAAAATTCTCTCAATATTTCTTTATAATAAAATCATCTTCGGACATCATAAAAATATTATGCTGCACGCTGAACTCCCAGAAATAATAACTTTGCTTTTTATGATAATTTGCTATTTTATGATTTTTTTTCACCGCTCTTTGTCAAATAATGAGATAATTTGGATATTTTACGAATGACCACCATCAAATTTTGCAGTTTTGCAATTTTGAGGTGAATGTCTATGCTGAAGAAGATTTTTATGTTCCTCTTATATCTCGATCTTTATACAGTTAGAGTAATAAAAAAGAAGCGATATGTTTTAAATATTCTTAATAAATCAACCAAATTTAAATATGATGACATGTCGGGACCAGATTGAGATATCGCCGAAGACAATTTAATTATTTTGTGCAAAAATTTGAGAACGGAAGATAATTGGAAAGGTTTTTATCAAATGCTTTTGTCCGCAAATTTCTGGGGTTGCCTATAGAAAATATAAGTTTTTTTTTTATTACTACTAACTAAAGATTATGAAAATCCTAAATATCCTATAAATACAAAAAAAAATTATAAAATAAACATATTTTTTGATACAAGAGATCATTGCCATTTTCAAATCTAAAATAAGCTATAAATCATTAAAATTCGAGAAAATTTTGTCGGCATATTTTCTAGAAGCTATACAAAGAAACAAAAAGTATAAGTGCACGAGGCAACATAAATGATGAATGTTGTCTGGTCTTAGTTAAAACTAAGATGCTATATGGAAATTGGATCAATTCTTTATGATAAGTTGTTAACTTAATTTAAAGTGAGCGAAAACAAATAAATTTATGTTAAAATCTTATTTTGCGCAAATTCTATATTACTTTATTTATATAGTGTGTTACTATTTTAGATGCTGAAAGGTATGAGGTGCAAATACTTTAAGATGGAAAATTATATTTCTTTTAGCATTTGCTTTGTTGAATATTTTTATAAACGTTCTTTTTCAACCTAACCGACCTTTTATGTAGCTTGTTTGTAGTTTGATGTTAACTGCAAGATCAAGCTAAAGTGTATGAGTAAATATTTGTTTTCCATAATATAGAATGTAAAGTGCTTAAGGGCCACAAAATGAATTTAAATTTGAATATTTCAGCCATAAATTGTCCAGTTTATAATGTAATAATTTTATATGTTGTTAAAGTGTTTTTTAAATTGGATTTTTGTTCTGTAATTTATGTTTTCGATATGTTTCACCCTCAATGCATGCATTCTTTCATAGATCATTGCACGTATTTTTCATGCGTATTTGAATATATACAAATTCAGTGTTCAATATACTGAAATTAATGTTTGTCAAAAAGGATATTCATTTTCTACTCTTTTTTTTTAAACAAAAATAATTACCCTGATCAGTGAAGCAAAGACAAATTTGTTTAATCGATAGTTTTCATGTTTTTTTTATCAGTCGGTCAATTTAAACATAGAACATAAATAATATTTTGTCTAAAGTTCCTAAAGTCTAAAGTTCCTAGCATAAAAGTATTATGACTTTCTCGTTACAAATGAAAAATTCGATTAAAAATTGGGATTGTGTCAAGATCCATCAAATATCAAATCAATTTCTTTATATGTTTAAGAAGTTGAGACTTAAGCATCAAGTTGGACAATGATGAATGAATAATCAAAGGATTTGTATCGGATTTGTAGCAAATAAAAAGATTATCAAGTTCCTTTTGTTGTAAAGGATCGTCGATGCGTTGAAGTCTCCTTGAAAGGATATAGTTTTGAAAGGCTTTGTCCAGCTTTCAACTAATATTCAGAATTTTCTGTTTTATTCAAATCGGTCTTTTTGTGAAAAAGAATCCAAAAATTATTTGAAATTGGAAAATTATGATTTTGATTTGAATGGATCTTTGTGATTATCAAAAGTCTCAAATTTGAGCAAAACCCTTCATAAATATTTGAAAGAAATACAAATCGTTTGATTAGAAAACAATCATCAATAAATCTTGTTCAAACTATAAATTTCTCTATCTCGATCACATAAATATAATATATCTCTTTGAATTCTATAGTTTTTTAGATACTATCAATGAATGCGAATACATTACTTCGCATAAGTAGCTGCGAATCATGTATTTATATAAATTATTTATATAAAAATTGTAAATTTTCTACATTTCTTCGGTCATCTTGGGAATAGTTTCAAAACGTCGTCAAAGTGTTGTGCGAAACAATAAAAACTATTTGCTGTGAATAAAATATTTAAAAATAAGTTTTGTATTTTTTTGCAATGTTTTGACATGACGTTTATCGCATTTTATGATTTTATGGATATTTTTCTGTTTGAAAAACGGAAATTTTGTGTAAAACTGTGTGTTTCTTCGCTGTTGTTTATGATTTTGTTTTTGATTTATATCCGTTTGTTTCATTGAATTAAAATGAATTTCTTTAATACAAAAATTAAGTCAACATAATGTAAACATTATCGGTAGGTTAAATGGACTTTTGGGTTAACTGATTTCAGATGACTACAGTTTTACAAATTCTAGATTGATTTTTTTAGAATGTATAAAAATATATAATCGAACGTATTTTAATAATGAATAAATTCAGAAATATTTTAGAAAGATTATTTAAATGATTCAGTTGTGGCAATTCAAAAACTTATGATAAACAACTGTTATGATGTATTTTCGAACCAAATGTTTTATTTATTGATAATGTGGATAAATAAATAAATATTTTATTCTCACGATGAAGACATCTCCCATAAAATAAAATTTTCTTGTGGCACCAATTTGTGTGACTTTTCTGTGGAAAATCAAACTTTGAAAAAAACTCAGACTATTTTTTGTGACCATACTCAGTAGCTAAAATATTGTCCATTGATGCCAAAAGCGTCAACCATCAATTGCTAAAGAAGCTGTAATAACTTTAAGATGTCATAATCCTTCGCAAGTATAACAAGACATCAAAAGACTTAATCAAATCGGATTTAATTTGTCAAAAAAGATAATCGTTGGAAGTTTCATTATATCTCGATTACTTATCATATTCTTCAGATGCCACTTTTGTAAAGCCTCAAAAAAAGTTGAAATACTTCCAAAACTAACGTTTTGGGTTCTGTGTCAGTTATTAAAATATACTTAAGAAATTCTGAATTCTTGCAGATACTTTCTTTTTAGACTTCAGAGTCTTTTGAAATTAAAATCATCAATCAAAGTTCTAAATTGAAATGAGTTTGAAAATACACGTGAAAAATTCATTAATTCTGCAGGCTTATGAAAATTATGCAATTAAAACTTTCTTAATATTAACAAAGTAAATGCTACGTAAAAATTACGGTGAATTTTGATTACAAAAACGTTTAAATCACAATTATTAACGTAACTTCTTCATTTAAAACAAATACCGGTGGACTTAAAAATACGAGCAAAACTCTATTAAAATTAAGATTCAAAATTTCTTATTTTTCACAACAATTGATCCAGCGTGATCCAGTTTTCGTTAGATCTTCTCATCATCTCGAACATTGCTGGTAAAGGATATACAGCTTTAACCATAGACTTTGACTTAACTATGTGAAGGTTTAAGTCCAGAATAGATACCAACTTTGATAGTGCAACACTTCTGCAGCACAGAGAAGAAAAATGTATATTAACCAATTATTTCCAATTTCCACCCAATAAGATTATTTAAAATTAAAAGCAGGTGACGTTAATATTTTTTATTATTTGAAAATTGTTATTCACTCTCTTCGCATCCAAAGTTTTGTGTAATTTTCAGTCCATTGATTGAACCATGACACGATTGAGTCCACGAGCCGCAATTCAAATTATTGCATTGTTTGACAGGAAATTCCTTATTCGATGACTGAGCACATAATAACATAATAATTGTTGTAATTTTATAATAAAAAGTAATTAATTATTGAATTAAGGCAGTTACGTTAGGATTTTTTAGGAATTTTTCTGCAACAAATATTTGTTTGATCTTTTTTTCAAAAAGAAGAAGAATTGATTTGTACATTAGAAGTGTGGTTTTTGTCATGTACCTTAAAAAGCAAAATACAGAGGTTATGTGGGTACACAGTGTGCACACATTTCAGTCTCGTTGTAGTCTCTCTACTAAAATTTTAATCGTTGGGTTATTCAGATAGCATATCTGAATTGAATAGTGGTTCTGGTATTAAACCAATCCATACAATAATAGCGTGGTTCACAAAACGTATGTAAAAGCAAAAATGTTGAAATATCCTGCTCCACCAGCCTAAAATAATTTTTGGGGCTAAAACAAAATACCCGTATTTTTTTATTATTTTTTTTTACCATTTTAAAGGGGTGCGCAAATTCGTTGAAGTTTTGAAATTGAGTTTTAAGACGACTACATCAAAACTTGGAAATATTTTAAACTTTTGCTAATATTTTTCAAAAACCTTCATTAACACCAACAAACTGTAAAAAAATTATTAAAAAAAAATATCAGACAAAAAAGATATGGAGAAATTTGTGAAATTTTTCTCCCATACAAAAATATCAAAATCTTACTTTTAAAGATAACTTTCAGATTAAGAAGTAAAATGTCGATAAAATACCTTTTGAAAAATAGTTAACTCATTAATAAACCAAATGCAAAAAAGTTTGCTCATTTATGAGTTCCCAGAAAAAAGTGGAGCACCCGAGAAGAGGACTATGTTTTCATAGATCACTTGTTGTTGCTGTAATTTAAAAAAATTGATTTTGACCGATCAGGAAAATAAATGTTTACGGGAGTTGCTACCAATAATTAAATATTAAGATGACTAACATTTTTGATCAGGAAAAAACAAAATGGTTGATGTCAAAAAGGCGCGAATATTCAAATTAAATAGTAAAAATGTTATGTAAGATGAATGCTTAATATATTATAAAGAGAAAAAAAATTTTCCACTGAAACCACAAAAAGTGAGTTTTTTTGTTGTACTTAGTTTTGAGATTAACGATAATATTATTAAAGATCTATAAAGAAAACATTTTTGACCATATAATTTGAATATTCGCGCCTTTTTGACATCCACCATTTTGTTTTTTCCTGGTCAAAAATGTTAGTAATTTTAATACTTAATTTTTGGTAGCAACTCCCGTAAACATTTATTTTCCTGATCGGTCAAAATCAATTTTTTTAAATTACAGCAACAACAAGTGATCTATGAAAACATAGTCCTCTTCTCGGGTGCTCCACTTTTTTCTGGGAACTCATAAATGAGCAAACTTTTTTGCATTTGGTTTATTAATGAGTTAACTATTTTTCAAAAGGTATTTTATCGACATTTTACTTCTTAATCTGAAAGTTATCTTTAAAAGTAAGATTTTGATATTTTTGTATGGGAGAAAAATTTCACAAATTTCTCCATATCTTTTTTGTCTGATATTTTTTTTTAATAATTTTTTTACAGTTTGTTGGTGTTAATGAAGGTTTTTGAAAAATATTAGCAAAAGTTTAAAATATTTCCAAGTTTTGATGTAGTCGTCTTAAAACTCAATTTCAAAACTTCAACGAATTTGCGCACCCCTTTAAAATGGTCAAAAAAATAATAAAAAAATACGGGTATTTTGTTTTAGCCCCAAAAATTATTTTAGGCTGGTGGAGCAAGCTATTTCAACAAATTTGCATTCTGGACCACACTAATACAATAAGACACCACCTGTTCAAGGAAGAAAATGTCTTAAAAACATTCAAATTCATTTTGAAATAATTTATTTTTTTTAATATCAAGATAAGATTTATACAATAGTTTTCCATTCTGTTTCCATTTTTTCTCCCACGATATATAATAATAATATTTATTGGTTAGTACACCCTTGCGTAAGACGAAGTCTACTAAGTTGAAAGGGTTAGAGGTCTATGATCAATCAAATAATATACATTTCACAATCATGTGACAAAATTCTTTTGTAACGCGAGTATAAGAGTTTTCAATCTAAAATTTTCCAGTCTCTGAGCTTAAATTTAGAAACAAAATATTCAGGATTCCTTTTAAAATAATTCATTATTCATTGAAATTGACTTTATTTTCTTTAAGTTAATTTGCATAATAAAAATTTAATAATATTTTATTATTCCTAGAAACTACCTTAATTTTGAAAATCTTTAAATGTTTAAAAGAAAGTAGAAGAAATATATAAGAATAATTTATTTTTTTGGTGTTTTTGGGCAGATGTGTTTTTCAAAAAAGCCTCAAAACCAAAAAAAAGAGATATAAACAAAAACAACCAAAAAAAGCAACAAAACTCGCGTATCAAGTAATAAAGTGTAGAAAGGGATTCTCGATGCAAAAGCGTACTCGTTGTCTCTACTCTTGTCTGCTACAGTGCTATCCTTAAGAATATCCTCAACAACTGCAAATGTATTTTTATGTATGTGATTCTTGAAAGTGTATGTGCCTCAGTATGAAAAAATTTGAAACACCGGGCTCAATAAATACTTTTTGTTTGTTTCAAACGATATCATCAACAATCAATTAAAAAATTGAATAAAACGCACTGCAATACACAGAGAAATATTTTTATTAAATGAACAAAAAATTGAAACTTTGAAGAAAATAAGATCATTCTTCCTTGTA
This sequence comes from Parochlus steinenii, assembly GCA_038502155.1. Classification (NCBI taxonomy): domain Eukaryota; kingdom Metazoa; phylum Arthropoda; class Insecta; order Diptera; family Chironomidae; genus Parochlus; species Parochlus steinenii. The sequence continues at coordinate 904,703 of JAXCIN010000030.1, read as the reverse complement.
ACGTTTCCTTGTAAATATCAACACAAAAAATGTTTTTTGATGTAAAAGCAAATATTCATTTTACTTGAGCACACTTTCAAATTTAAAGTTTTTATATAAAAGCAAAATTTTTGGTCTATTACATATTCCATGTTTGAGGGTATGAGGAGGCAGGTGCTCTTAAAAATTTGGATTTTAAGTTTTGGATTTCAGATCAAGGTGTTTCTTATTGTGGATGTTTCTTCCTTTTACAATTTACAAATTTACAATCAAAAGGAATCTCAAATGATTATGTTTGGGTGAGTACTGTGTTAGTTTGTTGCGTTTTGCATTTAAAAGTTGCAAGATTCATTGACCCTTTGCCATAATGAAGTTGATTTTTATATTTTGCTGGTGGGTTTGCGAAACCAATAAAAATACAAATCAACTTGCGCCAACTTTATTGATAATGACATCAAATCACTCAGGTCCGTCAAAACACTGATATATATGTGATCTGGCGTTTCAGTTTTTGATTCAAGTAGCAATTAGCACATTATTAACAAAGCAAAGCGAACCATCAATCATACATGCAACTTTTATGCTTAATATATTATTAAAAATTAAAAATAAACGCAAAGTGAGTATTGAAGCATAAATATTTTGAGCACTTGTTGGGAAATTTTATCATAATTCTTTTGTCGAAAAAGTCCTCAACTCCACGAGCTGTCAAGAAGTTATGAGATGTTTGAAACCGGCCACAAAATGCCCCTCGAAGAAATTTATTATGAAAAGCGTTTGTGATCGGGAAGCGCGATAATCACTGTTATTATTTAACAATTACACGCTCACTTGTTCTTTTGATAATATTTGAATTTTACTCTTTCACTTGTTGAGCCGTAACATTGAAACAGTTAAGTGCGGATTGGTTATTTTTATTTTCAAAGTATTTTACCTAATTTCAAATTATCAGCAAAAGAATGCAAAATGATTTTGATAGTCTGACACTAATCAAATCTTGTTTGATTTGTAGTTGCAATTTCAATTTTATGAATGATCTTTTTAACTCATCGAGAAACTAGTAAATAGATTTAATAACAATTTACCGATTCAACAAGATATAAATTGATCAACCTTTTCTTATCATTCTTACATGAATTGTTGATATTATAATGCAGTAAACTTTCGAGTGTGATTTCCAGACACCCTGTAATTAAAGAAATGTATCCCCAATATATTCAGCTGTAACATTCAAGATAATAAATCATGATAAGAATTTCTTCGCAAGTCGAGTCAAATACTCTGTTTTCGATCATAAAAAATTACAATTAAACCTTTAATATGGAAAGCAATGTCACTTTTTTACTTATTTTTGATATAATTTCGAAAGCACCAGGCACGCTTACAAGCAAATTTCACTACCAAAAACGCATTTTTCTTGTAATATTGCAATATTGCGATATTGCATCGACATATGTTTTGCAGGTGGCGAGCTGTATAAGTTGCAATAAAAACCGCGTTGCACAAAATTTCGTTGTTTTCTTGGTATATTTTTCTTTAATTATTTTATGATCTATTTGTGATCAAATAAACGGATAAATGGTATTTTTGTATACTTTTGTGGTTTATTCTCAAACAAGCAAACCCTCGGAGCGCAAAGTCGATCCAATTTCTGCTTTATTCGCCGTTCAGGATCGATTCGATGCATATTATGTATGTATACCCCAAAATTGACCCAAATGTGCCTCAATTTAAATCCAGATTCGGCAGCTTTCAAAAGAGCCGGTCGATCATAATCATCAAATATATTTTATGTATAGATTGGGTCAGGTTGTATAAAACGTAGAGAAGCTATAAAAATTAAAGCCCAGTAATGCAATAATGACCCCGCTAAAATATATAATTTAAAGTGGGCAAATCGAGATTCTTCCAAATCATTCACAAATAGATCTTAAGATCTTTTACAAAGGCAATAACAGAAACCAAATCAAATATTGTGGTTAAACATTTCTCTTCAACTTTCGATATATTTGAGGTGCAAAATAAAAAATATGACCGCTTTGAATTGGAAATTTCGGGAGTTTCGAAAAATTAGAAACATTTAATAGAATTGCAATTTCATTGTCAGAAGGGCTATTTTGCTACGCAATTTTTTCGCTTTAACTTCTTGTAAAGTCATGTAACGTATAGGATAAAATATTAAACATTTATTTGATACTAAACGATTTAAAAACTGAAATCATGAGAATTTATGAGAATTTATGAGTAAACTTTAAAAATTTTGTTTTTAATATGGTGTGTTATGGGGAACCCATAAAAATTCTTTGATCTCACCTTTATCTACTTTTACTAACATTCAGTATTATTAATTTGTTCCGTATTCGGGTGAAGAAAGTAAATAATTGGAGTTCTTGGGTTTCAGGCAATAATTGTAGTGTTAGTCCTCTAAGTGTTCCTCTTTTGATCAAATAAATTATTAATACGGTTGAATTTGTTATCATATTAATATAAGCAATTCAGATACTGAAGATTTCCTTGAGATTTTATAATTTCTTGAGAATATCTGATTTATTGGATATTATCCTCTTAATAATAAAATGAAGAGAAAATAAGATGGAAATAGATTTTATCATGTAATTTAAGACGATCGTTTTAAATATACATCCGCTCTTTGCTTCTTTGATTTTTGGTGTCTCCAATGATCATTATAATTATTGAGTGGTTTGAAAACGTTGAATTATCTCCGAATTGCTTTAATTGATTGGAAGAATCAAAATGCTTTAAATAATATTTTTGAGAATTTAGAAATTTTACAACAGTTTTCAGGTAAGAAGATTTTGGTTTTACGACCAATTGGCACTTAGGAGTTGCGCTCTGTAATTTTAAAAACATTCTTTGTTTCAAAATGAATTATTGTCGTCTTTGGCACCTCACTCTTTCAACTGAAAAAGAGTAGGTAGCAAGAAACTCTGCTTAACTTGTGAAAACAAATTTACAAAAACGAATTCATCAAACAAATTCATTGCTGAATTCCTGAAGACCAACATTTTTCAAAATCTCACATCTAACGACTTCAAATATTATTTGCATTTAGTCATAAAAAATAATGATACCTTAAAACTCACAGATTCAAAGTATCAAAGATCCTAAAATGAAGCGATAATAATCATCTCTGAGTAACTAACTTAAACAATTGGTTGCATTATAAAATAAATAAAGTGCCAAATTCGCTATAATAAAGATTGCAAATTATATACGTTTTTGCCAGCGACTTTCAAAGGTGAGAAGTTGTGAAAAAGCCGTAAAAATAATGAAAAGATCAACGAAACAAAAGGGACCATTAGACAGCTTCGATGCATTTTTTTTCTAAATAAAAGTTTGCGTATTTTAGAATGTTTATTGTGTGAAAATTATACATCGCGCCTGGGTTAGTATATTAAAATCATTTGAAAGCATTGCAAAGCATACCAAAGTGACTCTATTTGTTACAAATTAGGTTTTTATAATGGGATACGTAATAACAAGTTTTTTGAGTTTTCAATTTTATAGCATTGTTCTCGCGGGCTTTTTTTCAGCGTATTCAGAATATTTGTAGTTTTGCGCCTCATTCTTGCATTTAGAAGTTTTGAAGATTTTTGATGATTTAAGAGGTGTTAACACAATGGTAATTTTAAGGCTTGCTAAATTATTGACCATTTAATAGAATTTGTTTTGAAATACAAAATTTACCAAAGTTTGATCAAAGTCAAACACAGTTGAATTTTGGTTTGATCAGCCGAATTATAAATATGCTTGCATTGTAAATACCCAAAAATCACGTCTCTGGGACATTAATAATGTCAATCAAAAATTTGCATAAATTTCAGTACAAATCACAACAATTTACATTTAAAAAATTATGAGAACATTTATTTTGAAAAATTATGTGTATTGGCCTGCCCACCATAAATAAACATGCATTGAAATATTTTAATAAAATTTTCATTTCATTCTGTATTAGCACTGAATACCGAAAAAATTAAACATGCAATGGAGCATACTAACCAAACTGTGTGAATTGTGAGTGCAATTTATAATCGCAAAAATGATTATGTGTGAATAATTTTGATTGCTTGTCCACCAACTTCTGAAGTGCTTTCAATAACTTCAATGAATTCAGTACATTTAATTAATTCGACAACTGCCTTTTTTGAAAATTTTAGTATTTCTGATAAATTTTTCAGTAATGATTCTTGGTACATGGTACATACAAAGTAATTGAATTTGGGCTAAATTTATTGTCGATTATTTCTTGTTGTGTTCGGAGACAGTTCAAATGCCTGAAAACTAATTGGAGCATGTAGTTAAAACAATTGCAGACAAAAACATGGAAGTAGCATACAATTGCTGTAATGATTTTCTTTTTTGGTGTTACACATCTTAGGTTTATTTATTGATGCAAATATGATAAAACAAAGAAATAAAAAGAGCCGCAGATGGATAATTTCAAACTATCTCAAGCAAATGTTGATGACACAAATTGAGACAAAAATGGAGATTATTTATTTGAAACATACTTGATTAGCTAAAATTGATTTTGACCTCTTAGAACTGTTTCTGCAAAAAAAAGGAAAAAATAAAATAGTTTTTACCAATTATTCAGCTTTTGAAAACAGACAGACGGACATTTCCACTATATTAAGAGATAAATCGTTGAAATTAAATTACAGAAACCATGAAGCAATCAAAAATTATTGAAATTCTTTTTCGGACAACTTGCTTTAGAAAAGACGCGATATCAAAGAAATTTTCAATTACAATTTGTTCCTTAAAAATACAATGGAATAATTTCAAAAATTTCAAGTGTTTGCATCCAACTTTTAATGAAATCACTTAATTTCGATGCATTTTTGAAACTTTGATGAAAGTGAAAATAAGTCAATGCACAGCATATTTTAGTTCACATTAAAGAGCCTCTAACGTAGCAACATGCAATTTAAATTACTCAGCCAGGCTAATGACATCAGAAATTAGAGTAATTTGCAATTTCGTAAAAATTTGTAAATAAATTAGAGTGCATTTTTGGCGGGTTTATTGTTTGATGTTTATTTTTACATCATGTTTTCTCATTAATCTTAATCAACGAATCACGCTAGTAAGTAAAAATGTCCTCCAGGATCTTCTGAAAAAGTTGCTGTATGCAGTTTCATTTTAAATTTTTTAGTGTCATTTCAGATTTTTTTTTATAACAACTTTATAAAATGTAATTTGATACATATAAAAGTATTACAATAAAAAGATTATTCAACATACACATTGTAATATATATTCGCCTCTAAATAAATAATTGAAACATATGTTATATACTGATATTAGAAGCAAAAGTGACACTAAAGTAGCATCAATTAAATTCATTATTAAAAGTAAAGTGGTCACATCAAACGTCTAAACAAATAAATTAAACCACGTGAAAAACTGTATTGAAGAAAGAAATTTTCATTAGAAGACATTAACAATTTTACAAACAACACAATTTCACGTACAACAAAGGACCTAAAATTAATAAAAAAATTTATCTTTATTCTCAAGTTTATTCGTTTTTTATTGCAGTTGTGGTGTCTGATAAGCATCAATTCTATCTCGTCAAATGATGAAACATTCGAGCTGATTCTACAGAAAATACAAAAAAAATGTATGAATATTTAAAATTTACTTTTAGATTCATTATTTTTGCTGCAAAGGACCTAAAAGGATCTTTAAAGAAAAAAATATTTCAAATTCTAATTTTTCCTTTATGATTTTTTTATGATAAAATATAAAATTTTATTCGTTTCCCATTTAAAAAAAACTATTTTTATAATAAATTTCGTCCCTATTTGATAGAAATGAATAAAAACATAAAAAGGATAACTCAAAACATTAAAATGCTTTCCGAACAAAAGATGAGATTTTTCCATTGTTAGTGCTCAACAAAAGGATTTTTATGATTTTTTCAAGAAAACGAATCAATTTAAATTCCAAAATTTTATATTAAAATTTGGATATTTTCTCACAATTTTGCAATGAATTTTTCGGTTGTAATTTTATTTTTGTTTTTCTTGTAAATTTAAAAGCTTAGAAAAATATTAAAAATGCAAAAGGGTCAAATTTTTGTATTTTCATCAAAATTTGCAAGACTTCAGAATTTCGGAAATAAGGTGTCTTTTGTGTTCTGTAAATGTCCTTTGACTTGAAATTGTTAGTTATGGCTTTTTTCAAACAAAAGAGTTTTTTTAAATTGTCAAAACCCGAAAAGATCAACCAAATTAAACTGAAGTTGAAAGTTATGGGAAAATTTTTAAGAAACATCAACATTCAAAACCAGAAGGTACAAGTATTTAATCATCTTCATAAGCTTTAATAACAACACATAAAACAGTCAAATTAATCCTTCAAAACTTGCAACAATTCTAATAAATGGTTTAAAAATTCAAATTTACTGAAGACTCTATAGTGTGATGTAAATCAAAAAATAATATCATGTTTATTAACGCTGTTTACTTCAAGTTTGTTCCCATTATTCAAATCAAAGTTAATTTATATACTCTTAAAGATCTTAAATTTGTGATACCAATCAAAATGAATTTATGTAAAGGTGATGATTTCAAACAATATCAAAACATATGGAACAAATTGTATTCAAATGAATCAAATGAATGGTCAGTGGTATATCTTCTGAATGATTCAGAGATGAAAAGTAATATTATTATTATTAATGGGTTTTATATTGAAATCTAAACGATTTTCAGCCGTGATTAATTGAAGAAATGAACATTTCGGGTTTTGTCATAATAAAATAAGATTCATTCACAAATTGACTCAATGAAATTAAAAGCAATTTTGTTTTAAGACCATCTATTTGATAAATAAACATAATTATATGTAGAAGATAGTATAAATGTTTACGTTTAAAGCATTTAAGATAAACTAATTGACAACGTTCAGACAATTTATCGATTTGATTCTCAAAATTTTAACCCGCTTGAGGATATGGAAAATTAATTTCTGCGATAATTGCTTGATAGCTGATTTATGATTTTTAATGTTTGGATATTGATTTAAATTGGTGTTATTAAGCACATTCAATCGTTGATGTTTCCTGTCCAATTTGTGGTTAAACGATTAGCAAATCTTGATTTATGTGATAATATTCATACCCAAGTGAAAATGAGCTGTATGCCTTCAATATTAAAATACACTGTTAATACAGCAAAACACTACAAAACACTGTTAATCATGTCAAAGTTCAGTGTGAAATACATAAAATTTCAATTATCAGATGTATTTTAATGTGTGAAAACACACTTTAAAATACTGCTAAGAATGTAACACATATGTTAAGTATTTTAATCAGTATTTTGCAGTGTTTTGAATACTATAAAATACATTGTAAAACACATTGATTTTATCAAGATCTTTTATTAAAATGATCAAATAATTTAAAACTCAGTAAATAAATATGATTTAATAAGAAACTATCTACAAGAGTTGATTTCTTAAATTTAAATTGAAGTAAAAGTATTTTAAATGTATGTAAGACTTTAAATTATATTCCTTTATTAAAAAAATTGAATTGACACATTTTACAATACTGTAAGATAAAAAATCGAAAAATCCCGGTTCTTTGGCAGGCTCTTTGATAACATAAGAACTATGAGATCTATTCGAATATATGGAACCGACATTTAAATATCCAATCAGAGCGCCGCGTGGAGATTATTTTGTATTATTGCTGATAAATTTGTTGAATCAAGCGCTTTGATTGAAATAAGGTTTTATCAATATTGAGTCATAAAACAGCCTAAATACATAATTTTATAATCTGCCGTATCGAAATTTATATAATTGCAAAAAAAGTACAAAATATCGAAACATTTGTATGACAGGTACTCGAAGGACCAGCCCGATCGTAAATCTAGCCGTTCTAATGTTCTTATAGTCAAGAGAAGGTTATTTTGAAAATTTGAGCTAAATCTAAATCATGCAGATGCTTGGAGCAATTGGAGCATCAATACAAATTTGACATATTGTTCTTCTTGAAGCTCGACCACTTGTTCATGGGTTAATATTTTCGAAATATCTTTTGGAATTCGGTGTTTTGAGACAAATACAATATTTTTGCATGAATCGAATTTTATGAAGCTTTTCGGTTTAACAATAGTTTTTGTATGAAGAATGATCGTTTGTAAATACTGGAGCTACAAGATTGCGTTGTTAAAACACAATTAAAATGTATAGACATACTTATAGATTTCATAATAATTCTCAAAGTCTGAGTTTCATCAGAACCGGTTGATTGTTTGGGGATTTACATGGTGGAGCAACAAAATGCGGAAAAAACTGATAACAGGGTGTGTGACACCAATATTTATTCATTATTAGTGAGTTTTAAAAGATTTTTTGTTTTTTGGGTGCATACAACTTTTTTAGTCGAAGTAAAAAGAATTTAAATGTTTTGACATTTTTTTGAAAACTTACTAAAAACAAAAACTGCATATTTATCCTATTTAACTAATTTTTTAAATAATATTTTAATCTAAAAAATACTTAATTAAAGTCAAACCAAATCTTCAAATTTTCTTATTAAATTTTTGATTAATTATTTTGAAAAACTTCTACCAAAATTCATATTTTTCACAAGAAAAATATTTTTCCTGATTCAGAGCAGGATTTCAATTATCAGGAAAATTGTTGGATAATGGTGAAATAAAATTATCTTTCGTCTCATTTAAGCATTCTCCATATTAAACGCATAGGATCAAATTAAGAATAAAATACCGGACAATAAAATCAATAAAATAAAGTTTCCTGCTTCAAGCATAAAGTATCGCATAAAAAAATTCAAAAGTTAACTCAATTTCAATAAAAATATTTATTTTCAACTAATACTTTAGATTTGTGGTTTGATTTCTAATAGTGAGCATTTTAAAAATTAATTATTTTAATATATTTACATTAAATTCAATTCTTTTCAAGTTCAACCTAAGCCTGTTGCTTTACAATAAAATATTTCCTTCACCCAGCAGTACCAGCCGCGCGCACCAGCAACATCAAGTTCAATTCTTCACTTCCCAAAAAAATTCAGATTTGTTCGAAGTTCAATTCCTACATACAAAAATTTATTTTTTGCCAAATATTACAAAATACTGCTCGAAATACATAAGAAATACTGCTCTTTTAACACTGCAAAACACTGTTCAAAATGCATTAAATTACACATATGAACAGTGTTCCGAGCAGTATAAAGCAGTGTTTTAAAATACTATACATTCCATAATTTCGTGATATTTTAATGTATTAAGTTGATGTATTTTGAGCAGTATTATTTCAAATAATTTTCACATGGGTAGCTTAAATAGTTAAACTGATCTTTTTGAAGAAAGTTTTTTTTTTCAAATTATATGATTTTAATATGAAAAAGATTTCTACGAAAACATTGCTTTTTATTCCATCAAAAATTCTTTATTTTTTGTATTTTGGCAGATCTAAAGAAGATAAAAACGATCGCACTTAAAAAACCGGATGCCATTATATTGCATCTCATGAAAAGTTTAAATTCTGTAAAATCCTAAAACATCTCAAATCTTTATCGTCGTTATTTCAAAGTACTTTAAGTTTCGGCTACTGATACCTTTTTGCCGGTTTTTATTTCAGTCTCGTTTTAGTCACATAATTTTACGAACCTAATAACTTTCCAATCAAATAAAAATAACACCATTATACAAGTTTTATGACAAGCAATAAAGTTTTGAAAAAAATCCTTGTTAAGAATTTCTATTAAATTTTTGTTTTTGTTTTGAGTTTCTTTAGATTCTGGAAACTACACTTATCTTTAAAGTATTTTTATGTAACTCTTTAGTGTTTGGAAAGATAAACGATTTGAAGATCCGTGGATGAATTATTAAACATTTAAAAAAAAATATTTATTATTATTATTTGCAATTATTTCTAATGTTCCTAAGGAAACTAATCTTTTAATGTGATATTTGTATGCTTTAAAGTATAATATACTAAATTACTAACAAATAAACACCTAATCGGACAACCCCTAAACTCAAAATCGAAAGCAAAACTTTATTAAGTACTTTTCAGCAGAAAAAGTTATTCACAACAACTCTATTTGTTTTATTGCTTTATTTTTCTTATTTTTTATAAATCTTTTTAAATCCGTTTATGGAAATAGTGTTGTAAAATTGTTGTATGTAAGTGCAGGCAAATGAAGGCAAGTACAAGCATGCACAAGTGTTTAGTGTTTCTTATTCTTGTTTTTTGAATCAAAGTGTATTTTCGTAGCAAAATTTTATTAATGGAAACGGTTTTCATTCAACAAATCGCAGTTTTTTCTTTTGTTGCAGTTTGTGCTCTGAAAACGGGTTTAATTTGCAGAATCAAGTGCTTGTTGAAGCAACAACAGTTTAAATCACGAATCACGACTTCGATTTATTTTCAGATTATGTTATGGGACTTATTTTATATACGAGTACGCAAAGAATCAACAATGTTGAAGGATCAAGTGAATTTTGAATATTATAACGTTTTAATTTTATGTTTTGAAGTGAATTTTCTCAAATGCTGGCTATTTAAATAGTTTTTGGTTTTAAATTCTTTATGAAAAATGAGTTTCAGCTTTTTCAGTTAAAATTTTGTGATATCATTAATCAAGAATTCGTGAGATCTTCTGAATAATTAATTTCTTAAATCGATTATAGAAAATAGGATCACATGCTACCGTCTATCAATTTTGACAGTAACTTCATAAGAAACCCGAAGGAATCGTTTAAAGGAGTTATCAATCAAGTTATCCATTTAATCCTTTTTAACCTAATTTATCTCGAATAAACTTTTAATCTAAAAATACATTAACATATAATTAAAAAGAAGTAAAAGCCTAATTCTAGTAATTTGATCAAATTAATAAATTTTATGTGAATTTGTTAAGTTTGGATGCAATGAAAACTTTAATGTCATCATTAATCATTCTGGCTTTACGCTTTATGAGACTCGGAATGTTATTCTGAATGTTAATTTAACTATTTTTTGAGAATTTTTGGTAAGTTGTGTTATTCTTACAGGTAAGCGAAGAATCTTATTGGAAATTCGAGAAAATGGATGATCCAACAAATTGTTTTCTTGAAAATAATTAAATCAACTTTATTCAATCACAAGATAAGATATATTAATAATAATTTGTTTTATTGTTTTAATATAATAGTAATTTAAGCAAAAAAATTGAATTTAGAAAACAAAATTATTTCCTGAGTATCAACATTTTTAAATTAATTTCTTTTAAGTATTTGGAAACATACAAAATTTACAGAGAAAAATAAAAAATTTACGTAAAATCAGAACAGACGACTTTAGTCCGCTGCTTAAAAAAGAAGCACCTTACTGCTGCATAGATTGGTGCATAACTACAGATCAAGTTGAAGCATCCAAAAGCACGAAGATGCAAAAACATCTCCTCATTTTTACCAGTTGCAGTGTTTTGATTTCTTCTTGTTTTCGTCGCATCTGCAGCTTCAAACAGCACAACATGCAACAAACAAAAAATCAGTTTAATATATTTTTTGTCTTGCTCCTTCTTACTGTAGCCATGCTTTGGGAACAATCCGACAACAACAACTAGCAAATGATATTTGATATCTTCTTTTGCCCCAAAAAATTAAACACAAAATTTGTGCTTCTCTTTTTCAAAAATCTTTACATAAAAAATCCCATACACATTCATTCGTAAAGGCAAGAAGCACGAACCGAAAAGGAACTTTGAGATGGTGTGCTCATGCGGCTCACGTCTGAGTGGCACACGTCTTGGGTCATACACGATCGACCTTTTGCTGCCGCTTCGTGCTGCATTCGGGCCGGTGGTTGGTGAAGCAAGTTGTAGTCGGCACGAATGGTGGGAGACGCAAACGTTCGTTCCTTGTTGGTGGTGGGGGTTGTGTAGCGCAACATAAAGCATAATTCTCGTAGCATAAAACATTGGCTGAGCCGAGCAGGTAGAAGAATTCAATAACTGCTGAAAAGTACTAAATAGAAGGGCTGTAGGACTAAGGGTATCATTCTGCTTTGAAACTTCGCTACGTCGTTACGTGAAAAATATTGAAACAAGTTCAACGTTGATTTTACAAAGTGTATTTTCGTCTTGATTGTTATTTTTTTGGAAAAGAAATCAGTTCTGTTCAAGAAGCGCAACCATAAGGACGTGAAAAATCAAAATAATAATTTGTAGTGATTTCAATAAAATTTCAGATTTTGTCAAAATTTCAGATTTTGTCAAAATTTCTGGTAAAGTTAAAAGTGTTTTAAAAATAAAAAAATTTAAAATTAAAACTGAGAATTAATGGCAACAGCAGTTCGTACGATGACTTTGGCACAAAATTCTCACATTTTCCCTAACAATTGTCAATTAATTGTGTCGGCAAATGTGCTGCAAAGTGCCCACTATCAGCAACAGCAACACCATGGTAAGCGTCCGATTGCTCCAGCATTGGAGCCGAGACATCAAAATGTGCTTACATCCAATGGTGCTAATCAAGTGATCAGTGCCGACAAGAAAAAATATAACTATGGATCGATACCATATCCAGGAGTGCAAACACCATCCGTACAGCGGAGAAATGCTCGTGAGCGCAACCGAGTGAAACAAGTAAATAATGGGTTTGCTAATCTGAGGCAACATATTCCACAACAAGTAGTATCAAAAATGACAAACGGCGGAGGACGTGGTGCTGCTAAAAAGTTAAGTAAAGTGGATACATTGAAATTGGCAGTTGAGTATATACGAAGCTTAAAAGATATGTTGGACGATAATGAAAACAGTGATTTGGGAAGTACTGGCAACTCATCATACTACAATGATATGCAGTCTATTCCTCGGTCTGAAGCTTCTCTATCACCAACTCCATCATACTCTTCTGATAACTCAAGCAGCATGAGCTACACACCAAATCACGCACCAAATCAACAGCAGCACTTCAAAAGCGAGCCTTATGACAGCTATGCTCCATCTACCTCACCTGCTCCATCTTACCACTCTGAAGGATCCTCCACCACTCATCAGCAACCGTTTCATCATCTACCACCAACACCGACTACATTCAAAAGTGAGATGACCTACCAAACTTATCCAATCACCCAAATTGCACAAATCTCACAATTGTACGACAATGAAAACGAAGATGATGACCTGCTGGACGCAATTGCATGGTGGCAGCAGCAGTGAACACGATATTCTCATAAGGTAAAAATCGGCTCATATGAAAAAATATTAATTTATCATCTTAAAATTGTGTGTGTTTAGCAGAAAATCTAAAAATTTCGTTTCTACCTGACAGCAATTCAAGCTTTCAAATTTTCAATTGAATTTTATATGCATAAAAATCTTTTGTGAACTATTTCTTTTATTCCAAAACGCGGGGACTTTGCAACAACAATATTTTTGAGGAAGAAATCTTTACCTTCCAGAGTTTCCAAGGTTTTCAATAGATTATTTTTAAAGAAAGAAAAAATGTCATCTTTTGTGATATGTTTGTGTTCAAGTAAAACGTAAGAATATTTTGAGATTTCCTCCCTCTTTTAACGTTTTCTCTAATTTTTTTTGGATATTTGTGACTCTAAAAGTGCATTCGAAATCCTTGGAAAAAGTTTTAATCTTATCAGAAACTTACTTTTGAAGATTTTTTATGATTTCTGGACTATAAGAAAATAATTTTTAATTCCTTAATTATTATGTGAGATTTAGAAACTTGTAACTGCCCTATCCCAACGATAACATCCATATATTGAATCTTAGACATTTCGTGCATTAAAATCTCATTCAGCTTCTTTTGCTGCGTCACATTCGTTTCAAGATTTTTTCTCGAAACGAAAAACTGAAAGACTGAAAAGACGAAGAACTTGAAAAATTTTAAAAACAAAAAATAATTCAGATTCTGCTTTTTCTCATAATATTAACAACGTATAAATACATAAGTTTTTTGCCGCCACTTGCTTCATATTACGATGGTACAAGTTTGACTCGATTCCTTTTTGTCTTTCTGTCTTGGACTTTTTGTGCAGAGAGAAAAATCATAAAAAATATGAATATAATTCTCAACAAAATTTCTAAACTAAAACATTTCAATAGGGAAAAATTTGTTTGTGGCTAAACATATTTCAATTAAATATATTAATATCTTATACATTTCCAAATCAATCTAACTAATGCTTTGTTTTTTATTATTTACAGAAATTGATGTAACGTGATTTAACCAGTGCTTCTGCTGTGTGTGAAGGAACGCTGACAAATAATAAGCGTACTCTTGGGACATGACAAATCTCGATCGAACAAATTGAAAGTACAAAATCTTTTTAAGAATGAAGACTTGAAGATTATTTGAAAATTTCAAAATATTTACCAGTTCATGAATCAAATGCTCGAGAAATTCAAGAAAGTTCTATTATTAGTTTTAATAAATGGAAGACAATAAACTCTAGAATTAAGGTAATCAAATGGAAGACGTAGAATTTTCATCAACTTCTCGAGCAAACGGTTCAAGATCTGCTCCAATGACTGATTGTAAGTTAGACAGACAAATGTACTATAAAACACTACTTAGCCTTGTAAGACTACAAAACTACATGCACTTATTAGATTTAAATAGTTGTAGTAAACTTTGTTATCTAGTCATATTGACAATTATAATGTAAATTGAATATATGCGCCTAAAAATCGCAAAATGTTCAAAAGATATGCGACTTAAAAATCAAATAAACCCAGTTAAACATTGAAATTCAATACTTTTCAACATCTGAAAAACGTCTTGAAGTAAACAAGAAGAACATTTTAACGAAAGACAATATTGTTCACTGTGCCTTACAAACTTTGTCCTTTTTGGCCTTTTCTTTCAAAAAATAAACTCAAATGCCTTTAAGTCGTTATGTAAAATAAATGATGAGAAATTGTGTAAAAACTCTAAATCCATGATTTTGTATGGCTGAAATACTATTTTTTATAGTGAAGATGGAAAAATTAAATAAAAATTTGTTTATTATTGAAGAATTGAAAAGAATCTTTTACTTTGAATTTCAAATATTTTTTCAGGATAGAAAATTATTGAAAGATCTGTGAGAAAGCAGGTAAATAAAATTTGTTGAGAGCGGAACATTTCAAAAAATTGCAAAAAAAATTCACACAAAAATCTTTGTAACTAACGGCAACTCGACCAAAAATTTATATGCAAATTGACAGTCTGTTCGAAATCACTATACAATCTTTTCAAAATATATGCAATAAAAGAAACTATTCCTAACCGAATCAAATTAAAATTCCTTTATCTC
The DNA here is from genome assembly GCA_038502155.1 of Parochlus steinenii. NCBI lineage: Eukaryota > Metazoa > Arthropoda > Insecta > Diptera > Chironomidae > Parochlus > Parochlus steinenii. Next base: position 889,409 of record JAXCIN010000030.1, on the reverse strand, counting down.
AATCGTAGACTCTTTTTGTGCACAAAACCTAGACATTTCAAGATTTCATAAAAAGGAAAATATTTCTTTGAATATAAATCACGGACGCGTGCATGAATTTATTAAACTATCAATTTGCATGTATTAAAGTTAAACTGTCAATATCATATAAGTATAGAAACTGGCAACCCCAATCCATTATGCAAACTAAGAACAGAATCTTTTGTTAGCTGATCATATCATTTCGATATCAAAAGTATTATTTAACTGAATAGCTTCAATAGAAATGTTAAAGAAATATTAAAAGCACTCCTACTTCCTTTCCTTTTCATTTTTCTTTAAGAAAACTTGTTTTTCCAAATGCTTGGCAGCAATTACTTTTTAAAAGGAGAATGCAATTTTTGCTATAGACACGTGACCGTTTTTGATGAATTTGATTCCTTTTGTTATTCTGGTAAGTTTTATATACTACCACAACTATTTTATTCAAATTTCAGGCAAAAATTTAAAAAAAATATCGGATATGGCATTTGATGCCCTTTTTTGCAATGGATTTACTGGAAATGAGGCCGCCACGCGAACAATGTCTTCGTATTTCAGCTTCAACCCTCAAAAAGTATTGCAAGCGGATATGAATATTGAGTTTGAAATGTTTTTGATCAAACCGACGGAAAACTTGAGAATTGTTGTACTAATTTGGTGATATGGCATAATAAGTAATATTTTAAACATGTAATCGGGTAACACTAAATGACACTTTTGCTGCAGATTGTCATTAATTTTTTTTCATATTTCGCCCAGTAATTATATTGGTGACAAAATTATGATGTATATTCGTTTATTGTCAAAAAATACGCAATGGATTTTTCGGAAATGTAATTTGATATTTTAAGTTTATATTTTCTTGTCGCACCGAATAACTAGTAAGGCAGTTCATAATACTGCATATTTTAACAACTCTACTGTAAATACCAGTACACTTTTATGAGTTTTAGATCGATTGTATATAGTATACTTTTGACACAAAAAATCTCCAAACGCCTTTAGCAGCAGCTAGGAAGTTGAATAATTTACACTCATAGATTAAATATTTATGGAACTACAGATATTTTTAAATTTTATATACTTAATTGGACTCAAGAATATTAGTTAAAAGATGATATATTTACCAAAAATTGATTTATGCATCATAGCTGTGACTCTTTTAATTGCCATTTTATGGTTTTATGAAGAAACAAGTCTTTGAGGATGTTTTCTTTGAAAAATTCTGCAAAAATCATTAAGAAACCGTCTCGCTTTTTAATTTAACACAAAAAATGTGTAAACGTTCTGGGAAAAATTACACATGAAAATATGTTTCATTTTTAAATCAGGAGCTATGAAATGTGTAGTTGTGTGACATTTTAAAACATTCATTTAATACTACTAACTTTGAATTGTAGTTTATCAAACAGAAATTAGAGAAATTATATATTTCAGTAGATTTTAACAATAAATTTTTGACATGCTTGAGAATTTCTTGAGAAAGAAGCCAAAAAACTTTATTGGCCAGTGTAAAAAATCACATTTGTCCAAACCTAAAAAATGTTTAATGTCCAAAAAATTGTCATCAATTACAAAAACTATAAAAAGAAACAAAATTTAAGAATAGTGCAATATTTTAAACAACAATGGTTACCTTTTGAATTGTAAAGGTCATTTTTGCAATGGATTTTATTTCAATATTTTTATTTGAAATTTTTGCTAGACCAGAACTTTGCAATAATATTTAAAAGAAATCGCTCTAATATAAATAAGAAGTTCAGGCCAAACCAAAGAAATAAGAAATAATCCCAGAGTCCAGAACGAAAAAGATTTAATGGTTCAATAAATTTTGTTAATTTTTTCTTATTACATGATTTTTGTTTTCATTGTTCAGCTTTTATTCATGCAATCATAAAGTTTACTTTTATGGAAAGGCACAAGAAGAAGACATCTACGGACATTTACTTAAGAACCTGGTTGTTCTTGAGTTGGAAGAAAATTTCTCATTTAATGCTTGGTTATATCGATAATGGAGTACTTTATTGATTCGTTCAAGCGATCAGAAGTTAAAGTGTTGCTGAAACACTGAAAATAATCTTACCGATAGGTTCATCGTAAACAAATTTAAAGAATACTAAGGAGTTGAGATTTTTTTTACGCATTATATTTATTTCAGTGTAATCACTTTTTTTTCAAAAAATCAGTAGTGTTTAAGCTTAAGCGATCTGATTTTATAATTTGAATAAGAAAATCAATGAGATAATCCTCCAATTACACACAATTTCTTATAATACACGTATTTTCATCAAACAATCTGATGAAATAAATAAATTGTTTGTTTGGCTGCTGTTAACGCTTGGTCGAGTTTGATCCAATCCATTATATTTTATTATAAATGATTACATAAAAAACCTACATGTACTTTTCATATCAAGTGTTTTGTATTATTTTTGTTTGTTATATAATATAGAAATGGTTCTGGGAATATTGAGAATTTTCAAATATTCATACATGATAGAAGCCGCCAAATATTTTGATCTGATAATTTTGTAATTCCAGTATGACGTATAATCACAATTAACTCAACAAAAAAAATATAAAAAATTTATTGTGTCCTTTTTTGTTATGATTCATGAATGTGTAGCAAAAAATATAGCATTTATAATTTTGGTTTCCGACTGATCAATCAGAAATATTTCTATCTATTTGAGAACAAAAATCCTCACTATAAAATTTATTATTTTTCATGCAACCGACTAAAATTTTATCACGATCAGTCACGCAAAAAGAAAAGGGACAACCAAACATTTTAATGGGAATATGAGAATTTTTTCTACATAAAACTACCCTCGGGTCAGCAACAAAATTAATGCAAACATTAATTTAATTTCAACTGACATTTTCATGTGTTTCCAAGGATATTTTTTCATAAGTCTGGGAAGTGAATGTAAACAATCAACACTATTTGGAATGCCTGAGTTGAAAACTTAAATTAAATATGTGATTCTTATTGGATAAGAAGTTCCAACTTGAATTTAAAAAAAACGAAAGCAATAAAGGCAATTTGAAAATTTTTCAATCCTATGAGCACGTACTTTGGCAACACCATTTTCAATGTTACATCGCTTTTCCATATCCACTGTCCAGTTATATTTAAATTTTGTGCCAACAAATATTGAGGGTTATTTATTCTAGATCCGGAACGTTGTAGCAATTTAAAGTTTTTCAATTGCTTATGGTTCTATTAAAAAATATATAATCAACGAATCAGATCAGTATTTTATAACGGAAATGTAATTTTATTTACAAAATTTAGAAATATTCAATTTCAAAAGTAAAAAACACACTTTTTCTATTTATTGAGTAGCAGAAACTATTAAAGCATATCAATCTGATGATGATCAAACAAAAATGTTTAATTTTTTAATTCAAAATCAGTTATCCGCGGTGTGGTCTGAAAAACACTTCATGTTGAATGTTGATGCAGGTTTTTATTTTTCTGTATTGAATCAATGTCATTCATCGTAATTTTTGATCATGATTCATTGAAATAAAATGATACACTACTGTGCGTCCCTACAGCTGCATGATAGTATACAATTTAAATTGGTCTAAATAAGGATCAACTACTGTTTAGTCTTTTATAACTTTCTATTAAAATTATTATGCACGAGGACCACACATATGGTTGAATTCTTATTCGAAAAAAAAAAATTTACATATAAATTTTAATTGCGCAAAAGGCTCACTTTGTATCTCTCAACATTTTAATTAAAACTTATTGTTTGTCTTCCTAATATTTTAGCTTGAGATTTATTTTTAAAACTCTTAAAATATTTTTTTGCTGGATTACATTATAATTTGGTACATAGTTATTTTTGTATGGCAAATATGCATCCTTATATTTATACGGAATTGAGGAACTTCTCAATATGATAATGATAATTTTAAAAAACAATTGTTATGTGTCAAGATTTGGGTTCACTATGTTACATCTGAGGAAAAAGAGCCGAAATATATTTAGTTGTTAAAAAAATGAATCTTTGATTGAAAGGAAGCTGAATTAAAAATTGACATTGTAGGCGTTTTTGAACTGACATTTCAGAAAATTAAATTTCCGGAAGTTTAAAAAAAATATAAAATACTTTTCCTTTCCATTTTTTTGTTTTTTATACAGCATTTTGCGATAAATAAACAGGTACAAGATTTGAAAGATTCAGCAATATTCTAACTGGATAAATTTGGGTATCCCAGCATATTCAACAATAATTATTGTTACCACAAGATCAAAGAGTTTCAGAAGTGTTTGAATGTGCTTATCACAAAAGCGCAAATCTTCATTCATTATAACTTAATGTCTTGAAATGAGTCTCTTAATGATCTTTTTGCATTGTTGTACCCTGTTCATTTAATTTATTGAAATCACACCTAATAGTTTAGCCATCTCAAATTCAGCGGCAAATACAAATAAGAAATTGATAAAATTTTAAGAGAAATTCTGAACCTGTTTATTATAAGATTCGATTTCATAGCATAATGACTTTTATCAATAAAACCAAAAATCATTGTATTGAGATTGAAACTTTTGACCACAAGTTCTTATTTGTTCAAAAATGTATACAATTTAAAATCTCTTAACGAGACCCTTGATCTGAATTCTTCTGCGTTTACTAATCCCTTACTTTTTTAATATAATATCATATAATATGTTATCATATCTATAGATTCTCAAAAAATTATTCACTTTATTAAAACCCGATAAATCTTATTTTAAAAATAAAACTATACACAAACAGATATAATCGAAAAGTAATAATCGATTTATTTATTTTGTTGGCGTTTTCAGAAAGAAATTTCATTATAATGAAGTAAAATGTTAAATAAAATTTGTTAGCACAACTTAAAAACGCAAGAAGTGTCCAGGAATAAAGCAAAACATGCCGACTATTAAAAGGAAATTTTTCAAACCTAAAAAAATTCACACCAAAATAATTTACATTGTTGGAAAAAAAAGTGTTAGAATGAGCTTAAAATGGTGTTGCCAAAGATTTTAAGAATGCTTTTATACGACTGTAATAAAGGAAAAATATTTTATTTGATTTTTAACAGATTTGATATTTTAAATCTGGTCATTCAAAAAATTCTCAAATAACAATATTATTAACAAAGCATAAAATTCTTCCATTCTTTTTTGGTGCACAATTAACAATAAATTTTTCGATATCATATCCAACATATGGAATTGTTTATGCGCGTTTATTTGTTTGTCGAGCATCGAAATAAAGCCATAACTCAAGAAATTATGCTTTTGTGCTTGATCAACCAAATATTTTGTCGCGCAAGAAGCACAATCAGAAATGCCAAAGATGCCGCTTGGAAATGCGGTTGATTAGCCACTGAATCAATTTGCAGCAGGTACCAGTTCTGGAAACATATTATTTTGGTTATGCTGGTAGTGTGAAATTGTTTGTTTTCTCGGAATATTTCCGTATATCTTCAAATTATTATTTATTGTAGAATAAAGCAATCCAATATTTTGAGTGTCTTAAAAACCAATTTAAGTTGTCGGGCACTTGCATCAAGATTGTGGACATTCGACGGGGATACATTAATTACATTTCAATTATGTTTTTACAATCCACTAGAAATTGCTTTCAAAAATGCCCATAAAACAAGTTAAAGTATATATAAATATATATGTATATATTTTCACAAAAAGGCAGTCTTCTCATCATAAGAACTTCTCTATAATTAGGTTCAGGAAACGAGATATAAATTATTTTTTTAACATTTACTAAAAATAAGAAACCGAAGCTAAGTATATTCATAATTGGGACTTAAAACAAGCTTAATTTGCACAATCGGATTAAAAATAACAACGGCAAAAAGGCCCAAATTTAAAATTGCAGTACTAAAGTGCATATTTAATTTAAATTTCTCTCCATCATTTGAGCGAGTTCCTGGCAAAAATTTCCCTTTAACTCATCTTTATCTTAGTTAATCGATCGATTTATAGCTTGGATGATTAATGTTCTCAAACTTTGCTCATCCAATTTACGTACAAAGTTTTTGTAGCCACACTATTAATTTGTCTGGGCATGTACATTAAACTCTAATATAAATGCTGTCCATGTTTAAGCATTTGTAAACACACGTACTTTATCAAAACGCACTGGTGATATTGTGAGTTTTGACTAAATTTCTGGTTATAAATTTTATGTTTTAAGTTCGAGTTCGGAATCTACCAAAATCTTGTATCTTTTGATACTTTGATGCAACTTCGAAGTAAAGTATAATCAAAAATGATAATTTAAATAACGAGGCATCAACCTTTTTTGCTTATAGAGTTTCAGGAACAGAATCAAAAAAAGACTTCATTGAATAAAAAATAAAAATTGATCAATTATCCATTAAAAGATATCAGCATCAACATAAACGGAGAACAAGAGTGGCTTGATGCTCAGGGTTCTATAAAAGCATGATAAAGTTCATATTATTGTATTTTAAATATTTTTAAAAGAAAATTTGTGAATTCAAACATTATGAATAGTACACTCATAATTTTCTAACAATATACGACTAACGAGCCCTGCACTGCAATACTTGTTTTGAGTATTGGCAGCACGCCCGTATTGAGAAGCAAATTCACTTGTTCGCTTGCCTCTTTTCACTTTTATTCTGCCAGCAATATATTTTCATTAAACGCATTAAAATGATGCTGTGCATTTCTCAGTTGTTGTTGCATCGCGATCAATGATCAATTACTTTTATATTATAATAATTTTCAAATGGTGCGCCCGTTTGATCCTTCAAAAAGTCAAACCACTGATTGCTGGTGTGGCGGTATCGTTTGATAAGCATTATGCAATTTATATTTTATTACCTATTCATTAGTCAGCCAGTTGAGTGTTTAACGAAGTTAAATTCAATTGGTGAAATTGGCCCAAAACCTCAAGTACAAGAAAACTTTTGAATGATTCTAGAGCACAATATTTTATCGAAAAATTTGTTTTACGAAAACTAAAACCAATCACTCAAGGGCTGATGAATATTTTGTGAGCGTAATTGCATGGCCTAAAACGCTTCAAGAAATCAGTTCTCCAGTATATATTTCTCGGTTAAATTTTATAAATAATTAGAGTATTTTTCTCTGCTTAAAATAATTTTCATACTTACCATTTTTATGTTGAATTTAAATCAACTAAAAATAATTTGAACAAATAAGAAAATGATTTGATTAGAATAATTTATGAATAAATGATTTTATTATAAATTTTTTGTCTCGATCATCAAAAACATGCTAAAAATATTTACTCATTTACATTTTTAACATTGTTTTAGAGAACGAATTCTTGACTGCTGACAAAATTTCAAATTAATTTAAATATTTTCGATAATAAATTGTCTCTAATTATTCTGTTGGGTATTTCAAAAACGCCCCACGGGACAAAGCCTAAAATTCTGTAGAAAATGGAACATTAAATTTTGGCACGACATGATGTCCAAGCATTACATTTAGGTGTAAAATGTTTTCATTTAGTAAGCTAATGTTATTATTAAAACATTCAAAAATTTTAAATAAACTGCAGTTTTGAACATAATCAGTGTCTTGAATCGCAAAAGATGCTGCTTCCAAGCTGGCTGAATGAAAAGATGACAATCGTGACACACTATATAAATAATGATAAATGTATAATTTATCTATATCATTGACGGAATCATCTCCCATTGCGAATCCCATTCAAAATCATAGACAATTACCAATTCTAGTATTTTACCATATTTTGCCATAAGAATGTTGCTTGAAAAGGGAGTGATTGCATGTATTGTAAATCTGTACAAGTGACAATGAATCATTTCTACATATTTATGTCTTTAGACTATTCTTTGTGGTCAAGTTGCCCAAAATAAAGAGAGAAAATAAAGACCTCACAGGTAAATTTGCAAGTTTTAAGAAAATATTGTGACATTTTCATCAGTATAAATTTTATTTAAATGGTAAAATTTGAATGCTATTTAAAAAATTCTTTGCTCTTGCAAATTATATTGTCTAAATATTACAATTCAATTCAAATACAAAGTATAGAGTCTATAGACCACATGGCTCTAGTATTTTATAGAAGACAACCTGAACTTCAGAACAATGCAAACAAAATTAAATATTTTCTACAGAAATCTCAACGAACTTTCGTATAAAAAATATTAATGAAAATATAACCAAATAATGTTTTCCTGCAAAATTCTCGGATTCTAAGCTACGGGAAGTTGTAATTCTAATCTAGAAAATTCGCACGTGCATTAGTTTGCGAAGTACGCCAAACCCAAAACGAAGTGATAATGAAGTTTATTCAGTAAATTTTGTCGTGCTCCACATTCATTGTAAATTTGGATCAACTATTTAATGAGTAAACAAATTATTCAATAAAATCGATCAATCGGGTCTTAGGAGAAGTTGAGGTGGAGAAGTTTGAATGTTTAAATTTTTCCCAAGCAAAACATTCGTGCATTCATTTTGCAACCACCGATATCTTAATACGAAAGAAATCAAGTGCAGACAAAAATTTATTCAGAAAGACTAACCAAATACTTCGTAGAAAAATGAGTTAGTTAGTGAAAGGATTATTTTTGAATGACAAATTGTTTGAGACATTTTTTAAGTCAAAATATTGATCTTCTTAGAGCTACGAAAACAGACAATACAAAAATTTACAACACTACGGATTGAACATCTTCGGAAACGCACTTCATCTCATTGTTTGCATATATTCATTCACAACAAAATCGGAAGAAAGCCTTATACGCTATGCTTATACCCTTTTCTGAATTTTTAATATTGGGAAATGTAAATTTCAAAATCTTACCAAAAAATTTGTCTCGAGATTTTAGCAGAGTCTTCTCATGAATATCGACACACACTTAGTTTAAGACTTTGCTCAGACTTGCATAGTCAAATATCACGCAAAGAAGTATATGGCAACTCTAAAAAATCCCATCCATTTTCAAACTTACATTCACAAATTACATTGTTCGATGCGGGTAATTTATTTGCATTTGACATAAATCCCCAAGATTACAAGCTAAAGAAAGTAGTTTTCTCTCTTGTACCGGTGAAGACTTCATTTACCTTGATTTACTTGATATACATGTTTTCAGAGCTGACCATGTGTTCTTGGAACTGGAAAGGAAATAAATGGATAATTTTGCATAATAGGTTTTGAATGTATCGCAATAATTTGGAATTGTTCAAATTGTAAACCAGAATTTCATTCAGTCTTTGTTCAATTTGGTATTTTTTACTTCTATTACAATCTAAATAATGCATAACTACAATAATATGATATAAATGTAAGAATGAAAGCGTTTTTCAATGCTTTTTTTTTAAATATCTTTTCTAAAGTAATCTACTACAAGAAAAAAGTAAGAATTCCCAAAATCAATAATAAAAATTAAAAATTTATTTTGAAGAAATGTTTTATTCTACAGTGAGCCGATCATCACCGATTTCGTGTCACGAACATCAAAAGTCGTTAAAAAATGATGTAAGAGCATAGCTGTATTTCAAGCATTAAGGAATAGGGACTCTACTTAATTTAAAACATAACCTATAATAAGAAATCATACAAAGAACTAAAAACATGAGCTAGTAATGAATATGTTTTCGTGCCTAAATTACTATCAGTCAACATTGTTTGCCTTGTTTGGCATCATGCTGGGGCTCAAGACACAAGCCTATGGTGTGAAAACTTAATGTCCAAAAGTGTACTTGCAAATGTCTGCAGATCACAAGCCACCCATAACGATTTTTCTTCCGCTGCAGTTGGCAAGTAATTGAGCTCACATATTTGGCCCAAAAAACTGCAAACAGAACAGAAAAACTTGATCGAAGAACATTAGACGAAAGCATAATTATGATGACGATGCCAAGAAAAGATTAAATAAATTTGTGTGCAGTTTGGGTATTGTTTTTATCATTTAGGATAAAAGAAAAGGATGGATAAAATGATCAGATAATCTGTTCGGACAGCACGAGGTACAAACAAGAGTAAACTGTTTGACAAAATACCTTTGCAGTTTGCAGAAATTGTTTATGAAAACAAAAAGATCATAATTATGCCATGTTTCAGTGATTGTCATTTTGTGCTAAGCCCAGAATACTTTCGAAGCATTAAATTTCACTTATGAAGATTTTCACAGATGAATATTTGAAATTTGATCTTATCTTATATTGACAAATCGACAATTCGGCAAAACAAATATTTTCCGTCCAAATCATTTAACATTTCTAAGCAATTGCAAAGATATTATGAATTAAGGTCGGTTTTGACGACAAAACATAATTTTTAACAACTCAGGATTTCGGAAATTCAATATTTAAATTTTTCTTAGATTTTAGTTTTTTGTTTTCTATGATTAATGCAAGTACTATACTATAAAACTTTTAATAATGTATGAACAAAACTAATCAGTGAATATTATTTACCCATTGAGGGTGCTTCTAAAAATTTACGATAGCTTCAAGTCAAGAATCTTCATTAACATCTTTTCACAAAATATCTTGTTATACTTGGAAGTTTGCCATGTCCAATAACACTTGACCATCATTTGAGAGGTCCTATTGTAGAAAGGATTGTGTTGAATTATTTATCTTTTCTTTCACAGCTTCCTGAGAATTCTATATCCAGTGGAATATTTTTCTATTTGTTTAACTGTAAATCGACAAGATGTCACAACATAAAAATTAATTACTGCTTTCAAAACTTGAAAAACTGAATAAAAGAATTTCTAATGAATTTTAAATTTCTAGAAATATTCAAAATTTCTCCAAGAAAACTGTGATCACTCCATGTGGCATATGTTTTGCTTCCAATTTACTGATAAAAATGCAAATGATTCAATAACATCATTTTCATTTGAATTAATGAACAAATTTAAGACATGAGTATTTTTCATTATCTCTCTGGAAATGTTTTCAAATTAAATAATTAAGTTTCATTTTGGAGGCAAATTAATTTGATGTCATTCAAAAATAATTAAATTAAGCCGCGCGTTGTTATACCGTTTAATGTTAATTGGTTCAAAATTAAAATAATGATTTGGGTTTAAAATTTATTTGAAATTGAAGACATTCATTTAGTTTTACATGTTAAAATTTTACACCGAACAAAAATCGAATCTATTAATTTTATAAAATCTAACAAGATGTGAGAATCTTTCAAAGCTGAAATAATCTTAATTGAGAAATCCTAACAGATCCTTGTTAACTATGATAGATTGAATGATTCTGCATTCCTTTGTCTTAAAGCCGATAATTTATGCGAAAAAATCGATTAGATGTTTTTTGGGCGTTTTCCAAATATTTGAGGTAAATTTAAAATTTAAAATTTTATATTTTAAGGATTTTCAATCTTTATCAGATTTTGGTTGTTGAATATTTCAACCCTCATAAAAGCTAGAAAACTCAATTGCTGAGGTCAATACTTTGGTATTAAAATACACATCTGTCTACGTTTGATCAGATATCATTGATTGTGGCACTCAAGGATCCTTAATGGCTGCTCTGAAATTTGTGTAAATATTAATTTTAAAATAAAAATTTACCATACAAAGTCTCGATGTTGGATACTTTTTATGTGAATAATAATTGTGTCGAAAAAACATAAAATAGTCAAATACCCTCATACTTGCTCATACTTTTGCTTCATACCATTATAGTCAACAGCAATTGTTGTGTGGCACACGACGTCTAGCTTCATATCTTGTTTACCTCTACTGATCCGATATCTCTTGTTTGATTAATACTTCTAGCTATTTTTATTCATAAATAATATGTAGTGATAATATATTGATTTTTGGTGACAAGATAAAAATATGAATCACAATTTTTAAATTGAAATACCAAGAAAAAATGTAGATGGCGTTCTTAGTTGTTCCTTTGGTCTTACTTGATTTTGAGGATATTTTTTCAATGACTCGATACAACTTGAAAGTCCAATTCATATTTTTATCACTGTAGGTCTGGATCAAATCAATTCTAAAATTTCTTTATTTCCTGATAAAATCACAGTTTTTTTTTTGCAGTTTTGTTCGGTTTTATGCACTATTCTCATTCTTTTAAACTGGACAATGTAAAAATAAATAACAAAATAAAATATTTCTATTGACCTTTTTTGCTTTTTAAAAAAGCAAAATTGAAAAATCGCTTACATTTATGATTTCAAAGATTTAAAATGGTAAAGATTTCTCTATTCAATTGATTACAATGTAAAAATTTGGAAAAATTGTTTGATTTGTGGTGATGAACAAAAAAAAAATCAGAACTGACCAATTTTTGCCGATGTCTCTGAAGATTTTATGTTTTAATGGATTCCACGTTTTTTTTAAATAAAAATATCATATTTTACACTTTTTATGCTCGGTGTCCTTTTGTCAAATATATTTCTTAGGATACTGTGAAATCATTGTGCTAAGCTTTAAAATTAAAAATTCATATAATAAAGAAATTTAAAATGTTAAAAGCAACACATTCTTATCAGATTGGAATAAGTCATTTCTTACAAATTTATTGAATTGAGTTGGCGTGCACCTCATTTACATAATGAATACTTGCCATAATACAAATTGGCCGTAGAATCAATTTTATGGATCTTAATTATATTAAATTCAATTAATTGACCAATATTGTACCAGTCACAAGAAATGAGAATCTGGAAAGTAAAACAAAGAATCAAATTGAAGATTATCATAATATTTAAACTTTTATTAAACATCACTAATATAGACAGTGTTTTAAAATCTAGAATGATGTTTATAAAAGATCTTACCTGATTCTAATCAGATTTCAACAAGAAACAAAACAAGGGATTACCAGAACAACAATATAATATTATGAGATTTTATTTTGAAAATTTATAGAATGCATCAGGAAACCTGAAAACAGTAATTCTTTTGATAAAATATAAGCTAATAGCCATGAAAATTGATTATTCTCAAGTATCTCTACAGTTTTTTATTACAATACTACCTAATGAAACTTTATTCAAATTAACGTCTCAACATGCAACAAGAAAGACCACACACATAACTTCTTCTAGATTATTTCCACATCCATTCACAAATATGAGCAGAACGGAGTAAAAAATACGATGAAAATGCATTTTTAATTCATATCGGTTTTTGTTATTTAATCGACTTTTATCTTGTCGCGCGTTCAATTGAGGTTTCTCTTTTTTTACCTAAAATGCATCTAGAATTTTTTTTTCCAATTCTGAGAAAATTAAATTTGAAGTTTTTGATTACTCCTTGGAAATGTTTTTCGAAAATGACAATAGAATATTTGATTCTCGTTTATCGATTTTAAAACAGCTCTACATTAAACTGCTCAAGTATAAAATTAAGCCTTCAAAATCTCCGATCAAGATTTGAACATTCAAAAAGTGACAAAAATGTCCAATTTCAAAAAGCGGCCAAAATAAAAACTTCAAAAATTTAAATTATAATCGTTCTAAATTGATTTCGATATGGTTCCAGTTTCAATGTGTATTTTTTCCAATTTTGTCGCAAAACTAAAAAGAAATGTTGGCGGTCAAAAATTTGTTTTGAAATTCCTAGCACAGTAAATATATTTATGAGCCTTGACCATTTTTCTATTTATTTATTCTTTTAGAGTAAAAACTAATAAATTTGAAATTTTCTATACATTTGCCTTAGAATAAATTACTGGATCCAATTATAGAGTTTTGTTTTATGTTTGGAAAAACTATCACTTGCCTTTATTATTTAAAATCTCAAAATTCCTTTTTCCCAGTTTCTTCTGCGTACAAAATTCATTCCATTTGTCACTAAAGATCCTTGTTCCTTGTTTTCTTTTCTCAGTTATATTGCTTGAAGCCATTGGTTCATAATACTCATAATAGCAAAGGTATGACCGGAAGTTCCCTTTTATGAAGCACAAGTTCCTTTAGTTCCTTTAAAAAATTTAAAGTGAATGACTTTTTTGTGGAATAAGAAATCGCGATTAGTGAAAGACTTTTGAGTACAATGGAAGATCCTGAGCGTCTGAAGAGATCCTATTTCTTGCTTCAAATTTCCTCTTTGTAATTTCATATGAAAAATCTTGTAAAATATACAAATAGGAGAACTGAAATTTATTGGCGTCACGCTGAAAATCCATATGAATAGTCACGTGCTGTGTAGTCTTTCAATTTTTAGGATTCTTTAAACTATTAATATTTACCAAATTCATAATCGACACATATATTGTTGCCCCTTTCAGTCGATTTTGTTATATTTTGAGAGACTTCGGACTACAAATGGTAGAAATAATTCAAACGCGGCAACACTTTATTTCATAAACTAGCATACATTTTAAAATCTTCAAAAATATGCTCCAAATGCGTAGATTTGAATTTATTCATCAAATTGATCGTATTTGATCGTTATTAATGATATTGCTATAATTCCTTCCAAAAAGGATCAGCTCACAACATTGTAATGAATTTTTTTATTTCTTTAGCACAAAACTTTTTAACTCGAAACACAATCAAATTTAAAATCCTAAAAAATATCCAGTTTACTGATTTAAAACGAGACAATCAATGCAAACGAATTTGCAATAAAACGGGTTCAAGACAATGCAAAGAACTCAATGTATTAAAATTATCAAAAATGAACAAGATTTGCAAATGTAATTTGAAAAAGATTCTAAGAGCAAACAGGATAATCTTGAATAACTAGATGCAGTTCCAGACTTGTAATCAAATAAAACACAATTTCAGTATGATTTAAGTATAAATTATATTTCTAGAATTTATAATCAAACCTCTTGAATGCACTATGTTAAAATCATCCTTTTTATAATTTGTTTTAAGATATGTAAGAAAAGCATATGCAAGAAACTATTTGGGGGAAGTTATTCTTTTGTCGAAATCCAGGATAATTACAGGATCAAATGCAAGCTTAGTGTATAAATTATAAGACTCAAGATTTATTCCACTCATAAAATTTTCAATTTGAGTTTAATGTGAAAGCGATGACTCTTTAGCCATATTCTTTTTACATGATTTACGGATTTATATTCAGTACTAAAATCGGTGCCAATCGGTGCATCACCAAATCAGTGATTTGGGTCGTTCTATTTGTCAAATCACTTGAATATTCCGATCTGTTCTAAATCAGTACTAAATCAGTTGGCCAACCCCGCGAAAACTGCTAAGAAAGCGACAACATAGATTTCCGAAATCGATTAATCGAAAACAGATTTTCACCTATTCCGAAGTTAAAATTAATTTTAATTGATTGAAACCAATATAGTTATGCATTGTAAACAGTAGCCAATGCATTTCCATATCTAATAACGCCGAACAACCAAAAATATTCTGAGAAATAATCAAAATCGGCCTTAATCATACTTTGTGAGCAGACAGGGATCAGTATGAGGCAGGGATCAGTATTTACAATGAATTGCGCCAAAAATATTCAAATTTGTTTTGTTTACAAATAAATAATTAGATTTTGAGGATCATTAAGCTGTGTCATTGAGTCTCTTGTAACAAATAAGTATACTAGCAGCCAAAATGAGGTGGCAAACAAAAATATTCAAGTGATATCAAGAATTCTCTTCGAATCCTTGAGATTAATTGAAAATGTTTGTCTGCCACTTGTTATTATCTGCTGGTGCACTTATTTTTAGCAAGGAGCTCAATGACACAACTTAGTAATCCTCAAAATGTAATTATTTTATTTGTAAACAAAACAAATTTTAAAATATTTTCGCCACAGAGCATACGCCATCTGGGGAATGTTCTGCAAACTATTTCTGTCAACATGTTCAAGACTAAAATGAAAGGAGGCCCAATAATGCAACTCGAAACAAAAATATTGAATTTTACGGCTTATTTAAAACATTTTATGCGATTTTATCCAAATTCTATATATTCTATACCAGAATGTAATCAAAAGCATTTGCTGTTCGCTAAAAATAAGCAAATAATTGATATTATTTAAAACATCCTTTACATGTAGATCAAATTAAGAGGGAATTTTGGGATGAATCATGTCATGAACGGAATAGTTAAATAGAACGACCAAAAATATTCAGTGATTTTAGCACAGATTTTAGAACCGATTGGCTGAAAGTGAATATTAAAAAGAACAATTCCAACCAATTTAGCACCGAAGTGAAGGACAAAAAGAATATGGCTTTTGAATAAAAGTTTTAAAATAATTCGGGGCAGTTTGGTCTATTTTTAGGTTTATCCTACTTTAGTAAAATAATTTATTCATCATTCGAATTTCAAAAACTCAATAAAATTATTTTTCAATATATGAAATATTTAACATTTATCTTCAAAATCTCAGATTTCATTTTTAAATTTTAATTTTCCGTGTTAATTTTTGCTCTTATATAGAAATGTCGACTACCAATTATTGTAGGCGGTTCTTCTGCTTCTCCTTAATTTTCCGCTTGTGATTACTGACAAACGTGAATTATTCGCTCTTCTGAAACAGCTGAAGTGTTGCATTGACACTTTTGATACACGTATATAGTAATCAAAGAGTAAAACGCCCACCAAGTTTCTTGTAGTTTGTGATAATATTAGTTAACGCGAACAATTTCACAATTGAAACAATTTTTTTGCGATATATTGGATTCAACATGGCTTATAATTTTAAGTCAATGATGGTCGTTGGCAGCTTTAAAGGATTTCTTTATGTATATATATTTAATTCAACGAATGTTTGATTTGACTTTAACGGATTTCAAGTCTTGGTTACTCTAACTTTGATTAAAAGTGTAAGTTGTAAATAGTAAAAATCTGCAGTGGAAAATCATTTTATATTGATTTTTCTAGTTTTTTATGTAATTTTTTTTTGATGCTTCGTTTCCTTTAAATTGCTTTGCACGTATTAAGAAATTAGAGAAGAAACTTCTTCATACCTCCCAGCATTAACAGTCAAAAAATTAATTAACTTTGAAAGAGAAAATTGAAACAATCCTTGAAATTGCTTTTAAGGGTCCTTCTGAAACAATTCACCGCTTTCCTTTTTGAATTTTAATTTTTAAGAACTGGTGTATTGGAACTTTCGAGATTTTATTTTACACAAATTTTACCATTTAAGCGAAACAAGAAACTATAAAATGTGTAATAAAATTTTCAATTTAAAATAATTAAATTTAGTTTAACAGAACGTGCATCATAATATGATTAAGATTTTTAAAACACTAACGATTCAGAATTGTATCAAATTGCAAAATTACGTGAATTAAATCTTTTTAAATTGCTACAGCTTTAACTAATTTGAATTGAATTACCTGTCGATAAAAATAATAACCTATTAAATTGCTAAATCAGTAAATCACAAAATTACAAAGATCCGGCAGTAATTTGAACTAATTTACGATAATGGTTTTCATTAAATAAACATGCAAAACCTTCAACCACAAAACTCGTCTGTATTGGCCCAAAAAAAACTTTGGCAGCACTTATAAAACATTTATTTTGGCTGAGGCTTTAATAATATTATATTTTTTAAATCTTGACGTGTGTCCGCTTTATATTGACTTTGAACCGAATCATGTAGATAAGAGATAACATTTGGAGTCATGTTAAAATTTATTTGATTTTCTTTTTGAATCTATGTAAAACCACTTATAGGTAGGCCTTTACTGAAGCTTATTTTTTAAATAGGAAATTAAAAAATGTATTTTCAAACAGACTTTTGTAGAAAATTTGATTTTATTTGTAAAAAAAATAGTTCTTTTAATACGAAATACTCGTTCAACGTCATTAAAGACCGCTGTGTCGGGCTTTTTGCATGGAATCAAAAGATTTTTATGACAACAAATAACCAATAAATCATTTTTGTACTGTATATTTATTTTATTTCGGAAGTAATATATGATGGTCAAAAAAAAGTTTACTAGGTTTATTATTTCCAGTATTTGGATTGAAAACCACCTGTTAATTGTGTCTTTATTTATGAACAGGAAACATCTATGTAAAAAATAAAAGAAAGTGAAATGTATGCATCTTGAATTTGAGAAAAATGTTTTTATCAAACATGTGGTTTCATTTGAATTTGAACAAAAAAAAACTCCATCAAAATGTCAAAAATATTGAATGAAATCGATGTCACAAGGTTTATAGCGCAAAAATTCGTCCAACTATACAACAATAAATTCAGGGTTTTGTCATGAGTTGAAAAATATTTCAACTATTTTTACTATTTAAGAGTTATTAATGTTATTGTAAACATATAATATAATACTTATAGTTTTAATTGTAAATTTTCGCCTCTTTAAAGCTCTGATATCTTTGAGATAATGCCAAAGATATGTTTGTGTAACAACTTGATTTACTTTATGTATTAAAATGTGAACCATTTTCAAAAAACATGCACTTTAAAAGTTCTCTTAAAGATTTAAATCCTAATACCCATCAATCAAATTATTTTAAATTGCTAGATTTTGAGTACAATGGAAATCCTTTGTTTTATTACCCAAATCTGAAAATTGAATATTTTATTAGGTGAATAATTATTTCAGTATTCAAATTTGACGCAATAAATCTGAAAATCTTGATTCAACTCAATAAAAATAAATAAATAATGAAATGTCCAGAATTTGAAATTTAAATTTTGCTAGACAAAGTATGATATTGAAGCCACCCGATTGATTAAAACCTTAAATCCGTTGGTTTTAAAATATTTTGATTTTTTATCCCAAAAATCTATTTCAACAAACTAAATTGAGAAATCAAGAAACATTTCAATTTGAGCTGCTGGTCAGCATTTTTTAACAATCACAAGACTTTCTTATCTTCTTTCGATCAGATTATGCAAAGACTAATCATTTTCTATTTAGAAATTCGAGTTTCTACAAAATGCATCCTTATCATTTTAAACAGATCTTCAAATAAAATGTATAAACGTGAAAAATTGTATAGTATTGCCACAAAAAGAAAATTCTTCAACAAATATATTTTCTAATGGAATCATGCAATTTTCAAACAATAAAGTTATTCATTGATTGCTATCGAATGGTTGTTTGCTTTACATGAACTCTGCATATTTTAAACTTCTATAGGAAATGCCATAAAAACCGACAGCAGGAGATATCTCATCTTTCAGCAGCATTTTTTATGCGTCCAAGTAGCAAAAATTGTGGATTAAGATTTCTTCAGATTTAACGATCACTTCATTAGCCGTTCCACTATACATCTTAAAACTACCACAAGATACACTTACTTTATGAATTAGGAGGTTGAAAAACAAACAAAAACATTAAGATGCTTTCATCAAAGTCTTCAGAAATTGATTTTTGGTGAAGATTTTATCACTTGCCAATATTCATAAAAACCTACATTATTTTCTATAACCAGAGCGAATTGAAGCTCTAAAGATCAGCCAGTTGCATTTTATTTTCAAACATGTAATCAAAATTTGGTAACGAAGATTTGGTAACGATTTCATCATAAAAATCCCATAAACACGATATTAAATTTGTGTAAGGAGAATTCGCAAATCGCTGTTTAAAATTCTAAATTATCAAAAAACTCTTAAAAATCACAAGTTTCTTATGGCCATACATTTTTATTATATTATTTTACACAGTACGTTTCAACTTTCAGCTACAAAAATCAATAAGCAAAGGATTAAGCACCGTAGCCAGAGATAATAACAATTGCTATAAAGTTGGCATCATCCAACTAACTCGTAACGTCCTAAGTTATTTCGCTTGGTATGGTATTTGAAAACTTAAAAACACGTATTTTAATTATGATAAATTATTTGCGATATGATGAAACAATAAAAATATATGTTTTTATAAAAAATTGATGCGAACTATCATATAAAGTGCTCCATATATTCACGCGAGTATGTAAAAGAACTTTATAAGAAATACTGTGAAAAAGTTAAAGTACATTATAACGCGAGAAGCTTCTGATTCTTTTATTCTGTATTGTTTTATCTGATGAAAAACTTTACAACAATTTTTTTATTTAATAAATCATAACTTGATGTATTTACAATCTCATAATATAAAGAGATTTTATGAAGCATTATAAAATTTTGACATCATTTATATAAATCT
Organism: Parochlus steinenii; assembly: GCA_038502155.1. Classification (NCBI taxonomy): domain Eukaryota; kingdom Metazoa; phylum Arthropoda; class Insecta; order Diptera; family Chironomidae; genus Parochlus; species Parochlus steinenii. The sequence continues at coordinate 869,314 of JAXCIN010000030.1, read as the reverse complement.
ATTAAAACATTTTCAAAATTTATTTGATAAGAATTTAGTCTTGAAACGGTTCTTATGAATAAAAAGTCAGCAAAAATTATTTATTTATAAAAAAATCCTTCATATGCATACCTTTAAACTTTTAAAGGATTTTATATTCCGGTAAACGTGATAATATTCTTATTGGAAAATAATATTTTCAAAAAATGTTATGTGAAAACTCTATCCGTGATTAAGAATAGTTCAGATCACAAATTTAAAAACACAAACAACTGAAAAAACAACAATTCCACCAGTTGGTACCCACCAAATGTTGCGATGTTCGTATTTATTTATTATATTTTTTTTTGTATACGTTCTTAAGACGATAAAATCTAATAATTACAGGTATGGTAGATAGTATGAAATGCAAGAAATATGGACAGGGTGAAATTACTGATATATAACAAAAAACATTTAAAAAATGCGGATTAGTGCTGAAAACAAGAAAAATACTCGATAACCTGCAAAACAAAGTGAATTAATTTGTCATTTAAAGATGTTACATTTTGTTGGAAAACCAGAATTCATCCTTGGATGTTTTTCAGGTACATTTTGATTGAGATGCTCTAAGGACTGATTTAAGTAAAATGTTGATCTTGCTCGTTAGTCGTAAGAAACAAAGACACAAATCGTTTGAGATACTTTTTAGTTTTTACATACGTATCTGACAATTGATATGTTTATGAGATCGAATGAGTTTTTGGTTTGGGGTATTTTCTGCTTAAAAAAATATAACTTCACGAGAAAAATTTTAATTTCATGTAAATTTGCTTTGAAACGGGCCGTTGATGGATTTCCTCCCCGCGAAAAACGTTTATTTTATTCTTGTCTTTCGGAGGAGTTAAACGGTTGTATTTATTAAATCTTTGCGCCATAAAACAATGCCTTAACTGAGTCCAGCAATCATCTTCGAAGTGTGAAGAAAAATAAGTGATGTGAGAAGGGAAATTATGATGCTTGGCCGCGAAATCCAGAATTTACACGCTTTAACCATCGGCCAAATTTCGCACCAGCAATGCAATTAATGATCCTACAAATTAGACGTATCATATAAGAAAATACTTTTGGAAACATTTTTTGAAGTGGTGATTATGTGAATTTGCTGCTTTCCTTCGAGATAATAGCTTTTCACGGCAATTTCTCAACTTTTATTAACAACAATGATTTCACGTACTTGAAATTATACTGGATCTTATTTTATACAGCATGCTATATATACTAGTATGTTGGTTTACATATTTTGATGGAATAAAATTTATTGGTTTAATAAATAGATTGAATGTTTAAAATAACTGTTTACAATTATAGTTCCAACTTGACCAAATTTCCCATACTAATTTTTTTTTGCGAAAACAAACATAATGAACTTTGAATTTTATAAGTAAGTGATTTTTTGAAACCAAATGATTTTTTTTGCTAACAAGATAAAAAGCAAACCCAAAGGAAATTGACAGTAACAAATAATATTAAAAATGCCAAATTGGAGTCTTTCAGCTTCTTGTTAACCTTTTATTTTTCCGTGAGTAACAACAAAATAACAATCTTTTTATTATTACATAATTATGGAGATTTTTTATTTCGGCGTTAATTTGCTAAATAATAATTTTCTTCTCATTTTTCAGGATTTCATTTTGGAAACATTTAAAAATTGCTTCTCTCCTCCTGTCGTTTATGCCACTTGGCAGTACGCGTAACAAGCGTTTGCCGATTATTTTTATTGCTCAAATTTCATTATTAAATGGTTATATTGTAATATGTTTCCGAAAGCAAAAGATCTTCATCTGAGAAAACTATTAAGTCTCATTAGAAGCGTGAATACTTCATCCGCAAGCAGTTTTTTTAACCAGCAGAAACTGGTAACATGAAAATCACTCGCATTTCAAGCGAATTAAAGCATTCTGAAATGCCAAAATCAATTTTTTAATTAATCCTTTCATGCATTTAATTCAGCAGTTATTTAAATTGCATTTTTTCCAGAGAAATCATAAAATAAAATAAGTGTTAACATTCTTCTTGGGTTAATTAAAAAAAAACTTACTCAATTTTTTAATCTTTTTAATGTTTTTCATTAGTGTTTCTTTATTTTCTTTGGTGCTTGATAAAAACTGTTAATTGATTTGAACATTGTGGAAAAATACATTTTGAGTAAGTGAACATTAATGTGTGCTAAGGGTTTGTGACAGGCTTGAAATAATATGAAAACCTGCAATTTAATTTTTATTATTTTCGATACAGGTCCATTTTAAATTAATACAAAAGTTGTTAAACAATACAATTAATACAAATCTGAATTTTGCTGGGAGGTAATTTGAAAACTTAAAGACATTTAACACATCTCATGTTAATTTGCGCTACTACATACAAATTAGAAAATAAGGCGTAATGAAGTAAATTTTCAACAAATGTTATTTTTGAAAAAATAAATGCACATGAAGCATTAATTGAAATCATCAAAAGATATTTTGAATAAATTGTTGCAAATATTTTGTGAAATTTACAAAACGGAAAACAACTTATTTTTGCGGGAGTTCTTTGTGTTATTTTATGTTTTATAATTGGTAAATCATTCGCCATCACTGTCTGGTTAAAAATACTACTTGAATGAAAAATTGGGATTTTATAACATAAAAGAGCCAAACACCAACGAACGGATTACATCAGAAAGCCGATAAGTAAACGCAATATATCAAGACATAATCTACTTTTCACTGGCAAGCTTGTGTTATTTATGCCTGTTTGAAAATAACTTATTTTATTAATCACATTCTAATATAATTTATGTATTTATGGCCTAAAAAAATGCCAAAATAAAACAATGAACCATTTTTTACTCGCCTGATGTATTGTGCATCTATATATAATTCACTTTGCGTATTCTTTATTGGCAATTGGCCGTCCAACATGAAAAAGATCCCAAAAGCCTTTAAAAATTGTTAAACAATGAATAATTTATCATATTGAATAACGAGATTGTTTTCGGATTTTGGAGCACATTTTTCAATCGCCATAAGTATCTCTCCGCGTGAATCTGGCTACAATATGGCTGGAGATGAAAATATTTAAGAATCATATTTTATAACCAGTACTTATGTTGAATGGCAAATAAGCTGTGAATTTATCGCTAATCAGGCAACACTACGAGAACGATATCGGAACAATACTCGCATTTAGTAAAGTGTAGGGGACCGCAGGCGTCAGAACAGCATCAGAAAGCAGTAAATAAATTAATAAAAGTTTCTTGTACAATAAAATGCAAAATATCAATTCACTTTTAAAATATCAATTTTTACCGCTGAAGATACAATATTGAAATGTGTTTTTAAATGCAATATGTTCTGTCCATCATATTGTACGAGCAAGTGCATACTGCAATTTTGTAAAAATTATCCGGGCTCAATATGTTCATAAATAAATTAAAAGTCATTAATGTTTGCACATAATTACCAAGTGATAGTTTTATTACTTTTTGTTTTGTATGGTGCAGGCAACAAAAATTTAACGCAATCAATATAATAAGCCCGTATGATATTTTATATTTTTTGTTGAATAATAGTTGAAATTGGTTTCAATTATAAGGTAAACGAAAGAAATTTTTAATTACTGCAAAAATGCATCTTGCATATACTCACCATGGAATTTTATTTCATATCGAAAGGATTAAGCAATAATTTGTTTATGGAAATAATATCTTGTAGCTATACATTGTTATTCAATTAAAATAACTCTATGCTCTTAAAAAAATATTAAAAACTAAACTCCATGGTAATCACATAAAGTTTCTTTCGTACACATTGCATACCTTCACTTTTTCCGAAAGATGTTTATTGTGAAAACCGTCAGCAGCAACAGCATTAATATCATTTTTAATTTTTAATGTATCTTGTAAAAAATGTTTTAATTCTTCTTATATTAAATTTCAGGCGTGCGACAGTCGCGCGACAAAAAAAAATAATATAAAATTTTCACATATAATAACAAAATCTTTCATTACTTCAGCAACACATATGGCTTGATAAAACAGGCTTTGAACGGATTATTAGGAAATGAATTTTAGAATTATTATTGATTGTTGATACTCAGTAATTCACTTATTACGTAAAGTATCTTGATTTTAGGAAAGATTTATGTGTAGAGATTGTTAAATTTTTATTCAACTAATATTATTTTCATTATTTTTAAATATTAAAGGCAGCTGAATCAAAAATTCATCTACACGTACAATATTTTTGAGCCCGGTGTTTTGGTAATGTTCATTTTAAAATTTTAATATTCCAAACAAGTTGAAAACTGCATTATTAATCAGTGAGTACATTTCATACTTATTTATAAAAAGTATGCATTTAAAATTTAAGTTAATTGAAATTTTAATATTGATTTCTTTAGTAACAAACTGATTTTGAATAATATTATTAAAATTAAAGTAAATTTTTATATGTGAAACATTTTTAGATTATATTTAGTAAAAACACTTAATTAACACTTATTTTGTTTCACTTTTCGAAACACTTTTCGAAAAGTGAAACAAAATAAGTGTTAATTAAGTGTTTTTACTAAATATGATTTTGAATCTTAAACATATCAAAATTTTGAATGACATCTTAGGTATAATGAAGGAAAAATACATTTAAAATTGGAATATCATCAAATCTCTACATTTTCATGTGTATTTTTTCAAATGATTGTTCCAGGCTCCAGAAAGTGTAATGAAATCTGGTGCAAAACAAAAACGTAAGCCAAACCATTATTAAATTTAACCAGTATCTTCACAATAAATGATATTATCCGTCCTTAAGGGCAACAAACAAGACAAAAAAGTGATTTAGAAACAAACAAAACATTAAATTAATTCGATCATTTTCATTTGATTCCTTGTTGTAGTTCAATTCTAAAATTAAATCATAAGAAAATTTTTTGCCAAAAACATGAGGATAAGAAAATAAATAAATTTACTTTTTTCAAAAGTCATCAATTTGTGCTACTTAAAACATGTGTAATTACATTTTGCTGGAAAAGCAATATGTGGAGAATTGTTTGTCTTTCAGTTGCATTCAATTTTTGTACAAAAATTTAAAAATACACCAAATCTTCATTGTGTGCAGCCTACAGGCAATCATTTCTCATTTATCTACCAAAAAAATCATGAAGTGAGCCAAGTTGCGCTGCAACAGTCATTGATTTCACGATTCTGCATCACTTTTTATGAAATCTTGGATTAGGAATGTCTACTTTTCAGTTAAACACATCACATCAGTAAAATTTCAACTTCTCTAAAGAGATTCACTTTTCATTTAAAATCTTGTGGAAAAAACAAAGTTTTTAGATTAAAATTTCTTTTTAATGTCATTGAAATTTTAATCATTTACCCTACATTTTACTCCGATCATAATTTAAATAAAAGCCAGGTTTAAAAACTTGGCTTCGACAATTTTTTTTCAATCTAATTGCATCTTCACCTTCAACTACAAAAAAACTAAAAAACTGTTGACAAAGATACGGGCGATATTTTTTCTTAAACCCAAGGAGCCTCCAGAAATACATTTTTTCAGCAAATTTATTGCCGTTCATGGATACCAAGAGTAAAATAATAAGCGAATGAAAATATTCTTATTAAGACGTGGATTAAGAATAAGAAAACAAATATGAAAACACAGCCCAGAATACTCAAAAAGAATTGTTTTTACTTTGTTATCTATTTGAAAATATCTCTAAAATTTTTTTCGTTTACTTATTTTCCATTCGATTTTTCATTTCAGTGCGTTTTTCTGAATTTTTCTTATTTTTCGTATCATTATTGATCTTTATGACATAACTCAGTTGAGCTGTTCTAATTATTTTCAATTTAATGATCATATGCATACATCAACTCGATTTATAAATGTTTTAATACAGCTACGTTCATGAGAAAACAACAAGTTTTCTAGTAAATTGATGAAATCAACATAAAATCGTCGTAATCCAAAATCACAAATGAATATAAAAATGTCTCTCTTTTTGCAAAGAAAAAAATTAAAAAGCAAACATCAATATTGACAATTGAAAAAGAACACCCAAATTATCAGAACGGATGTCAATATATATTTCTTAATTGTACGTGATGTCAAGAAATTCGAACGACAGCCAATGATAAAAGCCTTTCAGTCGAACTTAAAATTGGATTCAATGATTGCTCGTCTATAAAGTCATTAGAAAGGAATCGTAAATTTGTCTCTAAAATTTGTCAGTTTCACTTGAGTTTATACTTTGTTTACAGGAATTTTCAAGATTTATTAAGATTTGAAGATAATTAAAAGTTACTTTATTCATTATAAGAAATTCGAAAGATCATTCATTTTCCACTTGATTTTATCATAGCTTGTATTTTCGGGATTCTACTCATTCTAGTTTGCAGTTTTAGAAACCACTTGTATTGTTGCCAGAAACCGCATTGGTACGATAAAAAAATCTAAAATTTTTCTCAAGAGGACAGATTTTGTTTCTTAAGTGCCGTAATAAAATCAAAGAGCAGCCACCTGATTTATTTTGGGACTTTTGAAATTTTTCGTTTCAGCAAATTGAGAAACTGTAGGCATATCTTTGGCGACATCGAAACATAAACGAAAATCCTTTTGATCCTTAAAATGAAATATAACTGGATGGGCTCCTTATCTGGCGAAATCAAAATATATATATTTACTGTTAATGCGCTTAAGATGTTGGAACTTGCTCAAATCAAAAAAAGTCTGGATATACTTTTCAAAATTTAGCTTCTATGTGAAACATGTGTTTTCAGATCAACAATATCTAGAAAAGTAGTTTAGTTTGAAGTTATCACTTATGAGCACGAGCTTATGCATTATTATCTAATTTATTACATTTTATTATTAATAAAAAAAAATAGGAATGGATTTGAAATCATTTGTAGGACTATTCACTTTTGGGATCTGTTTGGTAATAAAAAATGCAGTTGTTTTTGTGTGACAGCAGTTTATTTCAAAAACATAATTAATCTTGTAAATATATATAGTGTCTGGATATTTTTTGGGATGCATAAATTGTGAATGAAAATATTTGCGACAACTCGTCTTATAGCAAGTTTCGGCACGCAAGTTTCGTCTAAACATGGTTTATTGTCAAAATGGTTACATGAAAATGTCTGTTATCAAATTATGCTAGTATTTTTGTGATGCTACATTATATTGTTAACAAAGTTCTGAGAATGTATTAAAAATGAACATTAAAATTCTAATTCACAAGCTGACGGTATGGTCAAAGCTTTGAAAATGTTTTATTAAATTTAAACGAATTTCTGTTGCCGAAACCTGAAGTGATAACAATAGTTGCTTGATATAAAATATGTCAATGTCCTCAAGGCGATATCACATTCTGGTTTCCCAATACATTCTGCTAAATGTACGTACGCCATACACTTTTGGCTTTAATTCGCAATAAACGTTTTCGATTACAAAGCACTACAAAGCGCATATTTTTATTAAATCAAAATGTATCCTTAAACCATTTGCTGATTTGCTGATATATCAGGTATTCTTCATTGAATATTGCAAAGATGCAACACGCTACTGGTTTACAATCAAATTGTCTTCAGAGACAGCCCTAAAGAGCTGCTAGTCATGCGCTGCCATAATGTTAATAAAATTCTAATTGCACCTTGTTACCGAATCTGTAAGGCAATTTTTGACCAATATTATGTAATTTTATATTTAAATTGATTGAGACTAAAATGATTTGGGGCCTTCAAATTTTATCTACCAAAATCTACAATACTGAATGAAAAAAATAATTACCTTATCCACTTGTTTGTTTGTTGGAGCAAATTTTTATTGCTGCTAATTTGGGTGAAATTTGCTAAAATTCACGCGAATAAATCAACAATGCTCCGTATATTTAAGATTTAATGGAGAAAAGATTTCAATTCCATGATAAGCTCTGTATCTTTCGTTTAAGTAAATAAAACGAGATAATGCTTTCAATTAATTAAATTCATTTATTATTTTAATCTGATATTCAAAATCTTGCATTCGATTTATTTGCTTTACTTATACTAGTAACTTTATAAGCTGTTTTGCATGAATTTGAATTCATAATATAAGGTATTTAGAGCTTTATTTATTTGAAAAAATTTTATTTATTATACTACATTGAATTTAATTGGTAAAAATTCAGAAAGCCCTTGAGGAAATAATCAATAAGAGTGCTAGTCTTTAATTAGTAGTATTGGTCAATAGCTTAAGCTAAAGTAAATTTATTTGGCGTTGAAAAATGAACCTTTGATATTATTAAATTCATTTCAATATTAAATTTCAGAATTTCAAGTAATTCTTTGTTGTTGTTTTTTTCCCCATCATCAAAATATTTGAACGTTACCTTTGAATTGTGAATTTCTGATTTACAAAAATCCGCGGGTGCGTACTTATAAGTCAGGCTAGCGCTTTGTTGAATGGATTCAAAGAATAAAAATCTTTGTTTAGAACGCTGCTTGTTATCCAATTTCAAAAAACAAAATTTCATTCATTATTTTATGGGGTTCCATATTTGAACTGATATACAAAAAACTCAGACCAACAAGTAGTTTATTATATAATATTCAATTCAGTAAAAAACTTTTTGACATTTCATTATTTTGGAAGGAGGTACTTTAAAAATACTCAAAGATTTTTTATAATGACTTGTAAACAAAACTGCAAATCGCAGGAGGGTGCCACGTCTTCAAAATAAAACTTATGAATATACATTTAGGAGCAATTGACTATTCCTCAGTATCCCAATGGAATTCTTTAGTTTGAACAACTTTTTCGATTAATAATTGTAATACCGTACCGTAATTAATATATGTATGGAAAATATATTACAATTACATTATCTTAATTACAAAATTACAAATTTAAATCAATTCAATAAATATATGATTGTTCCTAATGGAGAAATGTGCAGTTCATGGACATCCATGAAAAGCGAGACAAGCTCAGGTTCATACAATGATGTATTAAATATTGATCCAATCGTTTTTGGCTGTAAAAAAAACAATCTACTTGTTTTTGTAAAGATTTTGAGATATCATGTTTTTTTGGTGAATCGATAAAACTTTTTCTCGTAGAATTCTTAAAAAATCTTTCATAATTTAACTTACATAAATTTTAAAACTTTTAGTGTAAAAGCCTTGCTCCTTCTTGTGTGGCAGGATGCTATCTTCTCTATTTGTTAAAATTTAGATATGTTGATAAGCTTCTATGTTCAAAACAAGATTATTACAATAAAACTCGCATTAAAGCAGCAATATACAACAACAAAACTTTTCAAAACGATTTTAAAATTTCAGCTTTAAAAATATTTCATATCTTCTAAGCCAAGATATCAAAAATGTTGATAAATGCTTCTCTAAACACAGTTAGTTGCTATTTAATAAGGACATAAAAATTCTAGAGATAAAATCAGTATCCCAACATTATATTTTAGATTTAGATATATAAAAATTATGACCATTCAGGCTTCTGTATCAAAAACTTAGCTAGCTCGAAAGTAAATTTTTTTGTTTTGAATAAGTTTGTTAAAATATTTGAGCGAAGAACAGAAATTATTCGTACATGTTTACTCAGGATGTTGACTATATAATCTCGACAATTTTTTGGTGCAATTTAGCAAGAACAAAAGGCCAAGCGCCAAAAAGATATATGTCCTTTTTTGGTGTTTATGGTCCAACGATGACATTGATGTTTTTTTTGTTTTTTTTTTCTCTTGGCTATATTATTTTAGAACTTTGTAGTCCTTGAGAAAATTTTGCCGTTTATGTGGAATTAATAAGATCAATAGAATTTTAAATTTAAAATCCATCCTTAAAATTTTCATCAACCGAAAGTCAAAACCATTTATCTTTTGTTTTCTGGTTGAAACACTTGTTGGATCCAAATACCGAAAAACAATAAATAAATGTCCTTTTATTTATTACCTTCCAGAATTCCTTTTCATATTCTTTTTGTTGTAAACATTTTATTGCTTTGAATGATTGTATTTTAAAATGAAAAAAAAAATGTTGGAAGAAATATATTTGCTTTTAAACGTCAATACTGTAAATCAATTTGTTAATAAATTTGTAGCTAAAAATCATCACATTTCATCAGATTTTAACATCAAATACCTGAATTTTTATAAATTACTAGCAAGATCAAGCATTTAAGGAACCATGTTGATTTATCTAAATCAATTATACGCATTTGTCTGACTTATGAAAGTTACCAGAATGATCGAAACCAAAAATGAATAATTTAAATATGATTAAATGATAGATGAAAACAGCAGAATATCCTGCACATCTTGCCCCTGCTGTTAGGAAAATCCAGTTTCCACGAAAATATATCAGTTTACTTTACAAATACGTTAAGTTAATAGTTTTTTTACTAAAATTATAATGATGTGATAAATGAGCATTAAATCATTTTTATTATTCGGCGCTTTATTAAATACATGGCGCTCCTCAATTTTTCAAATCCTCACATATTAAATCATTACCATTTGAATTAAATTAATTAAAATTTTAATAGAAATTTTGTCAATAAATCTTGAAGTTTATAAATAAAAATTTTATTCATTGATATTCAAGTACAACTTTAATCATTTGATAAATGCGCCTCATGTTCAGGCTGATGACATGTACCTTTGATTATAAACATACACTGTATTACTCGATAGCAAAAAATATGTTTATGTCAAAACCTGATCAGTTTAATGATAAATAATCGAAAAATGATAAAATATGAAATGTAAATATTCAAATTGATGCAAAATTGGTTTGAAGCAAGAACATAACATAAAATTGCAGAATTTAATTGCCCTTTTCTTTAATGCTTTTGAAGAAAGCAAGCACTTGCTTGGTGCACATGTCACCGACAACCAAGCGCATGCCACGCTACTGGTTTCATACCGTATATTACCATTAAAAAAATAATAAATAACCTACACTCGTTTTTGTTTGAATTATGTTTTCCAGTTTTTCGATTTTGAAACGGGCTTTCAACACAAAAAGTACCAAGTTCTTGCTGTTTTTTATTAAGTGAAATTTTGAAGAACAGATAATAATCAAAAAAATTTATTTCTTTTACGACAAATTTTTTAGTTTCATTCTATGTGTAACATTGTGACAAAAATTTCAAACATCAATAATAATTGAATCTGCTGATTAAATGCATACTTGCTTAAATATAATATTTTATCAGCAATTCTTTTTCCTCAATTACAACATGAAATGTGTCTAATATTCAAAATTTTTGTTCTCGATGTTCTTTTTAGAATTATGTTTCAAATTTGAATAATTCAGTTAGTGTTTGTATTTTCTAATGTTCATTGCATGAATTTCATTTACAGATTAAGAAATAAATGTAGATAAATGGATAAATGGTTATTAATGTGCGAGCCTCAAACTAGCATGATTGTTAATTAAAAGACGATAAAAGAGAAATTGAATTTACATTTGAAAATATCCTCAATTATTGATTAAAAGCATACACTTATTTTTGTTAATTTAAAAGAGATTTTATAATGTTACCGACCACTTCAACACTTCAAGAATCTATAGCAAAGAGAAATTTCTTTGCATATATCCATAAACATTAAAATATCATATATTTTGGAAATGCTTAAATTTGCGGTAAATATTTTATGTTGCGAGCAATACATTACATTCTTTATGCAAATTTGAGCAGCGTGTATCCACAATAATTATCGTAGCTTCAATGCCATTCGAACACCCATTAGCCACACAACATTTAATTATGTCCAGTTATTGTCCTATTTTCCGTAAATTTGACGAGAGCGTAGCAATGGGTGGAAAAATTTCTTTTTCCGTGGAAAATGGTATTTTTCCATGGAAAATGTTCTTATTCCGTGGAAAAATGCTTTTTCCGTGGAATTTTTTTCTTTTTCCGTGGAAATTATTCTTTTTCCGTGGAAATTCTTCTGTTTCCGTGGAAAATTCTTATTGCGTGGAAAATGTACTTATTCCGTGGAAAAAAGGTATTTTATGGTGGAAAATATTCTTTTTACGTGGAAAAGTGCTTTTTCCGTGGAACTTGTTTCTTTTTTCATGGAATTTATTTCTTTTTACGTGGAAAATGTTATTTTTCCGTGGAACATTCTATTTCGATGGAAAATATACTTTTTCCGTGGAAAAAGGTATTATACCGTGGAAAATGTTCTTACTCCGTGGAAATATTCTTATTCCGTGGAATTGGATTCTTTTTGCATGGAATTTTTTCTATTTCCGTGGAATTTTTTCTTTTTCCGTGGAATTATTTCTAGTTTTGGGCAACATTCTTATTTCATGGAAAAATGGTATTTTTTGGTGGAAAACGTTCTTTTTAAGTAGAATTGTTCTTTTTCCGTGGAAAATTTACTATTTGCGTGGAAACTGTTCTTATTGCGTGGAAAATGTTCTATTTCCGTGGAATATTCTATTTCCGTAGAAATTATTCTTATTCAGTGGAAACTGTTCTGATTTCGTGGAAAACGTTCTTTTTCCGTGGAATTTATACTATTTCCGTGGAAAATGTTCTTTTTCCGTGGAAAATTCTATTTAACTGGAAAATATTCTTGTTACGTGGAAAATTTACTATTTCCGTGGAAAATTTTCTTATTGCGTGGAATATTCTATTGACAATTTAAATCTTCCACGCAATAAGAACATTTTCCACGGAAATAGTAAATTTTCCACGTAACAAGAATATTTTTCAGTTAAATAGAATTTTCCACGGAAAAAGAACATTTTCCACGGAAAAAGAACATTTTCCACGGAAATAGTATAAATTCCACGGAAAAAGAACGTTTTCCACGAAATCAGAACAGTTTCCACTGAATAAGAATAATTTCCACGGAAATAGAATATTCCACGGAAATAGAACATTTTCCACGCAATAAGAACAGTTTCCACGCAAATAGTAAATTTTCCACGGAAAAAGAACAATTCTACTTAAAAAGAACGTTTTCCACCAAAAAATACCATTTTTCCATGAAATAAGAATGTTGCCCAAAATTAGAAATAATTCCACGGAAAAAGAAAAAATTCCACGGAAATAGAAAAAATTCCATGCAAAAAGAATACAATTCCACGGAATAAGAATATTTCCACGGAGTAAGAACATTTTCCACGGTATAATACCTTTTTCCACGGAAAAAGTATATTTTCCATCGAAATAGAATGTTCCACGGAAAAATAACATTTTCCACGTAAAAAGAAATAAATTCCATGAAAAAAGAAACAAGTTCCACGGAAAAAGCACTTTTCCACGTAAAAAGAATATTTTCCACCATAAAATACCTTTTTTCCACGGAATAAGTACATTTTCCACGCAATAAGAATTTTCCACGGAAACAGAAGAATTTCCACGGAAAAAGAATAATTTCCACGGAAAAAGAAAAAAATTCCACGGAAAAAGCATTTTTCCACGGAATAAGAACATTTTCCATGAAAAAATACCATTTTTCCACGGAAAGAGAAATTTTTCCACCCATCGACACATTCCCAATTTGACGCTTTTCAATCCTGTCTCGATTCACTTGAGGCCATCAAATACATTCATGTAATTTCAAATGTTGCGAATAAATTGCAAAATTGCGACACTTTTTACAAAGTTGATAAGAAATGTGATGAGTGACTGAGTGAGTGAAAGGAAACTGAAATATTATTATTTATGTGAATTGATTTTCAAAATAAATATCGAAATTATGAAAATTCATTGAAAACTGTGTTTTCAGTTTTCTGGAGAATTTTAGCGAACCCAAAAATATAAAGCTGCGTCTCAGAAAATATTGTGGGGATTTTTTTAAAAGTGATAATGAATCAAATGGTGTCACTGAAAGCTATTAAGGTTCGACTACCGTTTTCTCATTGTCATCCTTTTTCAGTTTTAAATCTATAGTCGTCATTTGCTCCGCCTTTGTCGCCGTCATTAAATTTTCGATTTTGTTGCTTTGATACTGTTTGAAACTAATTAAATTGCTTCAAATAATATTTAAAGAAATCAGATCAAATACTGATGATAAAAATGTAAGGATCAAAAACTAACCAATTCCATTGACAAAATTAGCGTGTTGAGAATATTGTTAAGCTTTAGATAAACTGCAATGTTATTACAAATAATTTTTGAAATTTAATAGTTCTAAAAAAACAAACCAAAACTATGAAGAAAATTGCAATGTCATTTCACATATTATATTTTTTTCAACTAACCGGTGTTCCATCACAATTCACAGTTTGAAGCAAAAACAAACAAAGATGTTGATTTTCTAGTCCATTTGTAAAACAGCTTAATGTTCTTCTTCGTTTGTTGTCTTTATAAGTTATATTAACTTAATTAGTAGAATGATTCATAAAATTATTAAATTCAGATCGATTTAGATTAGTTTCATTAAAAACTTAAAGATTATCATGATGATGAAGAGAAATATTAACATAATCTAATTAAAATAATTGCAATTTTATTGATGCAACATAGGTGCATTCCACCAGATATTAGAACTTATGGAGACTAAAATCGTGCTAAAACAATTAATATGTAAATTGAATGGCTCATTTTACCAATTTAAATTATTTCAGTAGATTTTATGAGACCTACGGATTTCAATTCTGGATTTTCATGGATTATCCGACGCAAGCGGCAAAAAATGTCAAAAATTTGAAAGCTGTTTGTTTGATCACAGACAAATAAAAAAGATATAAAATTTAAATCGTCTGAAATCTATAATCCACAAAAATTTCAACAGAAATCAAAAATCTAATGTGTTTGGCCCTGATAGGATGTTTACCGGAAGATTCATAATTTCAAAATAACAGCACTTTCTTGCAAGGATGTGGCAGGTCTTGTGGTTAATAAATGACTACATTTCGTAAAATACCACATAAAAATCAGGAAGTTTGTTTTAAAATTAAAGAAACCACACAAATTGAGAAATTTATCATCAAAAAATTTTAAGCAATCAGTCTATATTAAATAAGACATTGTCAAGTCGTAAAATGTATAAAAACCTGTAATTATAAGTGCATTTGCTTTAAGTGGCTTTCAGATTGACTTTTTTGCTGAGGAAAAGGTTCATCAAGCAAAACGATTCGAATCAATTTCAATCATACTCGTTTGTTTGAAACGTGGTTATGAGATCGAAAGTTGCACAAATTGAAATATAATAACATTGTGAAGAAACTGTATTTGAAAAAAGGACTTTATTTCTTCATTGAGTCAAGATGTAGCCAATCTTTGTTAGGTATTAATTTTTTTGCTGCCTTGGTTGAAAAATATCAAAGTGATTGGTCAAAAGTACACATATTGCCATGCAAATATATTTAAATTATTTAAAGATTATATTTTGAGCGTAGAATTTCCAAACCTTTGGATAAAAGTTTCATCATCCCTGATTTAATAAAATATTCTTTAGGTTGCACTAATGGCTTATTTTGTACTTAAGCGTTTTGAAAATCATTAATCAGCGAACTTTAACAAGTTGATTTCAATGAGACCAAAAGGTAGATGGTAAATATTAAATCTGGTGGTCACAACGATCACAGGAAAGAACAATAACAGTTCTAGAGCTGCCAGCTCGATACACAAATTAAAATTTTTACAATGTGTAGCTTAAACGAACATATATTTAACATTTTTGGCAACACGAAAAAATAATCTTTCACAGTTTTACTTGGTTTTTTTGAAACTTCATTGGGTATTCCTAAATTTTTTCGGTTTTTTGTTGGTTTCTTTTAATACTAAATGGCAATATTAATTTTTATGCTTGGGTGGCCGATTGGCTGAAATATAAAAATGCAACTTTTTAGATTTTTTGTTCTGTAGTAATATAAATAAATAATTAAGATTGCAACATATTATGTTCTTCCTGATAAAAAAAGAAGTTGGTATATTTTTAAGCTAATTGTCCCAAATTGGAACAAATGGTCAACCCGTCTGCAGTTTTTGAGAATTGTCAGTCAAATTCTCTAAAGAGCAAAGAGAAAAATTCATTTGCTTGTATGTTACTTGTAAAATTGAAATGACTCAAACACTTATTATTTTAATTATAGAATCATATAATTTACCGATTTGTTGGTTTTGGTTGATTTGCAAGTCCAAAAACAAACAACTTGCATACTTTAAATCCCTGGAGGGAGTGCCAATTAAAAACCCGAAATCCCTTACGCAGTTTTCAAAATAAACTTGTAAATTATGTCATTAAAACATTTATTGATGCACCGTGATATGCAAGCGAAACCGAGAAAGTCAATTTTTAATGTGGTGAAGACGGCGCGAAATTCAATTTTCATCTTACTCGAATCGCATTTTTATGTTCTTTGATTTGTTACATTATCTTTAAGTTAGCCAACCCAGTGAGCACTAAGGACTTTACTGTGTATTTTTTTACATTTAATTATCACAAATATTTTCAACGAACGAAAAAATATTCATAATTCAAAATCACAGAGCTATTTTCAAATTTTATGAAATATTCAACCAAATTTAAAATAAATCATATTTCTCTGATCCGAATGCAATAATTTTAATAAAACTGAAAGTAAAGACCAACCTACCTTTCCAGTGAGCAGGGCATTTAAAATTCAACATGCACAGAGAAAATCTTTTTATCAACTTAATTAAATTGATTGATTTTATTGATTTTAATTACAATAACATTTTAATGTATTTGCTTGAAGCAGAACTCATGATCGACCACTTTTGCTTGTTCTGATCGTGCAGATTGATCGATAAATGAAAAACAAGTCAAAACCATTCAATTTATTGATGCATCACGTCAAATGAAGTCATTTTGGTTTTTATCTTTAACTGTCGTCGAAGAAAGTTGTGCTTTGAAATTATTTTGGTTTATTGACATTGTGAGAACAATATTATCGAGTGAAGACTTAAATTTTTTAGAATTGTCTTAACAAACATAAATTATGCTTTTGAAGTTTTCTCTTATTTTAAAGCGACAACGCTTGCAATCACCAAAAAATTATAAATTTATAATTGCACGCACGTTTTGCAGTTACACTACAGTGAATTAATTAAATATATATTTTATAAATTTATTTTATGGACTGCAGTTAATAAACATTTTTGAGTATATTTAATATTCATCATATTTTGTCGAATGTAAATAATTTTCTCGCATTTATGATTTTTTCTCTCTGAATTTTTAATTCAATGAATAATCAATTTTTCACTTTTGATTCGTGACAGTATTAAACATTATTTAGTAAATTATGACCCAAATTGCGTTCATTCATAAATTTTAAGGTGCATAACTTGATTACTTTAAATATTATATTAAGTCTATTCAGTTATTTAAACGAGTTTTACTTGCACTTTTATCAATGATGCGACTTAATTCCTAGACACTATATAAAATATAAATGTACAAGTATTTTTTGAAAACAAGTACATTTAAGTGAAAAATTTCCAAAATATGTTGATATTACTACTTCCACATACTTTTCATTTCAAAGAATATAGGTATAAATCATTACGAACTTTTAAAAGTCAAACAGCACCAGCAGCAACCATCAGCATGATGTGAATATTAAGCAAATATAAACATAAAATGAGCATTAAAAATTAAAGAAGCATACAAAGCAATAAAGCATACAAGCATTAAATTTATAGTCACCAATCACAACAATTAAGTATAATAATTGCTGGGTTTTCTCATAAAAAACAAACCAGAAAATTAAAATAAAATATAAATAAAATAAGAAATCAAATGCAGATTGAAGATTTATGTCTTCAAAATAAAATGATTTAACTTCAGTTTTTTATTTTGATTCACTTATTAGTTTCATTGCTTTTTTCGGATTTCTGCTGAAAAAATATGATATAATTCATCAAATAACTTTATGTTCTGGTGACAGTTCATGAATTTTGTTGTTCACAGAAAAAATAATTAAAATGCTGACATGCTTTAATGACATTAGAATCTCAAAACTGGTCAAAATGTGCAAAAATGTGCAAAATGTGCTGTTTAACGACTCAATCAATAATGTTAACACGATCTTAGACACACAAATGGCCACATGGAATTAGATTGAATCGATTAGCTGGCGCAAAATACACGAATTTCTTGATTTCCATTAATTTTTATTATGCTTCAACGTGCTCCCAAACTGAGAATTCTCGAAAATATCTAACTTTAAAATTAACATATTGAAGAAAGATGAATGAAAATCAATAAAAAAAAACTCTGGCAACTCAGTTCTACTAAGCAAAGAACAGTGGGATAACATTTCTGTTTTTCATTTAATTAAATTTTGTCAATGAAATTATGACAATATCTTTTAATCAATATTTTTGGGATATTTTTTTAAATTTATATTTCTTCCTAAAAATTCCATGCATGTCCAAACTGCTTCGTGGTGGGTATGACATTATTAAAATGACAATAAAAAACTATTTTTTACTGATTATTATGAATGTTGCCTAATTGGCGTCATCATATTAAAAAATGAGTTTCATATAATGATGATAACAAAGCTCTTTGGGTGCATCTTTGAATGTTCAGAAGTGAATATTTAGTTGACAATCTTCACTCTTCCTTCACTCTCTTAATTCCTTAATTGTTATTTGAATGATGATAATGAACATAAAGCCGTCTAGGATTTTTTTCATACGTTATATTATGTTTGGTCATTTTTCGACTCGTGATCTGAACAAGAAATTTATTATAAAAAGCGGTCGAACAAGAAACCCAAAAGAAAGTGAAACTGATGATTTTGAAAAGGAAATTAACATAAAAACATAAAGTCAATTATTTATGGTTGCTGATAAACTTAAGATCATTAATTCTAATTTAGACATTCTTGTTCTAGTCATCATCAAGGATACTCTCCCAGGAGCATCATCAGATAATTAAAATAAGCGTCTGAGAAATTGAGAAAGTTGGAAATCTCGCCGTGTCATTTTTAAGGCTTATAAAGGACAATTTTTTTAAATGAAAACTTCTTTTTTGAAATCAGTTTATGAGGATTATTTTGAAATTTCCTAAGAATCCTCCATAAATAAATATTAAAAATGCATTTTTCACTTTTGTAACATATTCTATGTTAACAAAAAGGTACATAGAATATTTTCGAGCAAAAATATTGATTTTGCAGATTAAAAAATGAACTTAAGTAATTTATGCTATTTCTTGTCATGGAATTTTGAAGGTCTATGAGATTTTTATATAAAAACAGTTCCAATAAATCAGAGAATTTCTATGAAAATCGGTTTGCCATATTTTAAAATAATGTTGAGATATGTTATAATCATCGAATGCATCCCGTAATATCAGGAAACTCAAAAGCACTCACAAGCGAATATTTCCAGGTAGCCATAAATAGTTCGTGTTCCATTTTGCTTCATTGTTATATTTTATGATCCTTTTGCTTCACTTTTTCTAAAACATAATACATCTTATACATTTTGTCTAAACTAAGAAATGAAAAAAATAAAACTGTATCTTTTTTATTGTACTGCAGAAAATTTGATCCTTTAATCAAACATCAAGTTTTCTGAAATGAAATAAAAATAGATACAAGAGTTTGATAGCGAACAAAAGAAGCAAAATTGCGCAAATATTGAAAGAAGAATACGTAACATGGCTGTGCCTCCGAATGGAACAAATTAAATAAAAGATTCAATTGTTTGTTTAACCGCACTACATACAGATTTGTTCCTTTCTTAGAGCAATAAATGTTTCCTTATCGAATCCATCCTGGATACCTGAAATTGCAATATAACAAGTGAGGTAAGAATTGCCAGCCAGAAAGTATTTTGGAAAGCAGTAGTATATGAAAATCTTATAAAAACTGAATATATAATAATAATGTTTATTGGCTAAGGAGCCACTAAACTATCCCACCAGCTAATGGTGGACCCAATTCTGGTAATGATCTCTTTTTACTCATCATCCCAAACAGAGACGGATGGACTGACAATTGGACAAAATGAAAAAACATAAGCTTACTTTTTCCATAATAAAGAAAGCAAAAAAAATTTGTCAAGTTGTGTTATTTATTGCTCCAAAAAGGCAAAAACTATTAAAAACAAGTGAAGAAAGAATTGCCAGTTGTCAAGTTCAGAAAACTTTTGTTTGACTTGTTGGTATGGCTCTATCTTTTCGGGAGTTGTAAACGGAAAGACGGACGGAAAGTTTAAAAATAAGTGTATATATTGCTACAAAAAAAACCGATTGTAAATGTTTTAGCTAAAGCTCATAAAATTCAAGAGAACCAATTCATAAATCTAATGAAGAAATTTTAATTTTCAATTAAAACTTATTTTTCAATCAAATAACTTTTTCCAATCAAAAATTATTGTTTGAAATTGCACCCCTTTTCCCATCCCTAAACAATAAATTTCAATATATATTGAAAAGAATATCAAAATCTCATTACGAGTAAACCAGTTTAAAACCCAAACTCATTTCTGAGGATTTTAATTTCCAAATGCTTTAATCAGGTAAATAAGGGCAACTTTTTTGATTGAACGATTAACAATAAAAAATAGTACAGTACTGCTTTCAAAATTATTATTACGTGTAAGGGAAGACAACGATGCCTTTTTTTATGCCTCTTTAGAAATTTTTATTTGCAAATTTGAGATACAGATTAGAGTACGTTAAATTTTGAAATTGAATCCTATGTAAGGTTTTGAACAAGGTCTGAAATAAGAATTTTGAGCTCATCAAAACAAAAATGATTGAAAATTCAGATTTTATCGTACTTGCCAAAGATACATTCTCTTGGTTCTTATCAGAAATGTGATCATTCAGCTCTTTTCATTGTTTTATAATGAACTAAACTATTGTCTGAACTAAAATTTCTTTTACATTAAATATTTTTTCGATTTTGGTGATTGGTGAAGCACATATTTTGCTTTCCAATATATCATGCATTAAGGCAAGTCCTTTAACTCCTACAGAGGCAGAATGACCAACATTATTAAGGTAATGAAAATTTTTAACTCCCACTTTATTTTACTTGTTGGAAATTCCATTAATGATATTGAAGGGATGTTCTTACATTTTGTTTTCGACCCAAAATAGCAAAATAAAATAAAATGATTTAAAACTTTTTATTTAAATATTAATTCAAACAAAAAAGTTTTCACAACTAAGTTAATTAAACTTGATGAATTTTAGGAGCAGCTCCTTTAAAAGCTAAGTCAAACATAAATTATTTCACTACACTGGATCAACAGTCGCGCGTACGAATCGTTATTGATGATAGAGAGCAGATGTTTTTCAAATCGTGTTATGAGTTTATTCGGTAGAATCAAAATAGCAAGTTATATCGCGTAAGTTATTTTGTGAAGCACTTTTTATTTGACTGACTGATTATTATTTGGTGTTTGTGTTGTTGTTCCTGAACAACAAATGGAAAATGCTTTCAGAGACCTTTATTCTGTATATTTGGCTTTGATAATGTTTGAAATGAATTTGAAGTTGCGAGACAGAGATATTAAAGCGGGTATTTGAATTTAGGCGGAGTTGGTTTTATTAAGTTTTAGAAAAAATACGCACAATAGGTCTCGGTAAGGTCTAAAATACTGGCAGGCATTGAATTTGTGCCACGCTTATTCCACGCGACTTGTTCAATTCATTTGTATATTGTTCGGTAAATTATACATTTGAATATTTTTCTCATACGGTGCAATATCTGAAAAATGCAAAAAAAAATAGTATGGCTTTGGAGTTTTGGAATTCTGATTTCAAGGGTATTGTTTTTTGGGTAATACAAAACTAGGAGCATTTGTTGCCAATACATGAGGAGTGCTTAAAAATCAGTGTTAACATTCTAACAGGACTAGAACATATAATGAGTTGATTAACAGGACTGGATTATATAATAAGTTGATAAAAAAATATTGATGCACTTTTCTACAAATGATATGGTCAGCGAGCTCAAAATAGATTTGTGTACTACTCATTATACTTATCCAAAACAAAAATATATTTAAAATCACACTAAAATTCCAAAAAAACAAAAATTGGCTAAATTCACCCCAACGTGCTTTAAAGCCAGAAATTGGAGATTTAGAGACTCAAAGTTTTTTGGCTGCAACATTTTTCGATTTTTAATTCCGATTACAAAGGATCAATTCATTATGATTTGCGTTGCAGGCATTCAAGTCACCCTTAACAGAAAACTGAATAGTTTTTTGTTTCCAAACTAAACTCTAAAATAATATTCACTACGTTAATCATTTGCACAACAATACAAAAAATTGGATTCAAGGAAAAATACATAAATTTGGGGTTCAAGCAACAACAAAACACAAAATTCAATTATGGGGGATGTACTCGAATAATGTCAAGTTAATTTGTTTGTTGGAAGTGTTATTTTATAAATACCTTAATTATAAAAATGTGTAGTCCAAGTGCACAATTCAACATTTTTTTGGCTTTGTGACATAATCATGTGACTGTCTTTATATAAATTTTATATGTAGAAATAAGGACCCGTTTTCTGAATATCCCTTCTCTCAAACAAACTACACATATGTGAATAAGGTCTTAAAAGCGGGAACGTTCGAGAATTACTGAATTTCCATGCTATTTGCGCTATATAAGCAAATACATACATTATTTCATACTTTATTTTTAATACCTGTCATTTGGCACTGCGAATGAAACCAACGTACTACACTCATTGCACTTGGTGCTGATTTATTTTTATCATTTTCCTTAATAATTTTTTTCATTAAAATAACATTTGACTGAAAGACACAAAATTCCAATGTACAACTTAATTTTCCATTTCTTTGCAGGAGACCGAGTTCCCATAGATATTTTTTTTAATTATTTTTAACCAAGTAAGAATATGTCAAAAATATATCCTCTTGGAGGAAAGTCACAGATGATATTCCTTCACAGGATGTATCAACATAATATAGTTAAAATTTCAGAAATTTAAAAAAATTTAACAAACTGTAATGTCCTTGAAAATATAACATCACATATGGAATTTTTAAAATGAGAACAACCAAATGTGTGTTAAACTTTCATATTTTTCCATTTACTACGAATCATTTATAATTTCAAAATAATCTCAAATTTTTAAAATCTCGGAATGATCCTAATTAGTTATTTTATCTAACCACGTTTTTCTCGCCAAACAAGTAATTATAAGTATCTAATAAATATATTTGAGTATTTAAACAAAATTTATAAACAAGATCATTTTAGTCGTTAAATGATAATAAAAATGGAAAAAAGTTAGGTCCAATAAAACCTACTCGGAAACTCCTGAAAAATTACATGTAGTTACAAAAGTACCTACCTAAATTCACTAAATAGCAAATAACCATTTGAAAACCCAATTGTTGGCAGCCAGTTTTATTGTAAAAAACATATCATTTTTATTCTAAAGTGTAGGTATATTGAATTGAAAACACTCACAAGTACATTGATAAGTATGAAAATTTGAAATTTAAATCGTCTAAAGGTCTGAAAGGTATAATAAAAATTTTCATCAAAAATTTTCATACACAAATACATGAACAAAAAAGGCGTTTAGTTACATTATTCAGTTGAGTATGTGATCAGGGCTGTGATCAAATATCAGTTATAAGAAATTCATTGTAAGAATAAAATAATCCTTAAGGTTATACATCCCTGAATATAACAGCTTTTCCATTTATTATTTTTCATATTATTCTTGCTTTTATGTATTAACCTGAATTGAATTTTGCGCTCAAACTTTCATAAGGGTGGAAATACCTAAGTCCCAACAGTTCCTTTGCGTCATTTGAAATTAAACACACAAATACATCCGTAGTTTGTGTACATAGAAATAATTTCTAGAATATACCAAATAAAAGTAGTTTCTCAGTTTATATTTTTCATTTTTATAGTCATTCGTATTTTGGTAAAGACAGCGAGCACGCGACAAACAACAGCTGGTCAGAAAAAATTCAGCTCTTATACTTTTATGTTTTCAAGACGGAGGCATAAAGAGTCTTACAAGAGCTGATCATAGTAAATTTCTTTCAACTCATCATTGTGCCGGTTGTTTTAAAAGTGTAACAGTTTTGATACATTTAATTTGGATATTTTTTATATTGAAAATATTTAAACGAAATGAACTGATAATAATTCAAAAATACATATTTAAAGACTTGAATTTGATTATGTGCCTTAAACCAGAACTATCAACAATTTTTCTGTGCTAAACTAAACAAAAGCTTATTTGAATACACAAAAACTGTAAAACTGAGTAAATGATACCAATGTACAATAAATGAGTGTAAAAAGCAGACAATTTTGCAAAGTAAAAGTGTGAGCAAAATACTAGGTGATAATAAACATAGCATAATCATAAATAAATTATTCAACATGGCAACACTTGGAGTTCTCACTTACACAATGTCCAGTTTGAACCCATTAAAATTGAAAACTCAAACTGGTCTTAACACATCTAATTTAAACAATATTGCCGCCAATTCAGCATGTTCCATAAATTCAAATGAGGAAACTTCTGCCGTGAAAAAGAAGATGAAAATTAATGTCACCTCCGTGTTAAATGTCGCTAGTCAAGAAAATCACTCCAATATAGTTGTGAATGAAAGTCTGAACCCTGATCAAAGCAAGAAACGCAGACTCACCGATGGTGTTGTAGCTGTAAGTAGTGGCAAGGTTAAGTCACCACCAGCAATATCAGTGGCTCGCAGAAATGCTCGAGAACGAAATCGAGTAAAGCAAGTGAACAATGGCTTTGCAGCTTTGCGTGAACACATCCCGGAAGAAATTGCCGAAATATTTGAAACTGCTGGAGCTGGTCGAGGGTCCGTGAAAAAGCTCAGCAAAGTAGAAACTCTAAGAATGGCAGTTGAATACATCAGAAATTTGGAAGATCTTTTGCAGTTTGATGGAGTAAGAGACTCTTCTTACTCACCAAATTTTAACAATACCTCAGCATTCTCCAATATGTCAACTATGTCTAATATGTCTGAATCATCCTTACCAGCGACTCCTCCTCCAGATCAACCTCAACCTATATTTTATGCTATCAAACCCCGTCAATTGAATAACCAAGATATTTTAGGAGCAACAGAAACTCAAATTACTATCATAAATGGCCAGCAATACATTCGAATTCCTGGAACAAATACTTTCCAACTAATCAACCACGAACACTTTGAGAACGAAGAAAATATTCAACCAATTGAAGGATTTACTTTTCTTCCTCAATTCAATGAATCTTCAACCACTCCATCTCCTACACCACTATCATCTTTAAACAGTTTTGGCTCCTCCACTCTGGAATTCGTGAACAACAATAATAACAACCTCATTAATTCCATGGCAACAAGCGAAATGCAAGAAACACCTTTACGAATAATTACACCTGCTGGCTCAATCTCACCCAGCACATACAGTGGACATTCGTCACTTTCACCTGCTCCATCAAACATCGATAACATCAGCGCAATTGGAAGGCAACCCAAATACGAAATAACGGCCACAAGTTTGAGGCACGAGTCGTCGCAGGCGGAGTATAAGCCAACAATACAGGAATTTGGACAGCACATGATCAGTATTAAAAATGAGGAAGTTAGCCATTATGACAATTTGATGTTAAAGCAAGAAATTATTGAGGATGAAATGATGCTGGATGATAATTCTTTGAGTAGTGAACACATGATTGATGCTATGACCTGGTGGCAGGAGCAACAACACCACAATCAGCCCAGCTCTACGTAAAAATTAAATTAAAATACTCCTCATCAAATTATTTTGATTCATAATACCGTATTTTACAGTTTAATTATGTAATATGAAATTTTTTCTTTATCCAGTTCATCTAGTTACATTCTATCAATCTTTGGAAAAGTTATATTTTACTTATGATTTGAATCTAAAATACAAACCTTAAATTAAATGCCTTGAGAAAGTTTTAAAACATCTGCTAAAATAAATGAATAGTTTAATTATAAATAATATAAAAAGTTAATAAATTAAATCAAATTCTGCTTAATATAAAATATTTAAATAATTTAATGTCAATTTTTGTAAAATATATATAAAAAATGAATAAAGTTTAATGACTTTTAAAATGAATTACTATTTCTTCTATGTATATTAGTGTGGTCCAAAGTTGTATGGGAAATCAAAAGCATGTTAGAAGTGCGCTCCCAAAGCAAAACTTTGATTTAGATGACAAAATAAAAATTCAGTAAAATTTTCAAATTTTTTGATGCACGCTTTAGTGGTGCTCATCGAGCTTTTAGTTTTGACATTTTTACAGTTCCAAAATCATTAAATTTTTTGAGTTCCACGAAATATTTTATTGGATTTCAGAAACAATTTTAATTCATTATGTTTATGAGAACTTCAAAAAAAAATTTCGGCCAAAAATATAAAGAAGTCAAAAAGTTATAGAACTAAGAATAAAAGCAGTTAATTGCGGACTACTTCAACTGCGGACTATATTTCCAAAAAAAGTTTGATTTTTTACAGCTTCATGCTCGGACGACTTTTCTCCAAAAATATTTTTGGAGTGGCTTCGCACCATAAAAAACAATAATTTCTAGAAGAACTTTTATGTTGGTACCTTACTGAAATGCTTCTAGCTTACATTAACCAAATAGCAAGTATTTTTTATGATTTTTTGTCATTTATTCCAAACCGACCTAAAATCTCAAAGACATGCTGAAGACATGCTGTTTCAAAATTTTTGGTTCTGAGTATGCAAAGTTCTTGCAAATCTGTCCAATTTTTAATCGTGTTTGGAAAATTTTCATGAAATTGGAATTGTTTAGCTTCAGTGCCCGATAATGTACCATAAGGTTTTGCACGCTAATTGCGGACTATTTCTTAAGTTAATTCCGGACGTTTTGCACAAGCAAAAATTTTCATTCAAAATGTAGGTTTAGGTTGTGTATAAATTAAAGAAAACAATGACGCACGTTAATGAAGTCAAGGTCAAATGAGCTCAATTACACCAACAGCACCTTCAGCTGGTCGAAAAATCCTCCTTATTCACTAAATCTATCTTTATAACCAGAATCGTTCAATTTTAGGTTATCAGAGAGCTCAATAATTATTCTAACGTGAAATAACGACCATAAGGACTTGTTCAACGTGACCTTGAGATGCTACTCATGGTCAAAAAATCAAAATCGTCAAATTCAAATTGTAATTCATTGAAAATATTGGTTCCATCAGAATGTGGGTGAGGTACCATCACTTGCTGCTTGTGGTGAAAAAATTTGTTTTGGCTAAGTTTTTTTACAATGATTCATTGTCACTCTTCAGATCAGTAAAAAGCTGTGAAAAAATTCAAAATTTTACCAAAAGCAGATGCTCATGATACCTCAACCACCTACAAATGCTCCACTTAAGAGTGACAGTAACTCCATGGAAAACAAGGTATACAAAAATAAATTTTCACCACTAGCAGGTGGTGATGGTACCTCACCCACCTTCTGATGGAACCAATATTATATATAAATTACCCTTTGAATTTGATATTTTTGCTTTTTGAGCATGAGTAGCACCTCAAAGTCACCATGAGCAAGTCCTTATGGTTGTTGGTAACTTACTTTAGAACAATTGTTATGCTCTTAATAAACCACTTCTGATCATAAAGTTAGTTTTAGAGATTAAATATCATTTTTCGACAAGCTGAAGGTGCTGTTGTCAAAAGCATCTTTTTCGAAAAGAATACTCTGATATAATAGTCCGGAGTTAACGAAAAAATAGTCCGCAATTAGGGTCGACTAGTCCGGAATTAACGTGCAAAAACTGTGGTACGGTATGAAGAATACCTCCTTAACCATCAAGAATATTGCAAAACCAAAGACATCGTCTCAAAGGTCATTTAGTTTGGCACAAATTATGAGTGTCTAGAAATATATTTGCAGCAGCAGAAGTGTGCTAATACGCAAATATTCAAAATATGAACCCGAATAGTCCGCAATTAGCATCGTTTATTCTTAGTTTGAAAAGTCGATTTTATGCAAAAGCTGTCAGAGCCGTCAATGTAACCTCATGAGCCTCCAAATAATTTCATCTCATTTTTTTACCTTTAGATGCAAGTTTATTTATCCCTTAACCAAATGCAAGTGGTCCCGTGACTTTTTGATGACGCAATCGGAAGTTATTAAATTATTAGTAGAATGATTTTTTCATTGGTCGCTTGTTGTTGTTGTAATCCTCAATAAATTCTTTTATTTACTCTCTCGGTGAAAAATTTCCAAATTTTTTCTAGATTTTTATAAAGTAGTATAAAAAGAAAATTATTTCAAATTTTGGTGAATTTACCATAAAAATTGGGCTTGTAAATCTTCAGAAAAGAATTTATTTAAGGATTACAACAACAACAAGCGACCAATGAAAAAATCAGTCTACTAAAAATTTAATAACTTCCGATTGCGTCATCAAAAAGTCACGGGACCACTTGCATTTGGTTAAGGGATAAATAAACTTGCATCTAAAGGTAAAAAAATGAGATGAAATTATTTGGAGGCTCATGAGGTTACATTGACGGCTCTGACAGCTTTTGCATAAAATCGACTTTTCAAACTAGTTCTATAACTTTTTGACTTCTTTATATTTTTGGCCGAAATTTTTTTTTGAAGTTCTCATAAACATAATGAATTAAAATTGTTTCTGAAATCCAATAAAATATTTCGTGGAACTCAAAAAATTTAATGATTTTGGAACTGTAAAAATGAGATGAAATTATTTGGAGGCTCATGAGGTTACATTGACGGCTCTGACAGCTTTTGCATAAAATCGACTTTTCAAACTAGTTCTATAACTTTTTGACTTCTTTATATTTTTGGCCGAAATTTTTTTTTGAAGTTCTCATAAACATAATGAATTAAAATTGTTTTTGAAATCCAATAAAATATTTCGTGGAACTCAAAAAATTTAATGATTTTGGAACTGTTAAAATGTCAAAACTAAAAGCTCGATGAGCACCACTAAAGCGTGCATCAAAAAATTTGAAAATTTTACTGAATTTTTATTTTGTCATCTAAATCAAACTTTTGCTTTGGGAGCGCAATTCTAACGTGCTTTTAGTTTATGGACCACCCTAATGTATATTAAAAACTTTCTGGTTTTCGAGTTTCACTCAAAACTGAGAACTATAGTTTTATAACCAATATAACAAAGATTAAATATGATTGAATTTTATGTTTGTAGGTACAAAATTAAGAAATTTCAAATATAATTGCTATGTTTCGTTTTATTTTCAATGAATCTCGATTAATAACATAATAATTTTTTTGTCATAAATTTTGGTAAAAACTTAGGCATGAACAAACCTATAAAGTTGGTATGTCTAATTTATATTTTAAAAATTGCAACTGTTTTCTTTAACCGTGAATCAAAAATACCCTTTTACCATTTATCGACGCCAAAACCATTTTTAGAAATGCTGAAATTAAGTATAAAATTTCAAAGATTTACTAGATATAATTCTTAAATACATTTATCATCATTGATCACGAGAAATTTTTTAAACATTTAAAAGAAGAATGATAAAAAACGGAAGCATTCTTTTTTTTAATGAAAAGAAATTTGTCAAAAGTGTAGATTCCATACTTTAACACTTTCGTTTATCCTTTTTTCAAATTTCCAACATTCTCACTTTTAAGCAATCCGATTGGATTCAGGATATGTAAAATGTTACGGATATTCATTTGTTTAGTACTACAAAATTCTGCTTCAACCAGTTTTTTAACAGAATCAGCGAGTCTAGGTTTTCCTGTTTATTTCAATTTATCTTTTGAAGAATTGCATTGAAGATTCTAGTTTGGCCGAACAATTGATTCTAAAAAATCAAACACTGAACATAATAGAGAATGATTTTCTTTGGTGTGCACGACACAAAATATATAAAACTTTTTGTTCAAGTTTGTACAGATCATTGTTCAGTTTTATAAATGTCACATAAACTTGTGCTCGCTAAGAAAAAATCATCATATATTTCTTTGTAATTTAAAAATTATGCTGAATTTTCTAGCTCTATATATCTTTAGATTTTTTATAAGTCATTTGTAATACACATTTCTATACTTTTTGTTTTATGCAAAATATTTAATTTCACGTCATAAAACTAGTATTCAGTGTGTGAACTTAAACAAGTTGAGTGATAAAATTTGTTTTGTACTGAGTTAACTTCACAATATAGCATAATTTGAACCATTTTTACAGAAAAAATATCTAAAATTTTTAGTTAAATTTTAGTATGATAATATATATATATATAGACAATATTCCTTATAAATTATTCATTTGAACAATAATTTCAGGTCTATTATTTGATCATCGATATGTTAATATTCAGGATATTTGTTCAAAATTTGGTGGGAAAGTAAATAATTGGAACCTTTAGCGTGAGAAAAAGATATTAATGGTGAGTTTTCAAATACTTTCTAAATAACGAATGCTCTAAGCCTGAAACATAATATTTAGTATTAAAAGTTTAATCCACCATAAAGGAATATATAAAATCTTCATGCGATTTCCAATTTTAATTCTAAATTCCAATTAATTGAATCACACGTGCAAAATTATTGTAGTGCAAAAGCCGTTACAAAAAATTTCAATAAAACTGAAATTCTTTTGACCTTATGAATTCATAGGTCATTTATATTCTTTAGAGCAGCACCCATCCCAAAACTTCTTTTTGAGAATTTTAGCCCAAACTCAAACAAACGCCATTAAAGAGGGTAGATTTTTCTTGAAGGCGATTTACCTTTCCAAGTTTTTTTTTTGTAATATCATAGATTTTAGAAATTTGGGTATGATATAAATTTATATTCAAAATTATAGAATCTGATTTGATGATCCTTTCAAGAACAAGTATTAGAAAAACGTTGATAGAGATTTAAGGAAAAGGGGTCCGTCCTTGAATATTTACTTTAGAAAATTGTTCACTGTCTTATTATAGGATGTCGTGGGAAATATGATTTCATCCTTGGGTCCTTTTGGTAGTTGAGCCAAAAAATAAAGGTCTATGTACCAAATCGTGCTCGCTTCTGTCAATATACTGACTATATCTTATATATGTAATAATGTTTGTATACCTGGATAAAGTCTTTCTTCACTTTATCAACAAAAACGTGAAAATTTCTTTTTCTTACGTTCAGATCCTTCAAGATGCAATTACGTTTTATTCAGCATTATTCAGGATCCATTCAAGCAAAATATATTTCATTCCTTTGAAATCAACAATAGAAGAACTTTTGTTAGAGAAAACTCCGATTTAAAGATCTTACGCATTTTATCTCGTTTATTTTCCTTCAAAAAATCAAATAAAGAACATCTCACAAGAAATTATCCAATAGTATTTTGTAGAAAAGTATGTGTGCGTCTCTCGTCAAGGATATTAAATGCTGCAATGAAATTAATTTAACTTGAAGCAAAAATTCGTTCATCATCAGTTTACGATCGGTGTAGTCAGATTGTAAATTCCAAAAACTATTCATGTATTTCAAGATGCAACGAGGCAATACCACTAGAGCTCATCTGATTTCAATAAGCTAAAATGATTGGAAAAGTGATTAGGAACTCAAAAAAACTCGAAGAAACAAAGATCCGACAAAAAATAGTTTTAATGTTTTCCATACTTCTCTAGTTTAAAAAAATTTTTACTCAAAAAGGAGATTCTCTTTTGGGTTAGCGTTGTCTTTTCATTTTTATTTTACAACGACTTCTCATACAAATGGGGTAGACTTGCAGCATAAATTCCAGAAAACGGTATTTTTGGTAAAAGAAGAATTCATATATCTTGTACATTTCAAAACTTGAGATTGAAGTTAAAGAAAACATTCCTTCATCCCTTATTTTCATGCTTTTTAACTGATTTTAATGTTGTAGTCACGTAACTGGATACACTAAGGAAGAGTCCTAATTGCATAAAAACTCTTAAATAATTTTCAAATCTTTTGATTATCGTTAGTTTTTTGCTATCTTACTTTCTGGTATGCAACAACTAGCCAATTTGCGTAATTTTTCACAAAACTTGGAAAATTATTGTAATTTTAAAATCCTTACTAGAGAATTAGATACCACAAGACTAGGCTCCTGCGACTAGTCGAAAATCGATCGAATCGCGATTAGTTTGAATAATCGATAATCGAATCGATTAGTAAATCGATAGTCGAAGATTTCGATTATTAAAGAAACATCACTTTTCAAACATAATGCTTATCTTTTGATCTGGTCCAAACGCAAGTAGGATTCTATTTTTTGTATAAAATTATGAGCGACCACTATTTACTTCATTCTTTCCTAAATTATGAATTTTGTTTGTTAAAAACACTGTACAACCGAGTGTCTCGGAATTGAACCTAATCTCAAAATTATTTTAGTAGTTTCAAAAAAGCTTACCCGTATTAGAATCATTTTAATTATGCATCTTTTATAAATTTATGTATTTGAGAGGTTTCTTTCTATTAAAAAAGCACTTTTTCAGTCTGCAGTCTCAGTAAAAAATTCGTAACTTATGTAGATCACTTATAAGAAAATAAAAAATACAAAAATGTACTGTCTAGTATTTAGTAAAATTTTCAAGTTCTCAGACAGTTCTCTAACATAGTTTAAAGGTTTGGTTCAAGTGCAATTTTTTTTTCTGGCCAAAAATCAATTCAGAAATCATTCACCAAAAAAAAATCTTAGGTTTACCGTAAAAACTGCTTAAAAAATTACACTACATATTTTCATTTTAGATAATCGAAATCGAATCGAAATCGCGATTATTTCACTAATCGAATCGACAATCGAAACGATTATTAAAATCACTAATCGCAGGAGCCTACACAAGACAGTCGATATCGCAAGTATATTCAAAATAAATTATGTAGAGAAGGTTAAATCAGATACCCTATGTAAAAAACATATTCGAGGGTATCAAACAGAACTCAGTCAAAACAGTTTTCTCTTTATTTTGCTACAAAAAACTTTCTTTAAAATTTTTGTTTGCATTGTATGAATTATAAATTCTTGATAGAGGTGAGACATTTTTTTTTTCAGTAATAGGATTTCATGCTTCAGTTTAAGGATTAGTAATTAAATATTTTACCGTAATTGAAACAGTTTTGGGTTTTTATATTTTGGGACCGTTCAGCAAACAAGGAAGTTTTTCCTGTAAATTCTGAAGGATTTACTTAACAGGACTTTTTAACGGTGAGCATACGTTTGCAGTTTTCGTTTTGTTTGTTGTTTTGGCAAGGATGAATACTCCGTTACAGCCGACTTTCCTATCTTTTATATCCTTTTTTAACTGTATTTTCTTGAATAGAGGTTTCAAATATTAATCAAACAGACACATTACACAAAGTATACTTAAAATATCAATTTAACACTATTTTATCGTGAAAAAAGGGATATTCTGACATGTATGTTTTTCAATATATATACTTTAAATTATCATTCACAAATAATTTCTTTCCAAAATACCATATTGATTTTCAAAACATTTACAAGTACGTCTTTAATTTTAGAACGGCCAAATTTAACAACCGTGTTTAAATATAATTTATTCGTCGTCCCTTATGGCTCTCCTAACAATTTAACATAATAAGTTGGGCAAAGAAATAAATATATTCTTAAACAAAATTTCACATCGTTCGTTCGCTCAACATCAAAAAAGAAGTTTTCTTGCATTCTAAATTCACGCTTCGTTTTGTACTCCAAGTAAAAAAAAATAAAAATAATTAGAATAATTTTATTACATTATTTCATTTTCATTATTAATTGAATTTTTACCTGGCTAGGAATAAGTTATTTGCAGTTACATTGCAAATTTCTGCATCTCCGTTTTGTTACCCTCAATTTCACGTGTATCACGAAGAATGATCATAGTTTTTTAAAACTAATTCTAATGAATTTTTTTAGAAACGATGAATAATTTGTAGTATATAAAAAAATTCAATCAATAACCTATTTTAATTCGTAACTAGAATTTTTAGATTTTGTAAATGAGATTCATAATAATATTTTAAATTAAGATATTCATTCAATATATTCATGAAATTCTCAATTACTCACCAAATAGGTAAACCTGAATATTTGAAAGATTAATTATTTTTAACTGCTGACACAGAACAACTAAACTAAAAAATCTTTTTGAGTGAAAAGCGTCAGTAAATTCAAAAATATACAAATTTACATAAACATCCCAAAAACCCCTGTTGTACAAATTCTACATTAACGCAGTACAATATGTAAATTAATGATCTTGACGATCAATCAAATTTGCACGTATTCATATATTGGGATGAAAATACACCTAATGTACTACTAGCATTGAAATCTTTTAAGAGCATGCAGTTAGGTTTTTAATTATTCAACCTTTACATAAACTTTATAAATTTTGAAAACTGATAATCATTCCGAATTTTTGAAGGAGCATTTTTTGCATAATAAAAGGATATAAAAAATCTTTCATGGTTAAGCATGATTTGAAGGTAAATTTTGAGGGGCTTTCGTGTTCTGATTTAAACTTCTTCCTTGTATAATATCGCAGCCTTTTTTCAAACACTTGAAATGATAATTTTTCATTCAAGAATCACACAGTTAAAAGACTACTGGGCAATACTAAATCCACAAAAATGTATAAAAAGGTCGTAATGAAATATGTAACCAACGAAGTCAGAAAAAAGCAAACTTAAAAACATATTCAAGCCACCTAAAAAACGGAGAAGTATCTAATATAACGAACAGTTTCGAAGGTTTTTACTTTACACTTTGCAAAATAGTGTTCAAATTACAAAAATAAATTAGCATAATTTATAAAGCTTTCCGTATAATATGCATAACAATAAACATCCTCAAATAATAAATTCAAAAATCCTCTTCATTTCAGAAAATCCGTACTCAGGCACAACAAAAAAACTTCCGCGTATCAAAATTATGCAAATTATAATACATTCGGGCTTATGCTTAGTTTTATTTCATACCTGAAACTGCAAAAAAAAAATATATCAAAAAATGTTCTAATGATAAATTGATTCGAAATATAAAATTTTTTGATTTTATTCTTCTTAATTTCTTGCAAAGATTACTTGAATTTATGCTGTTCAGATATTAAATATTAACATTAAATGTCATCAAGATGTTCAAATATTTTTTTTTTTGGAACTGAAAGTATTTCCAATTATTTCACTTTTTGACTTCCGACAAATAAATTAGGAATACTAAACGAAATCGTTTGATATCAATTTAGTAAACTTACAAACAAACGAACAAATCTTAAATCTATAAAATTGAAAAATACTATCTACAAATATGCTTTAAACATAACAATAATAAAATTGTTTGGCAACTAATGAGTGAAACAAAAGTTTTGAGATATAATCAATAAACATAACAATATTAAAAACTCAATAGGAAGACCTTAAAAGTAGAAACTATAACCTGGTGTGTATTCTTAAAATTTCAGAAAGGGTTATTGTTTCGATTCTTAAACTCAAATCTGTATCGTGTTCCATAACGCTGCATCATGTTTCACTAAAAATATTCTTTTAACAATCTTTTTCATTTTTCAGAACATGGGCCTCAAATATGCATTTTAAATTATTACTAGCTAACAAACATTTGGCGTCAAAAAAGACATAAAAATTATGTAAAAAGACTAAAAACATATGTGACGCTTCCATTTCTTATATAATTTTTTTGTTGAGAAAACCACTTGAGAATTTTTTTAATGGTGCCCTTGAGAAATATATCTAAATATTAAAGATTCAGTTTTTGGAGAAAACTCAGACGACACAAATTTTTAAAATTTTTGAGAATTTTTACTTCTTGTGTTACATAATTTGTCAAATTCGTTTTAAAACTCAATATATGGTTCAAGAATCCATACATTTGAAAGATCTTCTTCGTTTGTTCAATATCCATCGTATATTGAAGTAAGAACACGTGTGCAAGATTTCTTAAGTATGTTTTCTAAACATGTTACCGAATAGAGCTGAGAAAATTTTAGGACTCAACAGGCAACAAGTATGAATGGTGTATAGTGATGTAATGCATTTTAAAGTTATTAAGTTCAATCACAAGATTTTTTCATCGAACAAAAAATAAATATTTTAAATTTGTTGGCTTAGATCAAGTAAAAGTTTACTTTGCTTTTCTAAGAAAAGTTAAGCATCTTTTTAAAATTAATTGAACACCTCACTGTTGGACTATAAAATGTTAGAAAAAATTAATTAACGAAAATCTTATTTATTGGTCACAACAACATAACCTGGCATAACTTTTAGTATTATTACTCATTATAGTCACAAAAATTGATAAAAATCTTTAAAGCCTCCGATCGAAAAGTCCCCGTCTATAAAATCCAAATGACTTCTCAAAACAACCCTAGAATACCTGTTGCGTTTTCTCTATTGTAAAAAACATGTCAAAGCAATTTCAAATACTCATTTAAATTTCCCGCATTCAAAAATTCAGTAAAACTCATTGACATCATAATTCAGTTTCTTTATTTCACTCATAATTTCACTATTCGGGAAACTCTTTCGAGACATTCCGAAATTAAGGGATGAATTTTTCACAAAAAAAAATATGTCCAACCGTGAATCTTTATAAATAAAATGTTTTGTTGAAGTTCGCTCTTTTGTTAAAATCATAAAATATATTTTACTAGCCAGACGTTTTTATACGGTTTGAAAAATAGTCACCGTTTTAATGAAATTTAATGGTTTTCTTTTTTTTTATTAATTCAGTTCATACTAAGTTATTAAATGGTTGAACTGAATAGTAATTTAAAATACATACATAATTTTTACTCTTTACAGTGCAGTTCTTTAAACAGCAGCCAAGTGCTTTCAAAATTGTACATAAGTTATATACATCAATACTTAAATTCGGTGCTCCACAATTTTACAACTTTTAAAACTCAAAAGTATATGCATCAAGCTGAAATACTCATTAATTTCACAAACTCACTCTTCAGGTCGATGCACACAATGCACATATGGTGATCGCTCAATCTAAAAATTAGCACAATTAAAAAATTTCAATAGACAGTAAATTACGACAGGGCACCAATTTATATTTATAATCTTAAAAACTAATACATTTTTAAATCATACATTATTTTTGATTTGATATGGCAATCTTTTAGATTGAATTTTATCCATTTAAATATATTCAGTGTAACTTGATACAATATCTTGAACGAAACTCATAAAATATTGTTAAGGTTACCAAGTGCCAACAGGAAGTTTGCATATTTATGAATCTCTGAAAAATACTCTAGTCTTCATTAAAGGAACAAGTTCAAATAAACGTTGGTTCCTTTTGTGCTCCTATGCATATATTAAGTTTTCCAGACCAGACCGGCAAAATCCGGCAAAATGTAGAATTCAAGATATATTTCATGATTTTTTTATATAGTTTCTTTTTATTGATTTTAATTCTTATTGGAATTGTCCATACAATCCTCAACATTATCTCAAAAAAAACTTTAAAATTTTGTGTTTTTAGAATTTCAAAAAAATTTAACAAATAGCTAATAAACCATGAGGCAATACTGAATTACTGTTTGCACATTTTCAACAAAAGGGACAATCAGTTTCAGGAGAACTTGTTTATTTTGCATATTTTCTTTCCTAAAAATATCACAGAATAAAATGTTAATTCTGGTTTTGTATTTCATTTCAACCAACACAATTACTGATAAGTATAAAGGATACAACTTTTTGCAAGTTTTGAAATAACGAGCTAACAAGTTTTCTTTTTCAAGCCCCGGAATGAAATTTGAATATCGTTAATTCTTTATAGCATTTATTGGTAAACCGAATATTTTGAAACAAATTACTGGGAAAACATACATCTCATATTTAGGAATTTTTAAGATATTGTTTACAAATTACTGAACATTCAAGTAATAAACTCGATTAGCTAGCATGTTAGGTCAAATTTACAAAAAATATCTCAGTTTTCTTATTGCATATTTAAAATATTTTATTTTGCAAGCGCCATATTCAGACATAATAGCAAATAGTTAAATAAAAATAGTTCTCTATCCGTTTCTTCCGAATTTGTTTTCAAGATTTTTGCTTTAAAATAAATTTACTTAAATCATGTTCAACTTTGAAACGGATGTTAAAATTTGAATTTGTTAAAGTTGTGCTGCGTGAAATAAAAAATAAAAATAAATTATTACATAGGTAGCATATATCATATTATCCTTTATATGTTTGTCATTTTGTCCAGTCGTTCTAGGGAGCAGAATACAAAATTTTAAGACGACATTATAAAACCTCAAGTTGAATATTTAGCTATTATGTTCAAATGTAAAATGTTGTGTTGTCGAAGTAGCTGTTCGCTTCAAAAAAGATTTTCAATCGAAATTGTCAAGGTTCTTTTAATAAATTTTCCAAAAGGGTTGTAAAACCAACCACGCGAAACTATACGTGAAATTTTTATTTTTGGTATTTTTTGTTCTTTGTTGTAAACACCATTAACATTTATGTTATGCTTATAGGATCCAACCCCTCTGGCCAAAAATAATATTTTTATCATTAAATAATTTGAAATTACAAATCCTTCATTTATATTAAATTAAAATTGAGGCTTTTGAACAATTTTTAAACTATTGTTTATTTGTCTTGGTCGACTGATCTATAGAAAACTTATTGGAGAAGGACAAACGATTTAACTTTACATTTACATTGCTTGCTTCCGTTAATTGCAGTGGTTTTCCAACAGAACGAGTTCCTCATGAATTTAAAATATTTCTTGGGTAGTTATTTTGTCGCCAAATGGTAAAGATCTGACAAATTGACCTGAAATGGAAAGAACAACATAAACAACATTATTCAAAAAATATCTAGCTTTAACGATTATGGCTTTAATAGCGTAAGACAATATTGTTTTTACATGATTTTTCCTATTTTCTAGCCGCAATTTCCTCTTTGGCGTCTTTGAAAATCAAATATTTGTTGTTTCTGAAGGAGTCGGTATAAAAATGTGAGAATCTTCTTTTTGTCAAGGGTACGACGTTGTAAATACGTCGTGATTGGAGTTTTTCTTCCAACTCGTACATTTCAAGTTCATATTCAGAATATTGATAAACAGTCGAGCAGTTTAAAAAATGAGTGATAAACATCCAACGAAAATAAAAAACAAGTGGAAGCATGTTTTTATTACTGCCAATTATACTCCAAATGTTGTAATGGTTCATCGAAATCTTTTGTTCTAGTCAAGATCATATTTGTTTTGCTTTTTATTTTGAAAACTGATGAAATAACCGGAAATATATGCCAAGTTCCTTTAAAATATTCGAGTTAAAATAAAATTTTGAATATAACTCAAAATCTTGAATTGCCTTTTTATTCCAGTGGCAGGATGAAATGAGTGAATAAGTGCGTCTCCAGGATGTCAGGTTAATATAGCCTGATGTATAATTGATTCAATTCAAAAATGGCAATTGGGCAATACGTAAAAGTACTTTAGTTTAAGATCTACATTATTTCAATGAAAACGCATACAAACACAATCTGCACTTTATGGATTTCTTTATGTTTTTCAATTATGTAAGAAAAATTTAGACATCCATGTTTTTAGCAAATAATTTATGCATATTTCTAAAGTGTGCCCGGACATTGGAGATTACATGTAAATGCGCTTTTCGTGGGCCAAGCATGGACAACTCAAGAACAGAAGATCAAGGTTAAGAGCACATGTTGACATATGCTTCTATTCATAATACTTATGCACTTTTACAAACATTCAAAAACTATGCCTATTTGACAAATGGCATAGAGTCGTATTGAATTTCGTAATTATTTCAAGTTCCAAGAAATTTCTTAAGAAGAATATTGAATATGATTTTCAGAGAGATTTACAGCATTGCCTTGTGAATGTTTTCACAAGTTCAAAAATAAATTTAGTATATCTTTAAAACAATTTGATGTGTTTAAAAATTGTTAATTAAATTTATGTCCTAAAAGAAGGTGGCTATAAAAGCATCAATAAAATGTTGAGCTGATTGATGACCACGTAAAAACTGACTATAATTGCAGCATTTTACACAAAAAGTTAATGTCATTCCAAGGGAATATTAGCAGTTATTGTTGCAGCAAAAGGGACGAAAAATTGGTTTTTCAATATAATATTCAAAATAATGGGAAAGAACACACATGGAATCTATTTACTATATTTCCCACATTCAATTCTGACAATATCTTGGACAACAAAAGTTTTTACTGAAGCAGAACTGAAGTATAAAAGTATACAATTAATTTTAAATGCTCCAGTTATAAAAATTTCATCACTAACCTTATTATGCGATGACTTCCGATCAGTAGAAAAAGGAAAATACGGTACATACTTTTTGTGTAAATGAAGAATGCCCTTGCAATTAGGTACTTCAGTTGAGAATTTTTTATATTTTATTGTATGTTTTGCTTCTGAAGAGTACCAAAGTGACAAACAATAGTTTCAGAACGATAATTTCCAATGCTTTTTTTACATTCAATTATTTATTTCACATAAGAACAGTTTGATATTATGAATTAATAGGTGTAATTACAAATAAAAATATTATTTGCTCTTTTGTTTTATTGGTTTATCAGAAAATTCATGTCAGAACCATAAATATGATACTTTTTCTTGCTATAATTATTAAAAATTTCTAAGTCAATTAATTAACCATTGTAATTTAATCGCTTTTTAAAAGATTTCAATCTATCAAGTTGCATTAAATCATTAAAAAACTTACTCAAGTATGATTTCCCATGTTAATTACACTGTACACTAAACACTCTGAAGCTAACTCAAGTGATGTTAATGTTGTGTAAAGAAAGCAACAAGAACACGGAAATGCAAAGAGGGTCTTCAGCAGTCGTGTGTCTTTAATTGTTGCTTGTTCTTGAACAGTTGTTAATTTATTCAGTAAGTAAGTAAGTTGGAGGAAGTAGGTGTATTTAAGTTTTTGTTTTTAACATTGTTATATCCAGCAATTACGAGACGTGTGTCGAGCGTAGGCTCCTGCGATTAGTGATTTTGATAATCGTTTCGATTATCGATTCGATTCTTGAAATAATCGCGATTTCGATTTCGATTTCGATTATCTAAATTGAGAATATGTAGTGTAAATTTTTAAAGTTTTTCTTCGAATATTAATTTTTTTTTATTTTGGTGAATGGTTTCACTGAACTGCAAATGCCCAAAAAATTTATGCACATGAACCAAACCTTAAAATCATGTTAGAAAGGGTCAAAAAGCTCACCCATGATTTACAGAATATTTTTGGGAGGTCTGAGTACTTGAGAATTTTGATTAAAAACTTAATTATATAGAAATCGATATATTCAAAAATACACACCATAAATGGATTGTTGCTGTAAAACTTAAAATTTTCAAGTTCTCAGACCTCCTTTAAAATATTCTGTCAATCATGGGTATGCTATTTTAACGTAATAAAATCATTTTGAGATTTGTTTTATTTGTGAGACACCCGGTTGTACAGTGTTTTTAATAAAAATAAATTATAATTCAGAAAAAATTGAGTGAAAAGTAGTCGCTCAAGATTTTATATAAAAAGAGTTTATATTGCATTTGGCACAAAAAAATCACTAAAAAAATCAAGATTAAGTTTGGAAAAGTGTTATTTTTTTATGTGTTTTTGATAATCGAATTTCTCGATTATTGGATTTTCGATTCGATTCGATTATCGATT
Source organism: Parochlus steinenii (assembly GCA_038502155.1). NCBI lineage: Eukaryota > Metazoa > Arthropoda > Insecta > Diptera > Chironomidae > Parochlus > Parochlus steinenii. The sequence continues at coordinate 827,646 of JAXCIN010000030.1, read as the reverse complement.
ATTCCAACTAATCGAAATTCGATCGATTATCGACTAGTCGCAGGAGCCTAGTCGAGCGTGTGTCATATGAGAACATTCTCACAACTACAACAGTTTAGTTGATAGGATAATATGGTGCCACAAGCAAAAAATTTTATTTTTACTTTTCCTTTCAAATCCGCTCCTTCTACTTCATTTCGCAAATTTAAAAGCATTTAAACAGAAAAAAAATCAGTAGCAACCAATAACAGTATTTTTTTGTCTCCTCATTTAATTAAGCACTTGAACTTGTCATAAAAACTATGAAATTGGTTTTGAAATTGCAAATACGAACAAAACATATGGTGTGCATTGAAGAAAGCAATAAATCACATCAAGAGTCTCAATATGCCACACAAATTTTGAAAATGAAGACTTAGGTAATTGGTAAAAATTGTACTAAATTGTCTGTAACAAAATTTTGTAATAAGACCTGACAAAACATTCTGCTTACATTTTTATATTTCAGCAATAAAAAAATTATTTTCATCCATCCTGCTTTAAATAATACCAACTTTTTAACAATGAATGTTTGGTATGTGAAATTTAATTATTAGCCATAAAATGCTATTATTTCCAATTTTGTAACTTTTGACACAATACAAATCAATTAATTATTAAAAGCCAATATTCTATAAATATACACTCATTAACATTTCTACAGTCTTCAGTGTAGTTTGCTTCATATATTTTTTTTAAATTAAAAATAACATGCAATGACACAGTTGTGCACACAAACAATATGGAACTCATCTTGGATGATTCCAAGTTTCGCTATTCTACTTGTTTTGGGATTAATCCACTACTTGCAATCAACTTCTAGAACAGCTAGACTAGCCCGCAAAATTCCAGGTCCACCGACGTGGCCTTTCATTGGCAATGCTCATATGGTATTTGGATTGAAGAGCCACCATCACTTATTCAAAAGAGCAGAACATCTAAGCAAACAGTATGGTAGCATTGTGAGAGGATGGGTTGGCACAAACTTAGTGGTTTTTTTGATGCATCCTAGAGATGCTGAAGTGATTTTAAGCAGTCAAGTGCATATCGATAAGTCAGATGAGTACAGATTCTTTAAACCTTGGCTTGGTGACGGCCTTTTAATTAGTACTGGTCCTAAATGGAGATTTCATAGAAAGTTAATTGCACCAACTTTCCATATGAATGTACTGAAAACTTTTGTTAAAATTTTTTACGATAACAGCATGAGTTTAGTAACAAAACTACAGAAAGAAATTGGTAAAGAGTTTGATATTCATGACTACTTAAGCAATACTACAGTCGATATTTTGTTGGAAACTGCTATGGGCTCAAAAACTACTGCAGAAAATAGAAGCGGATATGATTACGCAATGGCCGTTTTGAAGTAAGAATATTTTTATTATTTCATTATGAGTTGTTTTATATAACAAACCAACAAATTTTTTTATTATAGAATGTGCAATATTATTCACCAACGTCATTACAAATTCTGGTACAGATTTGATATCCTATTCAATTTGACAAGCCTCAAAAAAGTACAGAAAAATCTTTTGAGTACAATTCACTCATTGACCAGGAGCGTTATAAAAACGAAGAAGGATATTTTTTACAACGACTTAAAAGCAGGAAACCTTCCGTCCCCATCTCTACATGAAGTCATAAGTACCGATAGAGATGTCGATAAAGCAGTCGCCAAAGCGAAATTATTAGCAAACAATAAAAACACAAGGCCCAGAGATGACTTGGATGAAATCGACGAGAATGATGTTGGAGAAAAGCGACGTCTTGCTTTCCTTGACTTGATGATTGAGACTGCTCATTACACCAAAGAACTATCAGATGAAGAAATCAAAGATCAAGTTGACACAATTATGTTTGAAGGTCACGACACGACCGCTGCTGCAACAAGCTTTGTTCTTTGTTTGCTTGGAATCCATCAAGATATCCAAACGAAAGTTATGCAAGAGCAATTTAAAATTTTTGGTAATAATGTTAGAGCCATAACATTCAATGATACCAATGAGATGAAATACTTAGAGCGGGTAATCATGGAGACTTTGAGGTTTGATTTCAAAAGAAAATATACACAGTCAAAGATTTCTTAAATCGATTCATTTTTTATTCATAGAATGTTCCCACCAGTTCCTGTAATAGCTCGCAAAATAAACCAAGATGTTCAACTTGTAACACAGAACTTCGTTATACCGGCTGGAACAACAGTTGTTATAAACATAATTAAAATGCATCATAACCCAGAGATTTTCAAAGACCATCACAAATTCAATCCTGATAATTTCCTCCCAGAAAATACTCAAAATCGCCATTATTATAGCTATATACCATTTTCTGCCGGACCAAGGAGCTGTGTTGGTCGAAAATATGCAATGCTGAAGTTAAAAGTTTTGTTATCCATTATCCTTCGAAACTATCATATTAAATCAAATTATAGAGAAAAAGATTTTAAACTCGTGGGTGACATCATTTTGAAACGAGCTGACGGCTTCAGAATTATAATAGAAACTAGAAAAATTCCAAAACAGTTATAGGATTAGGTTTGGTAATTTGTTATTTTTATAATTTTTTGTGAACTTGTAAAAAAATGTAACATAAGTTTGTCAATAAAATAGTCGAACTAAATAATTGTAAAGTTTTTTAAATCGCGTAATATGTGTTATTAATATTTTCAAGAAAAATATTTTGAATGTAAATAAAGTATAGAATTAATACTAATACTTTGCTGATAAAAAAAATTTAAAAATATTGGTGAATTCAATAATATTCCAGCTGTAAATTTAATTAATCATTTTAGATCTTTATATTAGCTTGAAAAAGATCTGGCTTTCAGATATGTAAAAAAATTCTTATGTAATTCACCATTAACTGGTATAATAAGTTTTTCAAATATTCGAAATAAATTTTACCATCATTGCCAATAGTTTTTAATTGAAAATTTTTATTTGGAATTTTGAGATGCAACACATTTTTAAACAAGCTAAAAATTTTATATTGACCATGAACCTATCCTTAACTAGTCCACTTCTGGTCAACGTGACCGAATGCATTTGCTTACTATCCCAGTGCGTTTACATAATATTTTCAGCGCAAACAAAATATTCCACAGCACTTTGTACGTTGAGTATTTTTAATTTATTGTTAAAAGGTCACCAATATTTTCAACTTCAACTATGAATCCGTAATTCGCTTAATGAGAATTAATTGCATATTATTTTCTATAAAACAATAACGGTGAAAAATTCAACGTTTAGTTTTATATTGATAGTGAAAGAGTGAGCACTGTTTAATTGTTAAGTGAAGTGATAAATAAGACTGGTTCAAAATGGGACTGCAACCAATGACAGAAACCACTGGATTACTTTATACATCACCATTGCTCTTACCACTAATTGGAATCTTCGTTTCATTATGCGTGGTCCATTATTGGATGCAAAATCGGCGAACTGGAAAACTCGGAAATAAGATTCCAGGTCCACCAACTTTACCGTTTATAGGTAGGATTCTTATCTCTGATTTTAATTGGAAATACTCAATAATTTCTTTTTATTTTAAAAAGGAAATGCTCACTTTTTCTTCAACCTCCAAAGTGACGGTATGTTAAAAAAAGCACTTGATATTTCTAATAATTACGGGAGCATCATCAGAGGTTGGCTAGGAACCAAATTAGTAGTCTTTTTGACTGACCCACACGATGTGGAGATCATCTTGAATAGTCACGTTCACATTGACAAATCTGATGAGTACAAATTTTTTGAACCTTGGTTCGGAGGTGGATTGCTTATCAGCACAGGTGAAAAATGGCGAAATGACCGTAAATTGATTGCACCAGCCTTCCACATGAACGTTCTCAAGAGTTTTGTGAACATTTTCAATGATAACAGCAAATCAGTTGTCGAAAAAATGGCCAAGGAAGTTGGCAAGGAGTTTGATGTGCATGATTACATGAGTGAAACAACAGTAGATATTTTGCTTGAAACTGCTATGGGTCACAAGCGAACCGGTGAAAACAAGGAAGGGTTCAACTATGCTATGGCTGTTATGAAGTAAGTTTGAGCAATTTTAAATTGATTAATTGAGCTAATTTTATCTTTAAATTTTAGAATGTGTGATATTTTGCACAATAGGCAATTAAACGTGCTCTACAGATATGATCCAATTTACACCTTGTCTGGCATGAGAACCCAACAGAAAAAACTTCTTGGAATCATTCATGGATTAACAAGGAAGGTAAAGATATCATTCATTTATGCTGCATTAGTTATTATTGGACTGAAAAATCTCTCAAATCATCACAATAGGTCATCAAGCAAAAGAAGGGTATTTTCGATAAAAACCTAACCGAAGGAGTTCTTCCATCTCCATCTCTTCAAGAAATCATTGATGACAAAGAAGTAGTTGCAAAATCAAAGCCAAAAGTTATCAAGAAGGTTGCTGGATTGAGGGATGATTTGGATGAAATTGACGAGAATGATGTTGGAGAAAAGCGTCGTCTCGCTTTCCTTGACTTGATGATTGAGACTGCTCACTACACTAAAAAGCTCTCAATAGAAGACATTAAAGATCAAGTTGACACAATTATGTTTGAAGGTCATGACACAACTGCTGCTGGATCTAGTTTTGTTTTGTGCATGCTTGGAGTTCATCAAGATATCCAAACGAAAGTGATGCAAGAGCAATTTAAAATTTTTGGTAACTCTGATCGTGAGGCAACTTTCAATGACACTATCGAAATGAAATATCTGGAGCGAGTTATTTTGGAAACTTTGAGGTAAAATATTTCGTATGAATTTTATAATAGTAAATTTACAGAAGATTATCCTCAGATTGTACCCACCAGTACCAATAATTGCTAGAAAATTGAACCAAGACGTAATGTTGGCATCAGAAAATTACTTGCTACCAGCTGGAACTACTGTTGTGGTTGTAAGTATTGATAAGCAGTAATCAAACTCAAATAATCGAAACATAATTTTGGTTTTGTAATTTTTAGGCAACTATCAAAATGCATCGCAAACCAGAACTTTACCCTAACCCTCTGAAATTTGACCCAGACAATTTTTTACCAGAACGTACTCAGAATCGCCATTATTATAGCTACATTCCATTCTCAGCTGGACGTAAGAAATTTCAATTATTGTGAAATTTAACAGATTTAACATAATTTTGTTATCTTTTTTCAGCAAGAAGTTGTGTTGGTCGGAAATATGCAATGATCAAGCTTAAAATATTGCTTTCAACAATTTTGAGAAGTTATCATGTGAAGTCTAATGTTCCGGAATCAGAATATAAACTTCAAGCTGATATCATTTTAAAACGTACAGATGGATTCAGAATCTCTCTACATACACGGAAGCAGTACTAGTAAAAGTTTACATGTTCTGACTTAAAATTTGTAATTATTATGTACTTTAGATTTCAGGGTTCATTTGAATAAATGCATTTATTTGGAGGTTTCCAAATTAACACTGTAATTTTTATCAATTATTTAAAAGTTGAAATAGGTATTTTTTGGACAAGCCTGTTAACTACTTATAAATATACTACTTCAACTCAAACCAACAAACCAACTTCGTGTTTGCTTACTTAGAACGTTAGCCTTTAAAAATGAATTTCTTACTTTTGATATAAAAAGAACATTGATTTGAAAAATTTAAAACACATTTATTGGCTGTTTCCCCAATATTTAGCCGTGAAAAAATAAATCAGACAAAAATTTGTGAATGACTATTGAAGGAATAAAAGATATCTTTACCTGCAAAACTCAAGGACTTGAAAAAAGAACTTTTAATTAACGCAACAACAGAACCATTTTAAAATCGCCAAACAAAAAGACTAATGTTTCAAATCTACAGCACAAAACAAAAATCAAAACGACCCTTCTAATGAAGAAATTCATCAAACGGATAAACTGAAAAGATTAGTTTTCTTATTTCCGCTTTTTATTCTAACAAAGTGTTAAAAAATCGTTTAACAAGATTTTACTGATTAAATTGGGAAAAACTTCTCATTACGAAAAACATTTTTTGGATCTAAAAAGGATGTGTAGTTTTTTTAATTTGGTGTAAAAAAATTTTACCATGAGATCGATAGATATTCCAAATGATAATAAATTGACCCTGTAATGTAAAAACACTTTCCTTAAAATCATCAAAATCTTTAAAATGATTCGAATTTATTTCTACTTAGATATTATAGACAAATTGAATTTTAACTCCTAGAAAGTTTGAATGCAAACATTGAATACCTGTAGATGATTTTTAATATCCAGTAGATTTCAATAAATGCACTCGGAGAGCATTTAATATTGTGTTATAAAGGGTAAAATATACTGTCAAATAAAACAAAACAAAACATTCAAGGATTATTTTTGCATCATATTAATATTTTTACTTTTCCAATACATCAGTATTTAGTTAGTGAATCTGCTGTCAGTTTATATAATATTTCTATCAAATATTCATTAATTACATTAAAATTTAAGTTTTTACATTAAAAATACATATTTAAAATTAATTGGTAATATTTGTATCTAGAGTAGTGTTTACTAAACATGGTTTAACTGTTTCAAGTTTTCAATTTTGCCAATTGCTATTGAAATTCATTAATCCATTTTATGAACAGTTTTTGTTCAAAAAAAATGGCCAAAAAAGGTAGCATTCAAGTAGATTTTAATTTTAATGTTAATTGTTAAGTTTCGTCAGTCTAACAATTTCATTTTAAGTATAGAACTAGTTAAGAACTAGTTTCAAAATTATAAAATTTATTAATGGTGGTCGTCGATAAAATTTATCTATCTAATGTCAAATTGCTTCAAAATTTGAATATTTAATCGTTTCCAGAACTTAATTTTAAAAATCTAAAAAGAAAACATTATTTTGAATCCTAAAAAAATATTGCCTTAACTAATTTTCCAAGGAATTTAAAAACTTGTCTTATAATAAATTATAAATAACACATTCACAAAAATTTTCTCAAAAATCAAAAAATTCTTCATATCATTTTTTTCCAAAACCCAGAAATTTTCAAAATCTAACAATAATTTCATTCGTAATAAAAATGTTGAAAATATTCTGGTGTAATTAAAATCTATCCATTTAAAATCTACTTAACATGTGAGGGCGCCACCAACCAACTATCCGTTGGTTTATTTGACCGACGCATACATTTAATTGAATATTATCTTATTATTCAAAAATACTGTCATTAAATTATTATCTAAATTTCTAAAATAATAATTAAGTAATTATGTATAGTAAATCGAAATCGTGGCTGTAGTAGTTAATAGATAAATTAGGAAATTGTCGATATTGGCTCTGGTTTCTCCTTTTGCTTCATATATTTGATGAGAAACTCGATGCTCCAGGCCAAAATACAAATGAATATACAAACACTTTGAGAGTGAATACAAACGGGAAAACTACCGGTCCAATCTCTTATAGCACCTAAAATATATTAAAGTACATAATTGGTTATTTTATGAATTTTTAATTAAGGTATTTAGCTACTCACCAATCAACGGCCCAAATAGAACCACAAAAATGCCTTTACCAACCATATGCCAGCCAAATGCAGCCGGTAGTTTTTCTAATGATGAATATTCTGACACTGTCAACGTAAAGTTACTCAATGCTATTCCTCTGAAGAACCCGCAAATTGATAGCCACACCATTAAAGATGTCCAATTTGTTTGCTCTGCTAAAACTGAAATAAAAATAAAAAAGTGATTAATATATTTTATTACATCATATGCGGAATAAAAGCAATGTTTTGAAAAATAAAAATAATCTGTAACAAATGTTGTTATAACAATTTTCCGTACATGATTTTTGTTAACCGAAAGGCTTAGAAATTTAACATAGAAAGCCAAAATAAATACTTTTATGGTTAACAAAATTCTAGGTTTATGAAAAACATGTACAAACATCATTGATCCTAAACATTTTCTTTATAATTTAATATTACAGCAGATAATGAATTTTTTTAATTTTTTAAAGGCTCAAACTTACTAGATCTGGTTATTGCTACAAATAATATAGATGACATAAAAACAAGTCGCTTTGATACTTTCGTTCTATCACAGATGGGCGGAACAATAACACGAGCCAAAATGTCGGTGAGTGCAGACACTGACAAACAAAAAGCTGTGTCTGCTTTGCTATAACCGAGATTAGATAGGAAGAAGGGTATAATCATCTTGAAGTTCATTTCCGCAACATAGAAAATGGACAATCCAAAAAGGATATTCAGATAAGTGATGTCCTTTAGCAAACCAACATCCATCAATTCTAGAAACCGTTGCAAAAAAGAAAGCTTAGGAGGTTTGATGATATCATCTTCTAAATCTGTCTTTATGAAGTCCGGACATGAAAGTTTTGTCATAGGATTGTGTTTAAAATGGAAGGAGTCGCGGAACATTGAAGCACCCATGTGCGTATTGACTCGACGTAAATTTTGGTATTCTTCGTGCTCTTTATCGCCAGTCTGTAATGAAATGTTACATTTAATAATGCTTTTTGAATCTGATAATAAACACTAACATCAACATGAATTTGAAGACAACTTCCACTGAAATCAAGCTGAGATAGTTGCGAAATAACAGATTCTTTTCGCTTCCGGATACCATTTTCAAGGTCAAGAATAGATTGTATACGAGGAAATGTCGGTCGCTTTGGACCTAACAAATTATTGCTGTTGGTTAGAGCCAAACTATTGCTCGAAGTAATTCTTGGAAAAGTAGGACGTTTTGGTAAACCATTTGGAATACTGCCATTTAATGCTCCACCACTATTTGTTTCCGAGATTTTCCTCTCGCGATCAAATTTTTTGGAACTAAACAGTAAAGTTTGAATCTCTGGTAAAGAATCCTCATCACCATCATCTTCAATGATTGCACCCAGAGCCGGAAATTCGGGTTCCATTAATTCGACATCTATTTCTTCGTCTTTTAAGTGCCATTTGATGGGTTGAAGTAAGGTAGAGCCAACAACTGAGTGAAGAGCTAAACCACTTAATAATAATACAGATCCCCGAAAACCAAACTCCTCCAGTAAAACTCTAACAAGCTGGGGCATTATCAGCATTCCAAGTGCTAAAAAAATTCAAAATAAATTATGAACATTCCTGACTCAAAAGTCTCAACTTTCTTACCCGTTCCTGCCATAGAAAGCCCCACTGCTTGTCCTCTTTTCGTGGAAAAATAATGATTCAACGCCACAAAAGCAGCTGATGTTGCTAATCCAACTCCGATGCCTAAAAATATGATACAATTAAAAATTTATTTAAAAGAAGTTATGCATCATATCAATAATTATTATTAAATTTTACATAAATCAAATCCCAACATCAATATTTTTCATTTATTAAAGTCACATTGCTTTTATGCCTCCAATTTTGGTTCCAGCAGTTGAGACTCAAATGTTTCGATTCATTTATCCAATTGCGTCAATTAAAAACGTACGGAATTGAATTTATTGAAACCACTACTCATATTGTTTAGATTTTTCATCACTCGCAATTTGATTATATTAAAGAGACTCCCGCATTGCTTGAAAATGATTTGAAAAAAATATGGTAGCTAAAGGCTTCTGATGAACTTTTGCTGAACTTCTCCGTCAGAATAAACAGTTTTTTCAGTTGAAATTTGGATTTTTATAAAGTTCGGGTTGATTGTGATTTTGTAAAGAAAATAGGTTGTCACCAGATGATCCCAGAAAACAACCTAGCTTGTAATAACAAGACTTTTTCCAAAACATAGAAGTAATAATTTTGTTTTTGAAATCACATCTGGTGTAAATCAAAGTATAATTGATATACGGTATAATGTGCTATAGCATCTGTATATAAAATAAATTGATTCAACCTCAAATCAAAAATTTAAAAATTGATATAATTTATTGATCTCAATAGTCACACCATTTAACAAAATTCACAGATTCCAATTAAAATTAGAAATAAACGTTTGGTCTTATACGAAACTGAAAAACTAGAATATTTTTAGAAATAACGGAAAACTGACAAGGTTAAATGGAAGTTTTTCAAGTTTATCTAAAAGTGAAAAATGTGGAAAACAAGAATCTCATGGAATATTCAAAAGTTTCGCAACAAATTTGAGAATTGCGTGTTACGAAAAATATGACAGTCTTAAAGAACAATATCCATAACTATCGTTAAACCAAATGCTTCAGTATCGGAAAAAAAATAATTTACTAGCTTAAAAAAAAATTTCAAAATATTGCAGTTTTTATAGTATTAAAAATGCATATTGTATCAAAAGACCGTGGATTGATTCGCACATAAAGAAATTTACATTTTATCATACATTTCATCAACATTTTCGAGAATAAAATTTTAAAACTTTAAAAATATTTAGTTTGCTCTGAGAGAGTTTTCTCAGAGATTGCAATAAATTGAACAATATGGCTCAAGGTTATCCCGGAAAATATTGCTATGTTGTATACTCTCAAAGTGTAAGAAGAAAAACTTTAAATCTAAAATGCATTTTTCGTGTGCTTTGTCACGATCTAATTTTTTTACGCCTTCAAAGCGTCGTTTCCGCTAGTTAAGAAAATTTCATTTCCCTGATAAATTAAAATAATTTTATAGAAAATTCTGCCGGCGCTTTAAACGCCAAAAATCAAAAGATACCGGTAATAACAGGTGACGCATTAATTCATTTAATAGTTATTTACTATTTTCACAAAATTATGATGAAAAAAGCAATTTAAGCTCGTATACGAACTCAAAATGTCATTAAAATTCAGGCATATTAAAAAGCGAGCGAAGCAAAGCTAGTTTGATTTTTATTTCAATAAAATTCCAATTTAAACTTAAATGTATTTTTGGTTGTTTGCTTATTCGAAGTTCTGACAAATCGATATCAATTTACTCATATTGTCATCATCTCCAAAACAAAAATACATATACTTGGCATTTTTTCCAAACAGGCAACTCTAACCGCGAATAAACACTAAACAGCCGCTTAAGCAGCTTGACAACAGAGGCATGAAATTTTGGAAATAATATTGGCAAACTATAAATTTGATAGCTGCTCGTTATTTCTGATCAAGCATGAAGAATTGAAGCAGCTTCAGAGACCAACAGAAATTGCTCGAGACATTTATAAATTGTTGTTTGTATCTACCCATGTTTTATCGATACCGTTCGGGGGCAAATAAATTGAAACCCACATGCCAAGGGATTTTCTGAACTGAATCATCATTATTTGATAGTTGTAGGATATACGTGATAGAATGAGACCTTGAAATTCATTTATGTTTTTTATTACTCACCATTTATGACACTGTATGTTGCGATAATATGAACCATGCTTGTGGCTGAAGAAGTTAAAGCTAATCCTATTCCACATAGTAGAGATCCTGCAATAGCAACTTTGCGATATGAGAATTCTTTCAACAAGGGACCAACAAATAGGCCAGAAAAGTTCATCATAACGTCCAATGCGCTGATTCTAGAAGGTTCAAAACGAGTTTAGTATTATTAATGAGAGATTCATTTTTAATAATTCTTACATGATTGACGCTCCTGTGGTTCCAACATTCAAATCATTTAGAACATCACCAAATAGAAGTCCAAATGATGGCTCAATAGACCTCGTTGCTAGCTACAAATGATAATAATTAAGTCTTCTATTGTATACAGTTTGAAATTACTATAAAGTTTATAATTTCTGCTACTCACATTAACCAAACTGACGCCAAACGTGACCAGCCAACTAATAGCACCTCCATCTGGGCATACCTTCTTGGTTGGCATTTTATCCATTTCTAGACTTAATCTTACTGATGGTTGGCTCTATCACAGATTCAATTACTATGTTGCTTGCAATAAAATCTCTTTTTTAGTACGAATTTTCAAATGGAAAATTACGTATTTTCTATTGAACGGCCCGATAAATTGGATTAAACACAGATGGACATTGAATATAATTTGATTTTTCTACTGCTCAACAACAATAAAAATATATGCTCTATTAAGTTGAACGTCAATTTACATTAAACTTTGTATATTCTGGTGAACTTGTAATTATAGCAATTATATTGAGAAACTGACTTTTTTAAGAATTCAGTCTTTTACACAAATCAGCAGCTGAGTAATCGAACAAAGAAATCAAACACAATTAGATATTCACTTTCTGTACTGAAGAAATCATACACTTGTTTCCTTTCACACGTTGACAACACTGTTGATGCATCAATTGGTCGTCAATCACACTAATTATCATAAAATCAGCCAGTTGTCGCGAGTTAAACAGTTAATCTTAACATTTAATAAATTCTCTAAGTTTTCGTCGACACTAAGTGCTGCGTGCTGCGGCTGCGTTTGCTCAAACGTTTGATGATGTTTTGACTGCTCTTGAGTTTCGATATCCGAAAAGTGTGATTTAGTAGTCTTCACAATGTTGGTGCTGATATTGCTGCTATGAATATGACGATTTGATAAATTATTGTTTAGTTTTATCAACAGCTCCATTCTGTAATGAGAAGCACAATTGAAATGAACACATAAACAACATCGAAGCTTGTTCTTTTCACAAATATTTATTTTTGAACGCTAATCAAAAGCCACAACAAGCGATTCATGGCGAAGTTATATGTCAAAATAAATTTAATTTCAACGGTTATTCCAGGGAATCTGCATTTTCTACATTTTAAACACTCTGAATTTTAGCAAATTCAAAATATATGTTTTTGCATGAAAAATCTAACAAAAAATGTTATTAGTCGATGTAAAAACTTATAATCTGAATGCATTGAAAATGTAGTTATTGATTGTTAAAGTTTCCATGGTTTATTTGTAGCCAATTGAATTGTCATAAAAATCAACTATAAGCATTGTTCGGTTGGAATTTCATTCACTTGTGAATATACATCCTTTTTCCTCACTAATAAGAAGCCACAAAAAATATAGAAGAAACCATTAGAAATATATCTTGAAAACTTTACAGTTAGATGCAGCTTTTTTCTAACTTACGAAAAAACGTCCAACATTCGTACTAGGATTTTTTATCTTTCAGCAGAAATATAATAATTATTATCAACTAAAATGTCAAGTTTGTTATTATCGGACCTTTATATTGTGATTTATACAACTTAATACATCCTCTTCAAAATTAGATTAAAGCTTACTGAAATTATTACTCGACCAGGTTATTATGTTATGTACATTGGTCTGCTTGAAGCTATATTCAATTACCACAATTTCAACTCATTATTGTTATTTATTTATTTGCTTATCACAACTGTATACATAACACTGATTGGAAATCAATTTACATTTACGTTGTATACAAACAATCAATTTTGCTAACACAATAAGGCAAAAGGTCAATATTTGAGCATTCTGGAAATAAGTTTTTAAATTAATGCAAAATATATTATTAATTGTGTACGTTCATAGCAATTAATCATTCTTTAACTTAAAATAATAAATTTTTGTTATGAATTAAAATTTTTCTAAGAACACAAGTATGTTATTTTATTTAATGAACTAAAAGCCAAATAATTACGCGATATTTTATATCAAGATCGAGTGAAAGTAGTTTGGTAATTTTTACAACGCACTTCATATACTTCCACATATCATTTATAATACCGAAGCAAAGCGCAAAACCGTGATAAGTATTCTTACGTCATACGGCTTCCATGCAACTTGGCTGACAAATAAAGTACTCGTCGGTACGATAGCAAATTTGATAACAAGACAGGAATTTCATTTTCAATAACACAACCGTCAACAATTATTATTGTTTCTTTAAGAAGCTCGCAATTATGGCAAGAATAACTACTTCTGAGATTTCATAACACTCGTTATTTCATTTTATATTTTAAATTTTTAAAAATGGTACAAATTCTTAAAAGAAATTGAAAACTCGTTTCTACTCAATCAACTTGTTGATTTTTTCTCGTATCCACAGCAAGAAGGTAGCAGAAAGCAGATTGCCCGTTCTAATGACGAAGAAATGCGTGCGCCGTCTGCCTATGTGTTAGTATTCAATATTGTTTGCCAACTACAAAACATCTGATCGCTGAACCAGCGGAAAAACCAAACACAAACAAAAATGGAATAAATGCAATGCGATTTTCAAGAATAAGTTTTCCAACGCCAATATAAAGAGGGAAATAAAAGACGAGTATAGAATTGGGTCAATTTTGAATAAGAACATAACATATATTTGCGCCTAGCATTTTTAGAATTGCTGAGATAACATTGAAATTTCATTCTTCAATGCCATTGTTTATAAATATGAGGCCGTAATCTAGCCATTGATAATAAAAATGGTTTAATGTTTTACGGTTCTTTTATTCAGAACAAGCAATTGCACATATAACAACGATAAGAGAATACAATGACAGATTTTACAAATTTACATAATCAAATTAGGAAGCACATGCTTGATATTGAACTACGATATTGTTGAAGGACAAGGTATAAATTATCATTTATACTGAATCTATTGATTGTAGGCATTTAAACTCTGTAAATTTTGTAGGAAATAGATATAAAGACAATACTTAAAGTTTAACTAAGAACTCATTAAATTCTAAAATTGTAACATGAAATAAACCATAGAGGTGACTTGTGAACATGATTTTTAATATTTGGTACTAATTCACTGGTTTACCATATTATAAAATGGAATCAGCAAAAGCACTCTGATTACTTGTAAAACGTGTCACAGTGTCTCGAATTTAAAAGTTATGTGTAAAGTATAAAGCTAAAGCTTGTTAATTGTTTGCTCAAACTCAATAGTATATTATCTTTGGTACTCCGCATGAAATTATTGAATAAAATTCTGAACATCTTTTAGAAACAATAAAATAAAATCAATTGAACTAATCACATTTAAAAAAACTTACAATCAATATTCATACTTAAAATATAACATATTATTTTAATACGAAAAAGGTTCTTTTGAGTATTTTATTCCATTCATTCACAAAACACAACGTATATAAGCTACTTGAAACAGAAATTTGAAAAGATTAAATCATTATCTCATTAGTTAGCAATTTTGAGCTATAAATAATCTTAACATTTTAACATCAGATTAATAAATTCATAGATGTTTACTATCGCAAATCAAATATAGACATTTTATTCACATTTTAGTTAATAACTTTTTCGACATGATTCATATTTAAAATGTGCAATAAATTTCAATTATTATTGATACTCACAGAGAAATATTTTTAACAATTGTGCAAATTTTTGGTTAAGAAATAAAGTAAATCACCTATAGCATTCACTAAAATATTAACAAAATGTAACTTATGTCAGCACAAAAAAAAACGAAACGCAATTTTAACCGCCACTTGATATATCGTTTAACTATTCAGACTCTTCCATAAATGATATCATGTTCTAATGAATCTGCTGGTTAGTTTTTTAAAATCACGCTCCAGTAATGTGACTTTTATATTTCATTAACATATTTGAAGAATGTATTATGTACATATACTCGTTATCTTAAATACGGTGATTCATTTGATGATTCAAATTTTAGCATGAAATTTTATTTTTTATTTAGAAAATCTATAATATAAATATGTGTGAAAGTAATTAATTTATGTGTTCCATAATATAATGATATAAATAATGATAATTATATAAATTTTTCTTGTTCTAAAATCCACAAGTATCTTTTTATATACAACGATTAGCGAATTCTTCGATTTGCTACGGTAAATCAAAATAAGAGAAAAGACTTAAAGATAAATCTGTGCTTTGAAATGGTATGAGATTATTTACTTGACGAGAAACAGGTTTTCGTAAAAAAACGAATATATTAAGTTTTCTTTTTTTGTCAGTATATGAAGTAGCCACTAAGTCTAGTAATTTTATAGAGAAACAATCTGTTACATAAAAATCTTTAAACTCTATCAGATAAGTATTGTAACATTTTTATATTTTTGAAGTTCAGATTTGCTTCATTCCATCGTATCGTTATTCAATTTCAGTTATGTTAAATTTTTGTGTTTCGCTCATAAAAATTTTAAATTTGGAATGAAATAGCTAATTTAAAAAAAATTCAAATTCAAACGTGGCAAAATAGTGTACATTCTGAAAAATTTAAATGACAAGCAAATAGAGACCTCGTTATTTGATTGCTTGTTTTAATTAAAGATCCTAAAATAAAAGTAGATGAAGCATGGATTGCATATTTGAATTTTTTTCTGACATAGACCTCCGCAAATTCCCGCCAAAATGTAATTTGTATGAAAACAGGGATCTGGTTAGAGCGGCTTCTAAAAATTCTTTATGTCAGTGGCCAGGTAACCGCGCCGGAAAGTACCGTTTTTGACTCAAACATCCGCAAACTTAACCAAACTTTTTCTATGCTTCAGTTACTTTCCTTCTAGGTGCTTTAGTTTTAATGACTAAATTTAGCATATGTTGACAAAAACTACTCACTATCATGAAAATTTTTTACTCATTACGGTATTTACAACACATAAACTTATGGCTCTCTTATCAATCCTTTATTTAATTAAATAATATAACATAATTTGTTTTGAAAAAGAACAAGTGTTTGCTTGGGTTAAAAAAGTACAATAAATTTCTTTAATCTTCAATTTTAAAACAAATCGTACTTTGAGCAGAAATACAGATGTAAATAAAATACATAACATATGTTTTCTCGTGCAATACGCAATGAATCATTGTGAAAAAAGAAGAGCAAAGACTATACGCGAGCAGCGAGTAAGTAAGTAGACAGAAGGTGAACAAAGAGAACCTAACCTAGGCCACGTTAAAAAAAAGCAAATTCGAGTGAGAGCTGTCCGGAAAACTTCATATTGTGCAGCTATGCAGCCTCAACCGCAAAATTGAGTTGACATTAACCTTGTGTTGAGATCATTTCCTGCATCAAAACTATAGTTTTTATAGATTTTTCTCAATTATTGATTTTTTATCATCCCTTGTTATATAATTGTATAGGTCAAATAAATTTCAACACATCTATTTACTGGAAATTGACACAACTTATTTAATAAAAACGCTAATTTTATTTTTTTTTTGGTATGATAATTTTATGGCAAAACTTTTGACTAGGCAGAAAATAAAGTTAGTCATATTTTGGCTTTCGAAATCGTTCTCATTCCCAATTTCACCAAAAATCGATAAAAAGTGCTTTGAGTTTAGTTTGCTCAAAACATTGTGCCTTTACTAGTAAAAATTTTTACTGTCTAATTTTAGACGGACGGATTCGTCGAATTTTAGATAGATACTCGTCATAATTTTCTAATTTTAATTCATGAAATTTGTAATTTCATTTGTTCACCTCGACGATCAAAAAGAAATCGGGAAAACACTTACACATTAATGGAGCAAAATCGTTGGAGTGGCTTGCTGATGAATCTCGTAGAAAAGTTGCAATTTAAATCATCAATTAGATACAAAAGTCGCTTGGTCTGGTGCAGCAAACCATTACTTGGTTTCTTTGTGATCCATCAGCTGCATTTTTGTTATTAAACAAGACACTAACACAAACAAAATGTCTCTAGTGAAAAATTTCCATTCCCTTTTTATGCCATGATTTTTTATGACTCTTTGACAGAAATTCACGACACTTTGGCACCGCGAAACTTTTCTCATTAACAACACTAGATCAATTTAATTACTAATGGCTGCAAAATTAACAATTTACTCGAAAAAATTATAAGAAACAAAGCGTGTAACGACCATCGGCTTTCAATGTTTGCACCGTAATGGTGATATTCTAAGAGCATTAAAGTTGAGGCGAAGGAAAAACATCTAGTCAGCAACGCAACCATGAATACAGCACATCAAAACATTGGCAAAAGAGAGCATGGCGCCGGGTAGCATGTTCTAATGCTGCTCGATAGAGCAAATAATATGTTGATTTGCAGTTAACATTAGCCATATTCTTTTTACATGAATATTCAGTTCGAAAATCGGTGCAAATCGGTAAATCACCAAATCAGTGATTTAGGTCGTTCTATTTGCAAATCACTTTCACATGCAAATCGGTTGTAAATCAGTTGGTGAAAATACAAAATTAAGGAAAAACTTAAATTTTCAAAAAAGAAAATTTTGGGATGAACTTTTTTTTTTTTGTCTCGAAGTGAATGTCAAATAGAACGACCCAAGTGATTTGGAACTGATTTTGCTGAAAGTGATTTGTAAAAAGAACAATCCCAACCAATTTAGCACTGAAGTGAAAGACAAAAAGAATATGGCTATTATAATTTAATGTTTCTTGTTCATAAAAATTTCATAATATTTAGTTAAAAAACAGCAATAATAATACATAATTCAGAGACAACAGGTTAACATTCAATTTAATTTATTGCATGAAATTATTTTTAGATCATCTAGCAAATTTGCTTTAAATATATATCATACTGTGCTTTTTGTGAATACAATATTTAATTTTCTACTAAAAAGCTTTTAACGGTTTTAAACGTTGAAAAGTCTAAAAAATAATATCATATATGTTTTGCTAAGCAGATTATTGATCTCAAAATAAAGAAATAACAACATGTAGAAATAAATAGATGAAGAAAAACATAATCCTTCATTCCTTCCACAGTTACAGCATTTTTTTAGTGTAACTTGAATCATATCAGGATTGTTCGTCATAACATTATGACATACTGTGTATATATTGAACTAGAAGCAATCTATAATATTTATTTGTATTTAATTTATCGATAAATGTTTACCATTGTTGGTCACTTACTTCAAGAAAGTATAGGATTATTTCGATTAGTTTCAATTGGGTATTGTTCTCTTTTGGTCGCAAAATAAATATAATATGAGACTTATTAATTAAGTTATTAATTAAAATATGTTATTAATTAGAAAATGCTGATGCAAAGAGCAATTTTTATAAATAATTCTAACTGAACATTGAAATAATTATAAGGAAATTATTTTAACTGTTTCAACGGTGAAGCTATATTATTCAACAAAATCATGAAAATTTTGACGATAAAAAATTTACAAAGTATTTGCATCAATAAATCAAGTCAAGTGCCTTTTGCTTTTATTATTAGTGATAATTATATATTTGAATGATAAGGAAGTTTGTTAATCAAAATGCGTGATAAGAAACTCTCCTTGAGCTTGTGAGTGTTTTCGATAATCCAATTCGCATTATTGGTTTATTGTTTGCAGTTTTATCACAAAACGATGAGATTATTCATTATCAATGTTATTGCCACGATGTAAAGTTCAGAATAAAACTGAATCACCTGTTGGATTTTAAAGCTTCAATATTGGCTTGTTCGCATCGTATCTAAAAATAAAAATTTTGGTTGTGAATCGCGAGTAGAAGAGTACACCAATTAAAATTGCGAGTTAATTGAAAAGTTTTCTTCAAATAAGTGTCATAGTGTTGCATGTTATGAATGTTCGGAACGACGATAAGATATATTAAGCTCGTAACATTGTTTCAGTTTGTCAATTGAAATTGTGAGCGTTGGATCAGAAAGCTCAGGACTGATTTAAAAAAGAACTTTAATGTCTTCAGGGAAAAGTGATAATGTGAATGCAAAATTAGATGCCATAAATAATGAAAATATGAAAGAAAATGCAGCAATCAGTGATTCAAAAGTTCAGAATGGCTTTTCAACAAAACCTGAACTTTTAAAGAAAAAGAAAAAGCGGAAAAATCATTCGCAATTAGGAAAAGATTTTGTGGCACCAGACGGAAGTTGGGGTAAAGATAAATGTGATGATAAAATTGATTTTTATGAATTTAATGTTACTTTTAGGATGGCTCGTTGTCATAGCTGCAGGATGTTCAAATGTAAGTTCATAACAATATTTCAAAAATTGAATCTAATATAATTAAATATTTTACTTAGCTCTGTACATTTCCGATGCTTCAACAGTTTGGTTTGATTTTCAGAGATAGGCTCAAAGCTTTAAATATTGGAACCTCAGAAATAACAACAATTATAAATATGAACCAGGCTTTCATTTGTATCGTTGGTACGAAATATTAGAACTAATTTCAAAGCCATCCTTTATTCATTAAATCATGATTTTTAGGTCTTGCCAATGGTCCAGTATTCAGAAGATTTACTTATCGACAGGTGTCTTTCTGTGGAGCCTTGATTGTTGCTATTGCTCTTTTCATGACATCATATGCCGACAATTTTATAAATTTTTTGATAACATTTTCCATTCTTTACGGTGAGTTCTACTTTATTTGTTTCAAAGACACTTGTCAATCGAGTGGCCACTATTAAAAATTTTGATTATTGAATTAATATCGGCAATTTAGATTTATTTTCCACTGATATCTCGTTTCTATTAAAACATTGTAGGTGCTGGCTGTGGATTTTCAACTTCAGCCAATTCACTGGCGTTAAATACTTACTTCAAAACGAAAAGAAGAATAGCCACTGGATTTTCCTGGACGTTAACTGCATTGGGACCCATTCTCCTTCCTTTTATTGTCACAACGCTACTATCTTACTATGGAGTTCAAGGAACTATAATGATATTTTCTGGAATTGCTTTAAATGCCGTTGCTTTTTCATTACTTTTACAGCCGGTACGCTGGCATACTAAAAAACCAGACAATCCTGAGAAAACTGCTATATTAAATGGTGCGCCAGAAATTGAATGCAAATACTGTAGATCTTTGAAAGGAAAAAATCAAAGTCTCTTTTCTAGTCAGTATCTATACAATGCAGACGATTTTTACACAACGGGCTACGAAATTATTGATCCTGGAACTCCAATGTTGTCAAGAGCAAACGATGGATGGTATTCGAATTCTGGAAAGCGCTCTTTATTTGGATCTAAGATGAGTTTATCATCTGTTAGAAGAGCAGAAATGGGATCAAGAAAAGAATCAAATCAAAATTTAGTCATTTCAAATCGACCGTCATCAAACAATTTAGGAACATTAGCAGCTTCAGATAATAAGCGTGAAAAAAGAGTTAAAGAAGTACTTAAAGAGAAAATTGTAGAGTGTCCAACAGAAGATTGTCCTAGTTGGAAAGCACCACAGGATATATCTATTGATAGTCCAGAGTTAATCAAGAAACCCATTAAAAAGTCTTCCTCGAAAACTCGACTCTCTGTTATGGCCATGAAGAAGAATATGTCATTTCCCCAGACATCAGACGATATGCCTCCACTGGAATTGAAGCAAGTGAGTGAAAGTAAATACTTGATGGACAACCACAGCAACAGATCCTTTGAAATTGATCATAGCGATACTTCATCCCGTCATATGTCGTTTAGAAAACGAGCCAACACATTCAATATAGAAAAAGAAGTGCTAAATGTTGCCTGCAGTAAACTTGAGCAATATGTGAATGAACATAATCACCGAATAAAATGCACGTGTGAGGAAGATAAGAAAACTTATTTAAAAGAAAGAGAATTTGAGCGAGACGAAGATGAGCAAACTGATAAAATAAATTATACATTGTGGCAAAAGTAAGTTATAAATTTTTGTCATGATATGTTAGTATTCTAGTTATTAAATATCTTTATGTTTCAGGTTCTCGATATTTTTTGATCTTGATCTTCTCAAGGATTTCAGTTACATCAATATTATGGTTGGTATAACGATAGCAAATTTCGCAGAGATGAACTTTTCGGTCTTGACACCTTTTGTGCTAGCAGATTTTGGGTTCGAAAAAACACAAATAGCTTCTTTTATGTCGTTACTCGGCGCTGTTGATATTGGTGTCAGATTTTTCATTCCTTTCATCGCTGGAAAGATTGGATGGGAGAATAGAACATTTTTTGTGTTCGGGGTTTTGGGAATGGCTTTTGGACGAGCTATTTTGGCCCACTTTCACTCTTTCCACATGACACTCGCAATTGCGGCATGGATCGGATTCAACAAAGGTCTAAGAACAATTTTTATGGCTCTCTGTATTCCTAGTCATGTTCCATTAGACCGCTTACCTGGTGCAACTGGACTTCATCTACTATTCTCTGGAATATTTTATTTAGCAATGGGTCCAGTAGTAGGTATGTTGAAATTAAGATGTACTTTTTTTATTTTATGCAATTTGTATTAATATTTTTCCTTATCATCTAAATACTTATTAATTTTTTTAAGGATATGTGCGAGATGTCAGCAATTTTACTGTTACATTGCATTGTCTAAACATAACTACTTATCTGACAGCCATTTCTTGGGGGTTAGAAAAACTGTACTTCACAAGGAAAGAAAAAAAATCAAAAGAACAAAACAATTCTAGATGAGGCACAAAGAAAATTAATGGTAAAACTTTAATTTAATATTTCAATCTAAGTTTATAAATTTTAAAATGTTCTAAAAATTTAATATAAAATTCATTTTGAATATAGCCCGTGTAAATTATTGATTTTTAAATTACCATGCCGCAGCGTAGCATAATTTTGAACAAATTGTTACCTTAAATCATGTCCATTTTTGCAAAATGATTGCGAGATGTGCTTCATTTAAAGAAAACACTTCAACCATTAAGCAAGGAAATTAATGCCGCAACTTTGTGTCAGTAACCCATATACTCGAATGTATCAGTCCAAACACATGTGCACTCAAAATTTATTATAAACAAATTTGTTTTTGTTGGTAAATTTCTTGTTCATTCACTTTTTCAGAGCATTTGACGACACACGTTTTTCTTTCAAATAATCTTTTTACGAGCGACATCAAAATAAATTGAGAAAGAGCAAAAGAAAATTTAAAAATAAACAAATTTTCAAATTAATTTTCATTTGACGCTATAGTGATCGCTCGCAGTTGAATGAAACCAGTTGGATAAGACGGAGATTCACAAAGTCTTTTATCATGATTTTGATAAGTTTTAATATTTTTGTGCTTATAATATACTGAAACAATAAAATGTGCATAAACTCATTTACTCGTCAGGTAAATGTGCTTACACACAACTTGGTCACAAATAAATGTAAGCAACAAATGTGTCTCTCAAATATTCTTATCAGAAATTTGAATGAGATTTATTTTTTTCATTTTTTGATTATCACAAACAGTCAGTGCTCAGAAGCAGCCGATAAGAGGCCGTAAGCTGATTTTAAGACATTCAATTTGTGTAATTCTTTTCCTGAGATTAAGCATACTTATCTTTGGCGTGAAATCATTTCGATTAAATGTGGTGGAATAGCTGTCAGGTTTTGCAGTAAATTTTTCAAATAGAGTGTCACGTACGTTTCAATCTGCAGGTCGTCGTCGTCAAGCTGAGTGGGTGTCAAAAACAAAAATCTCGAGAAACATCGCGTAAATGTTTCATTTTTCCTAATTTTTTTTTGTAATATCGTGGTGCATTCTTTAAATGTTGTGCAACAAAACAAATTTTACAAACAGAAACAAATATGACAAAAGTGCAGTAAAGTGCTAAAAATTATTGAAAACCATAAAATTGGATTTCAGCAGCTGAGACATGTGATATATTATTTTTAAAGACAAAGATAATAAAAATATTAATGTGATAACAAATTAATTAACTACAAAATATGTCGAGTCATGCAATTAGTGATGGGAATGAAGCTAGCCCACCTAAGAAAACTGCTGTGGATGGAGGATTCGGGTGGTGGATCGTGGTGGCATATGGTGGTGCTAACGTAAGTTTTGAAATATAAAATGTATGATATGAAAATAGTATCAATTGAGATTTTTAATATTATTGTTCATTTCAACTTTGTTTATTGCCTTAAACGTTTTTAGCTTATGATAGTACCAGTGTTACAAAGCTTCGGATTGATATTCAAAGATAAATTTGAAGCCTTAAATATGTCAGCTACTGATTCATCCTTAATATTGAATTTAAATTCGGCATTGGGAATGACACTAGGTTTAGTAAACGGAGTATTGCTAAAGCAGTTTGGATTTCGAAAGATAGCTTTTTTGGGCGGATCACTATTTTCATCAGGATTGATCGCAACTTCGTGGGCAAAAAGCTTTTCACACTTTTTAGTAACTTACAGTATTATTACGTGTAAGCGCCCACAATTTATTAAACTTTATTTGTTAAACAACATATTTTTTTAGCAATTGGAATGGGCTTATGCAGTTCATCTTTTTCTTTAGCCTTAAATACGTATTTCAAAGAAAAACGAAATCGTGCAGCTGGAATCGGAATGACAATTGCTGGACTTGGACCGATCTTTCTTCCACAGCTAGTATCATTTCTGTTGGGAATTTATGGAACTCAAGGTTGCGAATCATATATATATTTTTTTTTTCAAATCGATTTAATTTTATAATTGCAAAAACCTAATTTTTGAATCTTGTTACTTTTTATTCAAGGCTGTGTTTTAATTATTGGAGGCATTGCGATGAATATTGTCGCATTTTCACTATTACTTCAACCCGTGAAACGTCATCTACCACCAGAACCAGTGATTCCAGGATCAATACTGAAAAATAAGAAGCTTTACAAAATACTGCAGAAAGTTGATGAAAATATGAATCATAGTAAACCATCAATTTCAAGCAGTAAGAATACATTTTAAAATAAACTTTAAAAAAAATTATATATATTCATAAACGAATTTTTAAGATTCAAGTACTCCAAAGAAAAAAAGTACATCATGGGAGATGCTTACAGAGGATGAAGACGACTACCTGGATACTTGCCCAATTTATCACGATATAGATACTCAAAGTATTTACGGGTTCGATGTATCTTCACAGCCAATAAGAAAATCTGAAGAGTTTTTGTGGCAAGATTGTAAGTTTTTGACTGGAAATTTTAAATTATTGGCTTCAATATTGAAATATTTGTAGTAAACTATAAATTCGAACCTAAGATTCAAAAATCGCAGAGTACCAACACTCTCCGTCTTCGATCACGAGCAGAAAGCATATTACCAGAACATGATCTTCATAGACACTTTATGCATCCACTTGTTCCACCAGAAAAACCAAAGAGATGGTTTGAAAGTGGATCAATAGAAACAGTTAATCTTGGAAGCTCAATTAAGATTTTCGAAGAAAAACCTCTAAAATCACATGTACGGATAAATGATGGTGAACGACCTGTGATCCCATTTTTAGGACGACGTGGATCTGCTATTGTGATGAATTTATTGCACAGAAGAAGTACTTTGGTGTAAGCTTTTACTCTATGCTTTTACGTGCCTTAATCTGGAAGGGTTTTGTTAAAAAAAATTTAACTCAATTTTAGACCACTCGATAAACAAGAGCTTCCAACTGCGGATAAAGCCTCAAGGCATGTTCTCGAGCCATTAGAAGAAATAGAGAGGAAAACCCCAAAATATGTTGTTTGTTACCGTTCCATGCGCAAAGGATGGATGCGTTTTGTTCGAGTATTTGACTTGGGTCTATTAAATGATCCAATTTATCTGAATATGATGGCAGGATTATCAATTGCAGTGTTTGCTGAAATAAATTTTTCGTTGTTGACACCGTTTATTCTTAATGAATTAAAATACAGTACTAGCCAAATTGCATTCTTTATGAGTACTTTAGCGTTGGTGGATATTTGCTGCAGGTGAGTAAGTAGGCTAATGACCTATTATATACGACTCTATTTTTATTTAAGCCAATTTATAATATTTTTTTTTAAATAAAGGTTCATTTCGCCTTTCATTGGTGACTTCTTTCATCAACCACCACGACTGATGTATATGTATAGTTTAGTCATGCTCATCATTGGAAGATCAAGTAAATATTTAGAAATTTATTTGATGTCATTTTAATTGAAATCTTGTGATAGGCCTATTGTTTGCTGACAGTTTTAAAAGTATTTTAATTGTTGCAATGGGATTAGGAGTAGCCAAAGGAGTAAGTTTTATCAATTAAAATAAATTTTTATAATTAATATTTGCTTCAAATTTTTTAGGTACGTTCAGGTGAAAATTTATAAAACAAATGAGTGCTTTTAGATTTATTTGATGCCTAAAACTGATTTAATATCTAATAATATAATTATTTTTAGTTTATATGAGCCTTGTAATACCCAATTATATACCTTTGGAGCGTTTGGCTGCCGCTTCTGGAATTCAAATGGTGTCCAATGGAGTGATTCTTCTAGCATTTGGATCTTTAGTTGGTAAGAACGAAATAAAACTCAAATGAAAAATTTACATAACTACCAGTTTATTTCCACAGGGTTTTTTCGTGATATTTTTGGGAGTTACTCAATATGCATCGTCTTTATCAATTTTGTAACGCTAACGACTTTAATTTTATGGACAATTGAAATGGTGATTATGCAACGAATAAATGCAGAAAAAAATCGGAAGCTTAAAGAACAACAGGAAATTCCTGAACTTTGTAAATTAGATATTTGCGTTGAGTGAAATTCAGTCATATCGAATATATAAATTGCTCGAATTACATATTAGTATTTTAGAATAAACTGCAAATTATACAATAAACTTCAAGCTATCTTTTTAATATGAATATGGTGATGGAGTTGAACTGAATCCACCATAATCTTGAGTGACTATATAATTGAATGGATGTGCAACATTTAATGGCAAATCTGTTGAAGTTTGAGATATTCTGGGTGGCTGGACCAGGAAGTGTGGTTTAGGGGTGACATGAATGTAAGCTGGGGGTGTTGGACGAGTCACAAAAACTTGTTGAGACTGCCTAACTGGGTAATAGATAACTTGTTGCTGCTGCTGCTGTTCTTGGTGTGGAGGAGGTTGAGGAGTTGATGATATGTAAGATGGTCTCTGCACTATGATCGGTTGCCGTGGTTTTTGAACAAACAAAGGTGGCAATGGCGCTCCTTGATATTGCACTGGTGGTTGTTCTTGAGGCAACTGGGCTGTTTCGTATATGGTTTCCGGCTGTGTAGGTAAATGCTCACCATACGCTCTATATCCATTCCTGTCAGCAATGTAGTTAGTTGTGTACTTCCTACCATCTGGACCAATGTATGAGTAAAATCCTCTCACCTTTTTAGCAATGAAAAATATTTGTTTTATTCCAATTTAAAAAAACACAATTTGTCTTTTTTATTGTTAAATGCTGATCTGGAGACACCGTCCCGCTGATTTCCCTCTAAATGACAGGAATCAATTAGGCTACTTTAAATTTTCAACTTTATAGAGATTTGGATCATAAGTAGCACAACTCAAAACTTTTTTTGCTTTGTTTAAATTCACATGATTTTATAGACTATTCAAATTATGAAAAATATAAAAACTTACCACTTTACCAGATCCATAACCGAATGATTCTTGCTTAACTTTAATGCCATTATCAGTTTGATATTCAAAACTGAATGAACCATCAGAGCTTCTATGATCTGATTCAGATATCGATCTAGCATTATTTTCTGCCGTAAGATAAGATGGCACTTGATATTTTGTAGATCCTCTATTATTAAAATAATATAGAGGCTGGTACGAAGGCCGTAATGCTTCGACAGGTCTCTCACTATAATACTCGGGTTGGTCCAAGGTAGTTCTTTCAGTTCTTGTCTTTCCGGGATTAGAATCCAGACGCGCAGCATCAGCCGAATTTAACAGCATAACGAAGCATGCTGACCACAGCAGTTGGACATTCTTAAAGAGTTGGAAATGCTAATTACTTAATTTCATTGTCATGTTCAAATTAATATGGGAACTCCCTAAACAGCTGTGAATAATTACTTATATTGTTCACAATGCTGTCCAAGGTGGAAGTGAAACAAACAAAAAAAGCAGACAAACAATTGAAATTGAATTAAACAAAATGTACATAGTAGCAAATCTTAAAATTTCTTCATTTCTTTTTTTTTACAATTAGTCTTCCAAATGCAAGTACATAGAATAGTCAATCTTTTAATTTTTGTAATGGAAATTAATTCTCATTATTGAACAATTAAATTAAAATATTCAAACAACATGGTGAACCATTTGATGTTATTTCAAATATTTATATCCACTAACGAGTACTTTTGTAGACAATTTTGATGCTACCCAAACATTTTTTATGTTTCTCACCATTTTATTTAAATGATGAAATTGATTTCAAATCCTTAATCAAGATAAATTCCAAACTACTTGAAATGTTTTTTTTTTCAATTCCACGCGGTCACTTAAAACTAATATTTCACAAAACTTGATTAATTATCTTGCTAGATCAGCTCAACTTCTTAACTGAACGATGTAAAGTGTACGACTAAAACGATTTAATTTAAAACATTTACTTTTTATAAGAAAAGACAAAACATTTAAGCAACAACGACACAAAAAATACGCAAAATGGCAGAGACAATGAGACGTTTATTTATGTTTGGACGCGATCTGAGTGTAAAGCATAGCATCTTGAAATTTTTTTGTTGAAAAGGCTCATCTTCTATGTTTCATGTAAAAAAGATTTGATTAAGCATAAAGCATAAGATTACTCGTATTCTACAAATAACTTTTAAATTAGTAGACCAAATTTATAAATAAAAGTAACTTATAATAATTTATATCGTTCATTTCAATATTCTTTGAGGAAAACTAGATCTCGAAATCTTATCGAGCAACATCTTGTATTCTTGGAAGAAAATTGAACATCAAGCACATAAGTAAACTAAAATTCTATTCTAAAATCTAGAATCTAGATGCTGGATAAAAGACAAAAGACCACTTTTCAACTAAACAATTTAGCCAAATATAGGCAAATATTTTTTGGTCAGCAATATAGTATGTACTAACGTGTTTAATATTCTTTATTTTTTTAAGCAGAACAAAAGAATATTGACTTAAAAAAATATATTGTGTCATAAGGATTTAGAGTATGTTGCAAAGTTAGGTAATTTTTAAATACATCTTACGACAATAACCTCCTTCAAGTTCAGTTAAAACAAGAAATTTTAATTGCAAAAATCTCATTGACCTTCTATAAAACACTCAAACTAATTCCTACGTTAGTTTTTTGACAAAATTGATTTGAACAAACCTTAAAACTAAAAAATGTTCTTATTTTAATTCGAACACAATGGGCCATAAAATTTTGGATAAAATTTTAAACAGATTTAATGTTGATTTGCGGCAGTGAAAAAAAATAATATATAAATAAAGCGTGCGCTCGATGCAAATAAATTTTATAAAATTTTTAAAATTTGTGAAAATATTAAAATCCACACGGGTTTGATAAGTCGTCTTTGAGCAGATTTTAAAGGATTTAAATTTATTGAATCTTAAGAAGTAGCGTGAACTTCATATTATAATCTAACCTAATGGACATAGTTCCATCGCAAGAAAATTATCAAAATAATTGTAAGTAACAATATTTATTAACATTTTAATTGATGTGAAACATGCTAATAAGCTTCTTAAAAGTCTGGATTTAATTTTGGTGTTCTTGCTCTAAACAGATCAGCAGTGTTTAATCTATTAATATAATAAAATATAACGCCTCAAGATCTTTGAAAAGACAAACAATGGCTTGGAATCAGTAGCTTTTAACAAGGAACTGATTTAAAATTCTTGTTCACAAGTTATGGTTGATGTGATGTAAATAGATGTAAAAAGTGAAATATTTAACTCTCGACCCAGCCATAAATATGAATAATCTGGTAATTTCGTTTGAAGAGTTTGACAATGAAATTGAATTTGATGCGTTCTGAAGCTATGACAAGATATGAATTTTAAAACATTACTCAGTTCTATCATGTGTAAAGTGCTGTTGAAAATTGAGTCATGCTATATCACCTTGATCTCACAACGTGAGAATACTGAGCGGAGATTAACCCATAAAAACTTTATTCATTTAAATTGATTTTTCACCATTTTCTCTGTATATTACAATTAAACATCAAAACACTTTTTTCAACTCAAATATTAAATAAGAATTTAACTTTATAGTTTTGTAATTACACTACATATCACTACAACTATGGAGGCAATTTAAAATTTGTTTAACTTTATAAACTTTGATGACCCTTTGTAACTAATTAGGTGGTTGAAAATTTAATTGTTATAGTTTTTGTAATAATGTGATTTTAAAATGTTTTTGTACAAAAAAAGGTGAATGTTTTTTCAATACGTGACGATCAAACTTACCTTGCTTTAAAATAACATCATGGATGCTAACATAGGATAGATAGTTGCATTATTTCTTCAGAACATTTATTGTGATAATTAAGTCGCAAACTATGAATTTTTTATTCAAGCTACGAAGAAATGAATATAATTCTTATAAACCCAATTTTAGACTTGACAATAATCAAATACCTTGTCTTCCGATCAAAATTGTAAATTTTAAAAATAAATCTGTGTTTGGAGAACCTTATCGGAAACTTTATAGAAAAAAAAAGAATAATGAAATTCCTCAAACATGTATGTAAATAAAAATAGCCAAATTTTTAATTAGTAATGACTTAAATTTCAGCTAACTATTGTAATTTAAACTTTATTTGCTAAAATTATATCAGTCGAATTTTTAATAGTATAAAATTTATAAACGGGAGAAATTGCACTTTAACTTTTGGTTTTTGGTGTTGTATGCTCTGGTGTGACTCGCTGTTCTGATGGAGTTATAATTCTAATAACCTAAAATTTGAATTTAAAACAAATTTATTTATTTATTTTCAGTGCCTAAAAAATATTAAATTGATAAAATTACCCTAGAATGTCCATCAATTGTTTCCACATGAGTCATCATACCATGATCCATCTTCCCAAACAGTTCCGGTTTGTATTCGGGATATTTCGTATACTTCTTGCCTAAAATCATTGACAAAAAGTCATTTTTCTTATCATTTAGGTTTTCTTAATATTATAATGCTTACTTTTCTGCTGAGCACCAGGAGATGGACGAACTGCAAATCTAGGTGATTTAAACGAATTCAACCTACTGTCATGATGAGTAAATGGTTGCGGAGTGACAACATGTATTTTTTCTTTTGTCAATGGTGAAACAGTCAAATGTATTTGGTTCCATAGTTCTTTTGGGCTCAATGTGGACTTAGTTGACTTGGGTACAAATATTCGAACTCCATTATTGGCGCTGTACGTTAAATTGTTATTGATCTGATGAATTTCATTTTGATGGCTTAAAAATCGACTGACATCATTTCTCTTGATGGTTTGAGAATTATCCAATACAATTTCGTCATTCTTATATAAAATATTACTGTATTGTCTTTTAGTATCTTCCATGAGTTCAGGATCGTAAGTTGTTGGCATTGTTGACGTTGAAAACGGAGTCGGCTTTCTATAAAATTCTGTGGTTAGATATTCTTTAGGTATCATTTTAGTATGGTGTCGTAGAGAAATTGTACTGGCTTTATTTAGGAAACTTTGCTCGGTCCACCCATCAATATTCTTTTGCAACCGAATGAGGTCAACTCTTGAGTGGTGTTTCTGCGGCTTAGGTGTTTTCTCTTTCTTGAGTAATTCTTTAATGTTAGTAGCCAGAATTTTTGTCAAATACTTTGTGCTTTTGGTAAACGGCTCTTGCGTCACCATTGACTCAACAATTTTGGACTCTTGGCCATGAACGGAGTATTCTTGATCATTGTGGTAGCCATGACCATTAAAGCTGTCTATGTTTGAAAATTGCAACGGCTTTTTACTGAAAATTGATTCAATCTGTATTTCATTTTTATGCTCATGTTTCTGAGCTTGCGTTACATAATGCCCTCTTATTGGTTTGTAAGTAATTGGTTCCCCTTGTTCTTCTTTTGCTTTAAATGGGCTTGGCTTGTGATACGAAGTGTAAGGAATAATAATTTGAATCTGTTTTGGTTTCTTAGTAGCGGATCTATACTGTTCAGGTTTCTGTGTTTCCTCATCTCGTCCCTTAGTCTGATCTGTAGTTATTCGATCAGTGTATGTTGGGGTAGGAGTAGCTTCTGTGGAAGAACTAGCTCGGGGCTTAACAGTCCATAAAGTGGACAATGACTTTGTAAAATCAGATAATGGTTTGAAAGCAGGTGGAACTGAAGTAGTTGACCTAGTAGGTTGTGTAATATGGAAACTTGGATTATTGAACTTTTCTTTGGCCGTCTCATTTTCTCGCCTCTTTTTAAGTTCAGCATTCTTATTTTTCCGTTGGATCTCCTCTGTCAAATCAGATGTGGTTTGAATCGATGGTTCGAATTTTACAACAAACTCACTTTCTAATTCAACTATATGGTGCGTTTTACTTGGTTTCACTGGAATAACTCTAGATGACTCTTGAGCAATGGTGTCAAAGTTTTCATCCTTTTCATCTTCAATAAGATTTTCTTCTCTATGTTCCATTTCATCACTTTCACTGCTCTCAGATTCAGGAACGGTTTCTGTTACAAGTTCATTTCCATCCACAACAATTGGAGTCATTGTCTGGGTCTCTTCAACAAGATTGTAATCTGTTACTCTGAAAACGGGCTGACTCGTAATAAATGTTCTATCAGTATTAATAATTTCTGGTGCAGTGGTAAACTGATCTATCTGAAGTGACTTTAGAACTGTAAAGCTATCATTTTCTATGTTCGGCTCATAGTTAGGTGGTAATCTATTTGGTAATGCTTGAACATTAACCTTATTAGAGAGCTGAGATTCTGGTTCTAATGGTACCAATTTGATAAATCCTGTATCTTCATTGAAGTATGGATCACTCAAAAAAGGTTTTGCGTCATATAGGGGAGGAATTGGTGTAGCACTCAAATTTGGAATTGGAATTGGTTGATACTGACTACTTTCAGACTCCAATGGTAAAACATTCGGAGGAGGTAAATATTCTTGGTTTGTTAAACTACTCGCAGCGACTTGACGATTTCTATTTGAAGGACGATTTGTTGTAAATGAAATAGCGGAAGCATCAATTGCTTGTGGTTGAATAGAAGTAAATTGAGTGTTTTGGTTTTGCAAGTTTCCATGTAAATTACCCTGGTATTGTTGATGCCCTTGCTGTTGATGAGTTAGATGTTGGCTTTGTTGTTGGTATTGTGAGCTTGAATAAGGATAATTTTGTTGCTTGATCGGAGGCAAAGGAGGTGATTGTGTAGACCATTCTGGTTTATTGTAGTAGCTTTGTACTTTTTGGGGCGTTGGAGGCTGCGAAGTCCATGGTTGTGCAGCCCACGGTTGCTGATTATATGATTTTAGAGGTGTTGCCGAGACTGGTGGTGTTTGAGTGGGCCAAGGTTGTCCATAGTGAGATTGGACATTTAACGCATTTCCAGAGACTTGAGGTGCTGGTATGTCTTCGTCAACGACTTTTCCTGGAAAAGGATAGTTGACAAGTTTCAAAGGTGGTGTTGTTAAGCTGGGTGGAGCTTGTGTAGGAATTTGTGTATATGGTTGATCTCCAAATTGATGTTTGAAGTAGACCGATGGAGGGTATGGACCCATTTGGCCACTAGGGTTAAGCATTGGGAGTTGATAAGTAGGAATCATAGGGATCCATGGCACTTGGTTGCACGGTGAGCACTTAGAGACTGGAATTTTTCCACTAGGTCTTGGTGTGGTGCGTGTTGTTGGCTCAGTATCTCTAACCTGAGCTATATTTGCACTTTGAGCATAAACATTATCATTATAAGAGCCAGCCGGCACTGAATCAGCTTCATTATAGGTGCCTCCACCAAAAGGATTAAACCAGCCCACAAGCCTTTGCATAAAGGAAGGCTCAAGTTGCATTTGAGGGGGTTGTGCTAATGCATGTTGATTATATCGATTATTGTAGTTGAGGTTCTGAGATGGCCGAGGTGGGCGCATATATTCAGGCGGACTAGCCGCAATACAAGTTATAATTAAACCTAAAGCCACAAACTCTCGAATCTGCAACATCTGGAATGTGAAAAAATTATAATTTATTATTGTGTTCAATTTAGTTTAATTGAACTATTTAAGAATAAATTAAGGTGTTATCTAACTAATATAAGTGATTAAGCTCATAATAAAAAAACATGTTCAGCTTAACCTACGACAACATAAAAATGCATGAAATTCAAGATTACATAAATTGGATAATTCAAAAGTGTATAATATATGGAAAGAAGAAGATAATAATTTATTTAAATAGGGCTCATAAAAATTCCAAACACAGATATTTACATAATAGCTATAATGAAAGAAATATTTGAAAGATACCTTTCAATTGTACTGAATTTAAAACCAACGTATTTAAAGCAAAACGCGTGCTGATTGACGCTTCAAATTCAACAATTTATCTTGCTAAAGAAATCAAAAGTAATATTTGAAACTGTTCATATATGACAAATTCGTTTACTTTTTAAAATCACTATACTGGAAATTGAAATGCATCTTAATTGTGATGATCATTTAAAGGCATCATGTATACAGAAAAGATAATTTACTATCTTTAAACAAAAATGAAGAACGACCATGACCTCATGTACAATAGACAAGAAAATAATCAATTTCATGTTACATGCTCAATGAATTGTACAAAAAGAAATGGGGAAGAAGTGTAAAAGCAATTTCAAGTCGTTTGAGTTTATGCGATGATGCTTGAAATTATTTAATAAGACAAGATCTTACATCAACTTGATTTTTAGCGATTTTTTGGACAAATTACACTTATTTTCTCCTTTTGTCCGTCCGTCCGTCTGTTTACAAGATAACTCCAAAACGAATGAAAAATTCAAAATCATGTAATTTGCTTAGAAAACGTAAAATTTCATGTTTAGGGAGATAAAAGTAGCACCTGACCGAGATCATCCCTATCACTCAAGAACTCAAGAACGAAATGAGTTGTAAATTTAATTATTGAGCAGAAATTTCAGAGCAGAGTTGATTAAAAGTATGTATCCATCTTTATAGAATGTTCGAAATTTTCCAGAACTTTCTGAAGTTTTCTATAGACATATTCTTGATGCATTCAAAAAAAAAATTCTGTAGCTGCCAAGTGGCAATTCTTTCCTGAGTTGTATTGTTACTACATGTGCTTGATTTTTATAATCTTTATGAGCTTGCTTTGTCCATAAAAGTGAAAAATCAATACACTTGATATCAATTTAATTTCATCAAGAAATTTTAGTTTTTCAACATAAGTGTTCATTCAATGAAATGGATTTGAAATCAATTTTCTTGTCAGCTCAAAGTTATTAATTGAGGTAATTGATTAATGGAGTAGGAAACTCGAATTATAGATGGTCAGTTTTTTAAATATTAGACAACACTTTCACCAAGAAATCATTTGGGTTCTTGGAATTTTTTTTTCAGCTTTGAATTAGTAATGCGGTTCATAGCAGAAGTTGATTTATGAAATTTTTATTTTGTAGCCCTTCTTAGTCTCCCTTTGAAACCATATGAGGCAAATTTTCAAAAAAAATTTTAATGTTGATAAATGAATAGAGCATT
Source organism: Parochlus steinenii (assembly GCA_038502155.1). Lineage (NCBI taxonomy): Eukaryota > Metazoa > Arthropoda > Insecta > Diptera > Chironomidae > Parochlus > Parochlus steinenii. Next base: position 792,408 of record JAXCIN010000030.1, on the reverse strand, counting down.
AAATAAATATTTATATAATTATTTCTTTTAAAATTTCAAACCAATTTTCTTAATGGTAATTACTCTTTTTAATAAAATATATTGTAGTAGAATCAACACAAAGCAATCAGAAATTATCTGAAATTTTAAGGAATAGATCGAGACATTTGTGAAAAACTCCAAACGAAATATTTAAGTTGGATAGTAAAATTCAAACTAAATTAATGAAGCTTTACAATATTATGACATAATTTTATAAATGAACTATATTAATCCGCACCAAATATATTGTGTACACATTAATATTCAATCAACCTCTAGAAATCTGGATTTTAAATAATGTTAATAGTTAGTGTACATTAATGTATCAAATTATTTCTCTCCTATAGTTCGAAACCATAACACTTATTTGAAATTGATATTATAATCCTAAACACTACGAAATAAAATTTCAATAAATATCATTAATAAATAGCAACAAATATTTAATTTAGATAAATAGCGCATTGATTGTTGGGATTCCGGTTACAAAGATCTCTCTCTATTCGTAGCAAATAGTTGGAAGGCGCAATATTTCATTCCTAATATTTTTCTCACAAGCAACATCGTCATTTGATTATAATCATTCGAGTTTTCGACCTAGTCTCCTACATTATTTACGCCAAGATAATTGTTATTAAATGTAATGACTCGATGCCGCTGGTCAAATAATGACACTGCAGAGTATGCTAATTAAGAAAGACTGTCACTTTCATTCAATAATCATAGTTAGCCATGACTTCTGTCAGTTGAGAAATTTTCTACTCCACTAAAAAATTCCAATTAAAATAGCTTTGAGCTGCAAATCATCATCTATGCTAGCTTCATTGTCGTTGGCCTAGGACCTAGAACGTGTGTAAGATGGAGTTCACACAGTTTTATCAAGTTTGAGGATATTCAAAGAATTTTCAAACAAAATTTTTAAAAAATCAAAATTTAAAGTCAAAATTTTCTTTTCCTGCTGAATAATTTTGGTTATCAAGTTATATGGGTGAAGATAGACGCCAACACTTTTAGTGCGGGTGCTCCTTTAAACGTCTATCATTAAAGCTTAACCTGAAAACTGATCGAGTTTGCAGAAAATGCATATGCAAGATTTTTGAGCCAATAAGTCGGTGCCGCTGTCATCTCCTCAAGCCTGTGTAAAGGGACCGAAATGTGAACACCACCAGGATTGAATCAAGATGGAACAGTAATCTGAGCTTCTACTACCAGAAGAGGAAGCAAATAAAATTTGTGGAGACTACTGAGTGTTTGAAGATGACTCAAGGAGAATGTGTAATTTTCAATTAATTCATATTATTGCAATATGGAAATTCGTCAATAAAGAGCATTAGAAAGAAAAAAAAAAAAAACTTTCATTCACATCTTATATTAATTTTCAAACAATTTTTCGGTTTATACTCTAATCTTAATTTTAAATTTAAGCATAAGATTTGAAATATTGACTTTTAAAAAAATCTTCAAGGATTCAATTGAAAGCCCCGGCAAATTCACTCAGGTTATGACAAGTTTAGCCTGAAATTTCAACAGTTTTATGCATTTAAAAAAAAACGGGAATGAAACTGAAATTAAAAGTTATGAATATAAATGTTGTAGAAAAACTTGTGCTTTCTTCTAACCTTCTTTTTCTGTTTTCATTTTTCTTTGGAATAAATTATAAAAACGCATGAAGAGCAGTCAAAGAAGAAGACAAGTTGTTTACACGTTTTTCATTCTCCATTTCATTAGTTATAATTACTAATTTTCTTTTGATGTGAAATATTTACACTCTGACTATTTTTAATCTGCGCATTTTCAGTTTTTACTCATTTCGATACGAATAAATTTGAATAATATCAAAACCACTTACAGTTTCTTGAATGAAAAATTATGAGCATTAAAATAGGAAATTTCTTTTGTCGAGCAAAAAGTTGAAGTGTGTTTGAACTCGTGTTAAATGATTTGGGCTTCAGTTTGCCATTGTTTTAATTTTTTAATTGAAATATTTTGATATGTATTAGATTGAATATTAAAATTTGAATTTATTTTAGCTAATTTTTGGAATCATATCTCGAATCAAAATTTTATTTATTCTTTTTCATTTTTAAATATAAATGTTCAATAAATGTTTAAAAATTAAAAAACATATTTTGTTTTATTTCTTGACTGCGAATCGCAGAGCATGAAAGTTTTAGACGATAATATGAAGCACATGAATTTATTTTTAAGACCGCTAAAAGAATACAGCAGGATACAGTAGGTATTTAGTATTATAAATATTATGAGTATACTATTGAAAGTAACAATATTAAACATATTTTATTGAACAGCTCTTTTTTACTTCGGCAACAAAAAGTTGTGAAGTCTTGATTTCATCCAAACTTTTTTTTTTTTTTTTTTTCTTATTTTTGCCTAAAACAAAAAAAATTTTGGTCTAGAACCCGAAATTTTGGGTCCTTGCGAAATGTCTGTCCGTGGTTTTGACTTCTGAACTTCTGTATTCGTAATCTTTGAACCCATCCGACCGATTAGTCTCAAAATTTCAGAATAAGCTTATTTTAACCATAAGACGGTCGCGTTTGCTGATTCAAGAAAATCCTACAGCGCCATCTAGTACCTGTAGTGCAAACTACCATTTTGCCATACAAAATTTTTTTTTTCCTGAGATTATATTGAAACATCTGAATATGCAAAAACCTTGTATTTGGCCCAAAATGATCGATTCCAGAAGATTTTATGGAAATATTGTACCATGACCAAGTTGTCATGCTTACAAAAATTTTGGAAAAAAAACTTCTGTTGACGTAATCTCAGAACCCATCGGACCGATTGATCTAAAATTTTCAAAATAAGCTTTTTTAAACCATAAGCAGCGACGTACGAAGAGTTTTTGATAATAATACAGCGCCATCTAGTACCTGTAGTGCAAACTACCATTTTGCCATACAAAATTTTTTTTTTCCTGAGAATATTTTAAAACATCCGAATATGCAAAAACCTTGTATTTGGCCCAAAATGATCGATTCCAGAAGATTTTATGGAAATATTGTACCATGACCAAGTTGTCATGCTTACAAAAATTTTGGAAAAAAAACTTCTGTTGACGTAATCTCAGAACCCATCGGACCGATTGATCTAAAATTTTCAAAATAAGCTATTTTTTTAACATAAGCAGCGACGTACGAAGAGTTTTTGATAATAATACAGCGCCATCTAGTACCTGTAGTGCAAAAATTTATATTTTATATATCTTGTGTTTTTCAAAGAATCTAAAACTGTTGGAAAAAAATTATATATTTTTTTTTGAGTTTTATATGAAAACAAGTTTTACGTGTTTTTCGTTAAGAAACTACCAACTCAAGTCGATCAGAAAGTGGTAAGATTGAATTCAACAGAATTATCAGCAATAATGCACAATATTCCCGCTCGGCGCTCTGATCGAAAATTTATGTTTTGGTTACATATTTTTGAATTTCCTAGAATGTTATTGCTTCATTCAAATGAATTATTCTAATGAAGCATAGGTATTATGTTGCCGAAGTGCCTGCTAAAGCTTCAGCTTTTCCGATTTTTTTAAATTACCGTTTAATTTGAATGAAGTATGTTTCTATTCGTCGTCTACTGCTAATTGAAATAAAATTATATGTGTCACTCTTTGATGGTCTGGCAAACTGTTAAGCTGAAATTAAACAGCTTTTTATTTGAATGTCGACCGTAAACTGTTTCCGTCGAGAAATTGTTAGAGAATTAGTTTGAATAAGTAGGTACTTTCGCTTGAATAAATCAACAAACAGAAATTCAGCTTAAAGAAGGAACTGATCCAGTCTGGATTTCAGTTTTACCACATTTATCCATTGTTTAACATTACGCATAGTATGTTTTATTATAAGTAACACACTATTTTCAACTTTATCATTGATGAATGAGATTTCCATAGTTAATATTTTGCATTATAGTTACACGAAAATTTTCAATGATTATTATAGTTGATCAAAAAATTAAGAATTTTAAATCTCGAATTATGTCAATCGATATTTTTTTAATATTCTGCGGTTCTGATAGTTTTAAATTATTTAACATATCACTTCGATTTTACTTTTTAATATTTTTTTCAACTAATGCCAGCTAATACTGTGTGACTTATAATTCTGGATTTTTAATTGATCAAAGTTTATTTAGTTGGGTTCTAATAATATGCAAAAACATATTATAAACTTCAGTTTTATAAATTGATTTGAATGAGAACAAAAAAAAATGGATTGGAATTTTTTTTAATACCAAAAAATACGCCGATTACGTTGAGAGACTTTTCTCACAATTTGAATATTAATGCCTTGAACTTGAATTGTTGCACGAACTAAGTTTAACTATGTATCAATTTATTAGTATTAAGTACTACATAAAAAAATTACTTTGACCAGATGGTTTCTATTTCAAAAAATCACCAAAAAATGCCTGTGAAAAAGCATAGATCTAAAATATTGAGCAATTTGAAGTGTGAAAATAAATGAAACTTTTTATTTACATCGACTTATTTAATTGGAACTTATATCGACTTAATTGGAACTTCGTTTAGAAATTACCGAAGAAAGTAATATTTCTCAACGCATTTAAGTTTCCTCCAAAAATCTTCCAATAAATAATGTAAAAAAAGTGAAAAATTCGGCGAACGAAACAATCAAAAATCAAAACATAAACCGCCAATGCTATAGTATTATGCTTTATGTTTTTTGTTGATAATTATGCATTAGAAACTGTTGGAAATATAAATTATCTTTCATAATTTTCTATCTCTTCTTCATTTGAATTGTTGGAAAAACTTCATTATTCCCACTAATTGAAGTTGAACCAAAATGTTGGAAAACACGGCTCAATAAATTGTTCCATGTATGATTAATTTCATTTGAATATTAACTTGTTTGTATAGCACTTTAAAGTATCCACATATACATCATTCAAATCAATTGTCTTTCGGCAAACAAAAGACTTTAATGCGTGAATAAAATGATGAATAAAAAATCGATGAAGTGGGTTGGACAATGAACTCATCTTCATTAGTTAAATTTTTTGAAATTCCCTTTTTCAGTGCCACAGTTAGGAGTCGATATTGGAATATTTATAAGCTTACAAATATCTAACTAACAGCACTGAACTAGAATTAATATGATTTCTGTTTTTTTAAGGATAAAATTCTTATAACTTAATTTTCACCTTACAATCCTATTTAATGCAGATATGAAGTCTCAATCTAATCTTTATTTCAACGACGATTTGAATTAAATTGGCATTCCAAAATTTTCACATTATTTTGAATTTTTATTTCAAGTTCTCCACAATATATCCATAATATGAATGTTTACGGTTCATTAAACATTTTCACAATCAAAATTTTATTTTTTATTTTTCACAAGTCACTCTTTTGCAGGAAATCCCAAATAAAGTTTCGCTTTTTATCTTATTCAATAAAGATTCAATTTCCTTTTCGTTTGATCACTATAAAAAATTCTTCACGATTCTTGCTTTTGCAAATGTTTTCTTTCCACTAAATCACACACAAAGCGAAAATCACTTAAGCTTTAACATTTAAAATAATAATATTGTTTATAAAATTATTATTTTCTTCATCATTTGCTGCTGTGAGCTAGCATGGAATTATGAGTCAAACACTTGGAGCTTCGACGTGCACAACCGACACCAACGAAAGGTAAATACGAAATAAATACGAAACACAATATAAAATTATAAAGATATCGCTCTGTGACCCATTTCTCTTTCATTTCGTCTTCTTTTCCCGCTGTTGAATGAAAGTGTTCTACCGGTTGGAAAAATTTTGCATTTTTTAAATATGAACTTTAGCTATGAAAACAAAACAAAAACTTATTTGTAGAGTATAGATTTGACACACAGTTTATAAAAAGTCAATCACAATGGTGGCTCTAGCACCCGAAAACATTACGAAGCATACCAATATTAATAAGCGTTTGGTAATAAATGGTAATCATATTTCATACCCAACAACCCTTCCTACAAATTCACTTTTTAAACTTCGACGTCTTCGGCTTCGGCTACTTGAGTGAATTTGGCATCATACATGCCCGCTCAAACAGATATATTGAGTTCTTTGGATAATGCAAAAATGCATTGTATTAAATACAAAAATACAAACTAATTGATGCTGTAGATTTTGCACGTGCAGATTCAGCATCTTATTTTCATGTTGAAAGAAAGCAAACATTGACCTTTGGTTGCTGTGTTGGGAATCTTGAGATTTTTTGCTGTTGAAAAATGTTTTCTAATCTGCTTCCTCAACATTTGGGCTAAGCTTCTTAAAAAAGAAGTTGGCGCTTAAAATGTACAAGTTGGGGCCAAAAAAATTGAATCTCTTGCTTATGTTCAACTAAATGTGAGTATAGGTACTTCATGCCAAACCTGATAAACTGTTAAGTGAAAATTGGCACCATTCCCGGCATGTAAGTCAATAGCATCAAATAATTTACATATTGCATAAATTTGTAACAAGCTCATATAATTGCAAGCCACATTATCTGTCGTAAAAATGCTGCAACCAGAATGTTAATATCCATGTCTAACACAATTTTCTATTATTCAAATTTATATTGAATCAATCGCTCATAACTCTTTTTAAAAAACCTCCATTATACCTAAACTTACAAATTGTTTCAGCTCAACTTGCCTGAACGCTCATCATCAACTGTGAAATTGGTTACATTTTGAAGTTTAATCCATGAATTACTGAATTAAAAGAATGATCTCGAAAGTGAATTTTTAATGGTTCAGTGGTTTTAAATTTGGGAATTGATTACCTCTAGGCCCGATTTCAATTTATAATGATCGTGATTCAGTTCTTGAGAAGTATTTTTTAAACTGCATGAGCATTGAGCACTTCAAAATTCCTTCATTTTTAAAATTTTTTAAAACAAGATTTCAAAACAGATTTATTTACAAGCGGTGAAGATAGATTTTGTGTGTTCTTAACATTTTTTTAACCACATTTGAATGAAAATTGTTTAAATGCTACTAATTTTTTCCACCAGATATTAATTCGTGTATTAGTTTGTATGGACTTTTAACATTAAAAGGATCTCGAATACTTTCAGACCTGTTCTGTCCAGTTCAAATAAATCAAGAATTTTAGGCAGGTATAGAAATTGAAAAAGGTAAAACGTGATTTTTGACGAATTCTTACACAAAAAATTGTTAGGTTTAAAAAGGATACACAATAGCTCGGAAAGGATATAAAAAAGAATCCACAAATTCTTCCACAAAATTTTGAATAATAATGATTTATCTGTGAAGGTTCATCATCTACAATGTTCATGAAAACCAGCATATCGTTTTCAAAAGCAAACATGGTATAACAAATTGCGTGTTTAGACTGTTTCCTATATATGATGCCTATAAAAGTCTAGTAGATAAGGTAAATTTCTCTGTTTCTCGAGATTCAAAAAATACTCAACAGTCTGAATAAAGAAATTAAAAATAATTTCAACTGTTCCTAATTTGGAAAAATCACAATGAGAAGTTATGATTGGTATCTTTGTCTGTGAATAAAAACTCTGCTTGCTTCAAAAAATGATACAAAGTTTTTTGTTAAAAAATTATTTCCGACATCAAACAGCTTCTATACTGTATCAACAATTTTTTCTGTCTTTTAGTAGAAAATTATTAAATTTGTTTCGGAGTTCAATTAATACTTGCATAAAAAGATGATTGTGTGTTTACTAAATGTTACTGCAATTTGGCTGTTTCTAATTCATAAATCTTATACTTTTATGTGCGATACGTTTCAAAAAGAAAGTAAATTTGTTGCGCCATAGAATAAAAAAAATATTTTTCAAGGGTTTAGAATTTTTTTCTTACTTTATGACAAAGCTTTTTATTGTTAATAATAATTTACTTATCCTACCTTTCTGATAGAGCTGAAAATAGAATCATAGAATAGAACATTATGTAGACGTTTTATTGATTGATAGAAATATGAGCATTTCTAGAAAACTACGAAGTAGAAAAAACCATCATTTTAGACTTGGTATAATTTACAGAGCATATTTAAAACTCTATTAAGCTCTTATAACTTTCCTGCATAAACGCGTTTTTTTAAATAAAAATCATTGTATGCAAAATTAAAATTCCATACCTCAAAAATAAAGTCGCAAAATTAACACATCAACCGCACGTATTGAATCATTCAAATGACAAAATCATGTTGAATTTATTGACTTTAAGTGAAAGTCATTATTCATCACCTTCACAAAATACCATAATGTGTACTTTTATGTGAGGACTGTATTTAAAACAGAGTCCAAAAACGTTTTCTATTCAGTATGTTAAGCAAAAAAACGTAATGAAATTTTTTTCAGTACAAAATTTATAACGTTTGAGATCTCAAAGTTTAACATTTTCATTCTGACATGGTGCCAAAAATTTGTGATGTCACTTTAAGTTTTATTCAATTTATTTATTTATGTAGGATTACTTAAAGTTGAAAACTTTAAGAGCAGATATTTATTTTATATGTTTCAAGATATTCTTGGTACAGTCTTTTTTGAAATTAAACATACTATACCTACAAAATGATCCTCACGAGTAATGTTGGTAGCCAATATACCACAATGAACAATTCAATTTTCCACACCGCACTTTTATGCAAAATAATTGATTGCCTTCTCGCAGACCCTCTTAACTCCAACAGATTAAATTTCGCTACCAACTGTTTAATTTAACAAAAAACTGGAAATCAATTAAAATTTGATGTACTAATTGTGCTGAGATAAAATTGTTTATTTTTCAGATGAAATAGAAATCAAAATGAGTTTGTTGAACTTATGTGAAGTTCAATTCTTTAACCTAATAATAACAGAGACATTTCTTCATACGAAAAAATCTCAATAACGAAGAAAAATTAATAATTAGTTCTATTTCTTGGTATCTACAATTCAAAAACAAGACTCATTATCAATTTCAACGCATAGACTAATTCAAAATTTATATTTTTAGAATGGTGTTTACACGAAAGACATATTTAAGATTATACACTTTTCACAATAATTTAAAGAGTTAGTTAATAAAATCAGCTTTGGATTATCAACTTAGCGACGTCCGTTGGCGGTTGTCAGCTTCTGCTTCCTAAACTTCAGTGTGAGATAAATGCTATGAAGTGGCATTGACTTTAAGACAAAAAATATATAATTAAATGTTTGCCGATTATTTTCCGAAATGAAAATTTGTTTGTAGTTTCCCTTTTTCTTCACATAATATGAATACAAAATGTGTACCTGTTAATGAATGTAAGAAGAAATTGCGAAAATGTATGGTGAGATTTTCTTCATTGTTTGAACTTTTCTTTTAGAATTTGAGTTGCCCGTGCTTACCACAAAAAATTTTAACTTTTGTTAGTCTCCAAAAATTTCACTTTTATTTACTACTGAATCATCTGAAAAAAGCGCCAAAATCCACAAAGCCGTCATATTGCGACAAAATGACAGAGATCAACAATAACTCCATCCAAAATACTTTTCATAAGTTTCAATTTCTTTCTAAACGAGAAATATAGTTGAAGAAGATTAAAATAAACAATGGGATATTTGTGGGCCAATTCTCATGATATAATTTATCTGTAATTATGAATGTTTTCTTCTCTAATAGCGGCAATGAATTTTTTTCAAGAAGCGCAAGCAAACCAAACAATTGTGCTGCGCTGAAAGAACGTGAATTATTCATTCTTCACTTTCGATTCTTGCACGAAAAAAATTATGGCACGTCATGTTTAAAAACTGTTTGTTTAAGCTCTCACTGGAAGTTAAAATTGAAAGTGCTTGGGTTATAGAAGTTTTGAATAATTATGACGATATCAAAAATTGTTGCCAAGTAAAGACGACACAATATTTCACTTAAGTTTTTATAATATAAAAAGGATCACGACAAAAATTATCAAAATGAAAAGCAATTAGATATTGAAGTGTCTTTATGTTAGAAGTATTTGAATAGCTTAATTATCTTAACATGGTTAAAAACAAAGACCATCTTACTACTTCCTTTTCCCCATTATTAATCAGTATTAAATATATTAAATCTTAACAGAGTACTTTTATTAATGCAGATATATTTCTTAATATGCTTTTCATTGTTGATTGTGAAACTTCAATTAAATTAAATATTTTGTGTTTATAGACTTTTGCTACCGATTCATTCATGTTTTATTTCGTTCATTGTGCTTGAGAAGATCAAGTGACCTTGATTCCACGAACAAATTAAAAAATCTTTCCAAGTGTATTTTTGAATAGCTTTGCAGTAATTCAATGAAAGCGAAAGAAGAGACAATCAAAACCTTAAAGAGTAATTTAATTATCACTAATGATCTGCTTAAAGTGAATTTATATCACTCTCATTTAATGACGAGATCTAGGCAAGCTCCTCAATGTTTTTGATCAACAAATTGTGTGCAAACACCCTAGCTCATTTCAATTCGTTCAAATAGACTTTTACAATAAAAATCAAGATAAAAACATTTCATGACACAACACCACAATGACATAATTTGGAGCGATGAAAAAAATCAATGTAATCAACAAATAAACAATTCTAAATGCAAACTTAAGTATTTAAATAAAATATGTTATATAAATTAAATTACTGTAAAATTATAATATACTTTCACAAATGAACGTAAACGCTTCATTAAGTACATAATCGCGTTTCAATACAAAAATTTTAAACTGAGCACGTCTTATTTGAGCCATTTTTCTGGGACACATCGTAGAGTTTGATCGTTAAATGCATAAGCAGGTGGACATTCCATTTTAACTACTTGATCTCCATAGCACAAGTAATAATTATTCATAGACTCTATTTCTGTGAAGCGCATTGAATCTTGACAATTTATAGCATTTCTCCTTTTAACTGTTTGTTTTCCAAAACAGCGTGAAAGAGCCATTTTAGTACATGACATCGATTGAGGATCATAAGCAGTACGTTTTGGACACTGTACTGTGAGCTCCTCAAATGGATAGTATAATTCAGAAGATAAACAGAGAATGTAGTTATGGCAATTAACATCAGCATATTTTCCCGGATTTTTTCGAGAACAATCAGAATGACTTGAATTGGTGGATTCACGAACATTTAGCACAATGTGCTCCGCATCATCGTCCATCTCATTTTCATCTCTTATATTTCTAGTTGATCCAATTAATGTACATTCACGTCTGATAGGATCGAAAACTCGATGACTTCCACACTTCATATGGCGTAACATCAAACCTACACCGTCGTTCTTAAGATCACAGTAGTAAAACAAGGATTTGTCTTCGGTGTCTATAGAATAAAAAAAATATAGGTTCATACGAATTAACTTCAAAATACAATTACCAACCTGCAAAAAATCCTTGCATTTCACATTGATAAGCTGGAGCTTCTGTATATTTTTCATCTTCACACTTGTTGAACTCATCTTCTTCTGTTGTTGGCTTGTTGGTAGTTGGATCTGGCTCATTTTCCTCATTGTCTATACCATCTTTAACGTCCAGTTTCTTTCGAGTTCCTTGAAACTTTCGTATGCTTCGACGGTGATGTTTATTCTTGCAACTTCCTGGGTTTAAATAATTTTCTTCTTCCGGTGAGCAATAAGCAGGATTATCTTCATCACACACTGTTTCTACCATACAATCGTGCACTTCATCTGGTGCTACATTGCCATCAGAGTCAGGTTCATTACAGATTTCAAAACGGTTTTTCTCAACACAACGAAACCCGTACTGGCCACAATGTTTTGGTGCTTCCGTTTCGGTGCCTTTAACTGTCGTTTTTTTTGCCAGCAACAGGAGCATCATACAAAATAAAATTGATTTCTGTGGGCCAATCATTAAAAATGTGGTTTCTATGTCACTTATGCTAGTTAAATAATTTGCTAAATGTTATTTATTGATATTACTGTCAGACTGCTAATCAAGTTGGCATTGTTCAACTTTTATTATGAATAAGATACGGTAGTGCTCGAATACTGCGGTTTTATTGAAGAGGAATAACCATTAATCGATTTACACAATAGTATTGAGTAACTGGCATGCAATCTCTGTTATATGGTGAAAAAATCGTATCTTTTGGGCAACGAAGTCTAGCGTATACTAATTCACCACTTTGTGTTTTTAAGCACAAAAAATAATTCTCACAGTTCATATCCATTTGATCCAAATATTTTCCACTAGACTTACAAATATGTTCAATACTTGCAGATGAACATGATGGAAGAGGTTTTACGAATATTGTTTCTGTTTTATCAGTTAATTCAACAAACGTTTCTGGTGAGCTTTCAATAAACATTTTCGATGTGCTTTTGATTGATGTATCGATCATGCTTTCTGTACTAGTTGTTGATTCAGTCGTAGCTACTGTTGATTCAATTTCAGTAGTTGCACCGATAGAATTGTTGATGCATGTACTAAATTCCAGAGAAAATATTGTATTGGTGGGACAGTTAAATTGAAAGCTTACCAAAGCTCCGTCTTTATTCTTTGTGCAGTATATGTATCGTGTACAGTTTAAGGAAGTTACATCAGGAAATCTTCCTGCTTCTTTGCATTTAAAATCCTCTTGTGGTTGTGTTTGAGTTGTAGTCAATTCAAATACGCTTGATTCAAAGCTTTCAGTAGACAGTTCAGTTGTTTGTTCAAATATATCTGTTTGTTCAAATATATCTGTTTGTTCGGAAAAATCTTGAAAACTTTCTTCAAGTTCATCGTTTTCATAAAGAACAATTGGTTCAACTGTAGTTTCTAAAGATTTTAAACATTCAAACGATTTCATAGACACACATCGTCGCAAACTTGGATCAAACAATGTCACGCCTGGACACTTATATTGACTGGCCTTTATCTCATCATTTGTACTCCTCTGGCAGAGTACATAAAATTTGCAAGAAATATCCTCTATGTCTTCATATTTACCCGTTGATGTGCACTTGAATGAATCAACCATTGTTATGGTTATGAGCAATAAAATTGTTTTAAAAACAAATTGTTTCGATTTTCTTTCGATCATGTTTATTGTACTCTGAAGAGTATTATCTTACTGAGGAGAAAATATTAGCTCAAGTGTATTTATAACGAAATTAAAAAAAGTTTATCTAATTATCTAAATAGAATAAAACTTATCTTATTAGTTACTAATTGAAAAAATGATGTCGCTACATCTTTCTACACAAGTTTATAGTGACGTTTTTCTTCATTCACATTAATTAAACCGTAAATTAATTGTAAATTCTTATTATTACCAATGATATATCAGAATTTTATTTTTTAATAATTTAAATTTGATAAAATATATTTCATTACATTTGTTTTTTCAGAAAAGTTTAGATTTTTATTCATCATGCTCGTCATCTGTATCAACAATTGCTGCATCATCATTCTGTACATCAATTGTCGCGGGAGTAGAAGTTTCTGTGCAAGCCAATGCAGTTTCATCAAAAGATTGACCCTTTGCGCATTTCATGCTCTTTTTCTTCAACTTGTCTTTTTTCTTCAGAGTACAAACAAAATATTTTGCTGGATTATTTGGATCTGCAAAAGTTCCAACACCGGCGCAAGCAAACTTAACTTTTACTATTTCTACAGACTCTTCCGATTTGTTTCCTTCATTGCCACTGCCTTGCTCGTTAGCTCCACCTTCACCAGTGTTTTCAGGCTCCACTGGTTTTTGTTGATTCGAATCGTTCTCTTCCGTAGATGAAACAACTCCAGGAAAAAATTCGGATGTACACTTTTGTTCAACTTTATCGAAAATAGTTAAGAATGGACAACGCAAATTATATTGAGCCAACTGGTCTTTGAAGAATGAACATAAAAAGTATTGCTGAGCATTTGCTGGATCTTCAAACCGACCAGGCTCAGAACATTTAAAGGTTTCTGCATTACAATTGGTTGCGTCATTACTGCATTTCCTCAAAATTGGATCATACGATAAGCCAGCACAGTTGCCATCAAATTTAAAAATGCCGAATGGAGTCCAAATACATAAATAATATTTTTCGCAATCGTCAGCATCTGGGAATTTTCCTGGAGCAACACACTCGAATGGAAGAGAAGGTTCTGGCTTTTCTGGTTCCTCAGATGCCTGTGTAGTTGTTTCCTCATTTTGTTCTTCTGTATTTGATTCATTAATTTCAGTTACTTGATCTCCAGTAACTTGCTCCTCAGTTACCTGCCCTTGAGTCACTTCTCCTTCAGTAACTTGCTCTTGAGTCACTTCTTCTTCTTCTTCAGTAACTTGCTCTTCAGTTACCTGCTCTTGAGTCACTTGTTCTTCAGTAATTTGCTCTTGAGTGACTTCACTTGTTGCTCCACATTCAATTTCGAGCTCGTTATCGCATAAGTTTCCTAGAGAACAAGTTTGTGCTTCTTGGTCAACCGTTGAAGTTAGTCCACTTCCGTCATCAATACAGACTAAAAAGCTTGTTTGATCTACGCAAATGAAGTCCTTTGAATTGCAATCAGTTCCAATTTCAATCGAGTTCGTGAATCCAAGTACTAAAATCTATGCAAAAATAAAAATTTAATTAAGAGAACAATAACATTTAATATTGCGTAACGTACCAATATTAGCACTTGAAAAATGCAGGCAATTTTCTGGCTCATCATTTTGGCTATTCGTTTTTTATCAACTATATGGTTAAAAATTTATTTTTAAATCACTGCTAATGTCTGATATGAAGATTAAAATTAATATGTTACTGAAATCGGATCAACTCGTATTTATACTGGAAATCTGTGTAAAAAGATGAAATCACTTTGCTTATCAGAAATTTGATTGTTTATCTAAAAGCTTTATCTCTTTCGTAATGTAAACACCTTGCGCATGGAAAACAATCAAATCAACAATGACGAATTATCCTATAATAATAAGTATAAAAAGGCTTAAGAAAATTATTTTCAATTCAGATAAATGCATAGTAGCAAGTTGATAGACATTTTTATTAAGTTGTTGATCATTTCGTTTAGAAAATAATATTTACTCACTTTCCGTATACAACAACAGAATCGAAGAAAGAATTTTATGCAATCATTTAGGTTTAGTCATCATGCAGGTTTATAGTTGACAATGAATTTAAAATTACATTGTTTTTGTCTATTTGATAAATAGAATTTTATTTATTTTAATTTTTAAGAAATGAAACCAGAGTAAGCTTCAAATCATCATAATCCATAATTTTCGCTTGTTATTATGAGATTTCAAATTTATGCTATCATGTTATAACATCATACTATATCCGCATTATACCTAAAGTAACAAAATATTTGTGTAGTGCAAATCCAGGGTTAGTTGAAACCATTTATTGTACACCCTATTCTTATCAGTTTTTTTGTAAATACAAATAAATCAAAGAATATCCGAAACCAAAGATATCAGAGACATTCCAAAATGACAACACAAGCTTATAAACTAAAATCATGACATGATCATCAAAATCATTTGAATATAGTAGTAAAAAAAATGTAAAACATCAAATAATTTACAGAACTTTTATAAAGGAAAATACAAATAGGCTTGAATTTCAGTTTTTTTTTGAATAACGTTTAAATTCTTCATGCATAACCCTTTATGCCAACATGTTGAATCTTTTGTGTGGAAAAAATCCTAAAGATAAGATAAGATTTCTTGATGAATGTGAACGTTACTTCAGTTTTTATGAAGCAAGCTTAAACCGGGCGCGAGCGGTTGTGGCGTGTTTGCAAAAATAGTGCAAAAATAGTTCAAATCAGTAATAAGAAAATATGTATTGTTGCTATTTACATAATGTGTGAGCAGTTTCATGGAATAATCTATTTGCCAGCAAAAAAAAGCACAATAAACGATGACTGACAAAAGAACTAGGTCGAATGATCGAAAGGAATCTAATATTTATGATGTTATTTGCTACTACGATGAACAAGATCGACCAGAGCATGGAATCCAGACGGTTAATGATGTCATTTGTAAACTGGCTACTGATAAAAGACAACGACAAAAACAACATGATGATAAGTATATAAAGTTGAAATTGTTGGGATGTCTTTTGATCAATGTAAGTATAGCTGACACAATATTGCGGTGTATTTTATGACAAAATGTTTCCAGATTTTGATATCCACCCCCATCTATCAATATGGATCGGTATACTTGCAACATAAAACATGGTTTGTAGATAATAATCATTCACAGAATCGATCTAAAAAACTATTAAAATTTTTTCTATACTTTAATTTAATTATTAGGTTTGATGATCACATATCGCTTATTTGGCCTCCGATTCTTTACAATGGAATATATTTAATTTTCACTCCTTGGCTGTTTGCAATACCATCCTCCTATGGAAAACCACAAGCGTCTAAAACATCACTTTGGAACAGGCTTAATAACAAACAAATTGTCGTGCTGTTTACATTGGTTTTATCACTAGGAATTTCAATCAGTGGTCTATTGATAACCTTTTCGATTGCAAATTTTTTTCTGATGCTCTTGTTTTACAGCGTGGTTGGAGGTAATTATCTTTGTTGTGATTTATTATGTACTCATATTTTGCTTGTTTATATTGTGTGATAATAAAAATGTGATAAAAAGCATGTTATACTTTATTTTAGGCATGTCATCTTGTATCATAATGGGAAAGCTGTTTTTGATGTTAACATCAATGCTTAGAAAAGATCAGTTACACTTAACAAATTTTGTATACTCATTCGGCCAAGCCTTGACTCAGTTTTTGGTACCATTTCTGGTCAACTACTTTTTTGCAGAGCACTGTATAAACTGTTCAATGTTGCTTGTTGGTGCAATTTTGCTGCATATTATTCCAATTGCTTTATTTATTGTGGACGATCGAGTACCAAAACTCAAACCAAAGATAACACAGAGACAATCAGTCCGAAATGAATCTCGTTATTCGGACATTTCATCAATATCATTTGATTTTTATGATATTAAGTATTCTAAAAGGTCGGGAATTGCTTGGATAACTTTAGTAAAAAAATTTTGAAAATTGTGTTATTGAATCTTTTTAGCAAAGATACTTTAAACTGGAAAAATCCTGGAGACTTTAAATTGGAAGTAGACTCAAAAGCGCCTACAACAGACAGTCCAGCATCAGATAGCAGTGATGATTTCCTTCAAAATTTGGACAACAATCGAATATTGAGGGAAGACGGAGTGGAAATAATGCAAATAATTGTTGAAGAAGATGAGAAAACTGAAGTCCCAGATATAGAACTCAAAGAAGAAATTGAACAAATTTATGAAGAAATCAATATAAAATACGAGCTAGCTCAACAAAAAGAATCGAATACACATCTACAATACATTAGACGTTCCTGTTTCAAGAGATTTAGATGGCTAAAAACTTTAATTTACAAAGAGTTAATGAACCCAATGAAGCGATCATTAAAGCTGTTCAAGTTTTATCCGTCCGTCGTCCTCAAGTCCTGTGAGATATTCTCGTACTTATTGTTTATTACGCTAATTTTACCAAATCTTGCACTGATCCAATACAAATTTACCAACAAAAATCATTTGGTATCACTGATGGCGTTTTTTTGGATCATTTATACGATTTTCATATTGAAGTTTCACAAAACTCTCCAAGAGAACCAAGTGTTCTGGCACATTGCTGGCATTCTATGTAAATTTTTCGGCTATTTATGTAAGTTTTCCACAATTTAATTTATTTAAATATTTATTAATTTTTTTTTAGTTTCGAATCAACGGTTTTCACTGAACGGCTTTATTTTTGGACTTTTCTTGATCAGTCTTGGGCATGCCATAAGTTTTCATCTGCAAGAGATTAATATTAGAAATGAATTCCATCCTAATAAATGGATTTACGTCCAAGGACCTATTTATTCTATAAGTGGATTGTTAATCATAGTTTATTCATTAGTATTTCACATACTTTACGTTCATTTAAATTTTATCAACTTTTGCAATGTGTTTGTTTTGTTCAATTTGGGATGCTTGCTGTTTTGGCTTTTAACGCACTATAAAACTGTTATCTACATATTTCGCAGATATTAGATGCACTCTATATATTCTCAATTCATGCATCGAAAATCCAACTTTTTTCTTAAATCTAAAGGCTAAATTGAAATTTTGTATTTGAAATTTGAAAGCTTGAATAAAAAACATTTTGTAGAAAAATAGTTTTATTAAAAGTGGATACAGAATTTGATTACTAAAATCCCTCACTATCTGGAATATAAAGCTTAACTATGTGCTTTTCAACCTTAATACTTCCATAATGACCACAGTACTTTTCCCATACAGTTTTAAGGATGTCCAAGAAGCGATTTTTTGAATCTTCAGAAGCTGCGACTTTCTTAGAAATTGTCAGGAACAAGCACTTCATTGACTTTTTGTTGCTGATATCTATAAAATACTCGTGGCTGGACAATTGTTCGAGATTGTATAGATTTTTGCAACCTACAAGTCGAATGATTTCAATTTTAGATGTTGTGCTAAACAAAAGGTATTTCAGTGTCAGTGGAGTAATTGCGCTATTGTAAGAAACATCCAACAGTCGCATTTTTTCTATTTTTTGCAGAGCTCTAATAACATCTAGCACTTCGTTTTCACTTAAATTGAGACGACTTATGATTAATTCTTGCAAAACGATAGAACTGGTGGCTGATGTCAAGAAAGAGACAATAGAAGATCCAACAAGAGCTGTACTGACTGATTCAATGTTCAAAGACTCGAGTCTGTCTATATTTAAATGCTTTAGCAGAAAATTGAAAGAATTCAAGCTCAAGTGATTAAAGCTGAAATTTAGATTCGTTAGCTGATTCAAGTTAATCTGATCTAAAGACGTGATCTCACAACCGCTTATGGATAGATTTATAAGGTTTTCATTTTGCAGCAAGGTCGGAAGATGCCTGAAAGTTAAAATATGGCACATTAAGTTACATATAATAAAAAATATGATTTAAAAACAAACCTTAAAGACTTTAATGGATTACAGTCAAGTTTTAGCTCTACTAGCTCTCGCAAGCAGTTTTGCTTATCATATGAGTTTGCAAGATATTCGAGCCCTTTGTCAGTCAACAAGTTACTGCTCAAATTAAGAACTTGAATTTGCTTCAAAGACGACATTGCTTGAGATAAATATTTTACACCTTCATCT
Organism: Parochlus steinenii; assembly: GCA_038502155.1. Taxonomy (NCBI): domain Eukaryota; kingdom Metazoa; phylum Arthropoda; class Insecta; order Diptera; family Chironomidae; genus Parochlus; species Parochlus steinenii. Next base: position 773,246 of record JAXCIN010000030.1, on the reverse strand, counting down.
TGAATAAAGTTGTTACTCAAATTAAGGATAGTCAAGCAGTTTTGATGCTGCAAAGCTCGAAACACTGGACGAATCATCGATGGAGTTAAGTTTTGATTCGACATGTCAACGATTTGGGAAGCTCGGTTAATATCTAGGAAATCACTCATCATAGGATCCACAGCTAAAACACAGGTTTTATAAATTAAAACATCCATTATTTTTTATTCTAAGCAACTTACAACTTTTTCCTTCACAGCATGCTTCCAAATATCGTTGAGAAAGTGGTGGCAGTTTCCAATCTAAGATTTCTGACTTGATGACATTGTCTTCAGTTAAGCTCAATAACAAGTTAATAGGGTCTGTGCTCAGTAAAGTAGCTCCATCTGTAGTGACAAGTTTAAGTTCTGGACGAATTCCTTTGATACTGAAAACATTTTTGTTAATTTTAAAAAAAATTTAGTATTTAAAACACCACAAACCAATAGTAACGTCTTGAAGTTTCTTCAATCAGCCAACTAATCTTAAGTTCGTTATCTTGACTCACTGGTACAATAATTTTCTCGTTTTCAACTTGCACTTTTATGATGATTTGTTTTTCCAATGACTTTTTACGCATGCTTTCATTCATATTAGTTAAACTTGTAGAATCTGGCTGTGTATGTTGACTTTTTTGAGGTGATGAACTTTCTTGCTCAAAAAATCTTGAGAAGCCTGCAGTTAAAAGCGAGCCTTGGCCCAATTTTTTCGAGGCACCAACTAAACTTGAGCTTGATCGTTTTTTGGGCAATTTGTTTTTTAGATTTTCCTGATTCATCATCAAGTCAAAAGCGTCAACTGAACTCGAATTGTCATCATCAAGTAGGCTTATGAATGGTTCTTTATCATCTTCACTACTATCCACAATACCTCTTCGAGATGTAGATGCAGGTTGTTGTTTTCTACTCGAGCCATGTTGATTGAAAACGTTATCTGTTAGGAATCGTTGTTTTTTCTTAATGGGCCCCAAATCATTTTCCAGCCATTCTTCAAGTTCAACTTCGTCAGTGTTCAAATGTGCAGATCTTCGCTTGGCCAAGTCCAAGTTGCTTAATGTGACGGTTGATTGTTTTCTATTCTTTAATCGATCCATGACACCTTTGTATTCACTTCTGGTTGATTTTATTACTGATTGGTCTGCACTATCAGCATCAGCATAAATTGTTGAAGAAATTGGTGATTGCACTAAAATAAAAAGATAACAGATGGCATATTAGGAAAAGTTTAAGCTTTGTACCTGAAGTAAACTTTTGATCAACTACCGGATCAGAATTTTCTTGGGAGTCATCAGAGAAATCAGGATCAAATCTTCTACTTCGGCTTTTTTCTTGGCTTCGATTGCTTAGTGTTTTTGTACTACTGTACCCACTAGAAAACTCATTGGCTTTGGTGTCCAATCCCAATTTGTTCAGTCGGCTTGTTAGACTTTCTTTGACATCTTCGTAAAATTGTAACTCGGAGCCATTTAATTTTCGTCCGAATTCATTATACCATCGCAAAAGAGCGTCCAATGCATTTTCATTAAAATCTGTTTTTACAGAAACTTTTGCACCACGTTCTAAAAGCAACTGTACAACACTCAAGTTACCATTGGAACAAGCATCATAAAGTGGGGTTATTCCGTCGCAACTGCTCCCTCCTTTGTCGTTTATCATAGCTTGACCACCCTTATCTAGCAGCAATTCTACAATATCTCGATGTCCATTAATGGCAGCTTCGTGTAATGGTAACCAGCCAGCGTTGTCTCTAACATTTATAGCATGACCTTGATCAATTAACAGTTGTGCTAACTGATAGTTTCCATTAATGCTGGCTTCATGTAGTTTTGATTCTCCTTTAGCATTCTTTTTAAATGTTTGCGTTACCCGCTTTTTTCGTCTTGAAACACTTGAATGCCCTAAAATTAAATGATTTTCATAAATAGATTTCAAAAATTTTATCACAAAACTTCAACTATTCTGTTTAACGAACCGATATCTTTAATTTCTTCATTATCTGAGCTATCCAGATTATCTGAAGATAAGATCAATTCTCCGTCACAATCTTCCCAAACGATTTCTTCACTTTGAGGCTCTTCCGAAAATTCTTCAGGCTCTGTAGCTTTCAAATCTATACCTCGATCCTTAGCTGACTCTTCTAATAACTCCACCAAACTATCCATTTGATGCTTTTGGTTAAATTTAATAAGTTTAAGTAGAACATTTTTTTCGACCTTTTTATCGTTTAACTTTTTGGCTTCAGTCCAACAGCGTTGATAAATGTTTTCGACAGTCCAAAAATCTTTTCCAGCTAATTCAGATACTTCTGCGAGATTTACAAGAGTCGAACAGGCTTCTTTCGGTTCGTTTTTAATAAGCTCGTATTCTTTCCACAAATATTCCAATGCTTTATCATGCTGCTGCTGATCTATATAAGTTTGATACAGGCTTACATAAATTGGAGTCAACTGCTTAGCTGTTTCGCCATTCAGCTCAGCTGACTCCAACATTTTCAGGTAGAATTCTATGGCTTTGGAATGATTTTTCAGCTGGCATGAAGCGTCCCCAATTTTTTCGAATAAATATTTGCGTTTCTCGTAGTCAAAAGAGTTTGTGATAACCAACTCATCCTCAACTTTGCAAATGGAGTGCACTGAAAGTATTTTTTGAATAAGAATAAATATTGATGTAATAAATCTCAATTTCATAAATGGGAACTTACCAATTTTCAAAGATTTTTCAATAGATGAGTAATCAGTAGTATCAGGAGTCTTCAATTTGTATGCTTTCTTCAAAACTTGTTTAGCACTTTGGAAATCTCCATTTTTAATTAGAAGCTCACTTTTTGCCAAAAGAGTCTCGCAAATCTTTTTTACCTTATCTTTCAATCGTTTGGCAAGCTCTAAGGCAGAGTTGAAGGTGGATAATGCTGATGCTGAATCATGCTGTTTTAAGTAATAGTGCCAACCAAGTGCCATGTAAGATTTATGCAGCAAATCGTAAAGATCGTTAGTTTTACAAATTTTAATTGAAATTTCGAAGTTTTTCGTTGATTCTTCAAAGTCTTGCATATGCTCCTTAGTAATACCCAAGTTCAAGTATATCCTATAATAAGTGAACATTTTTTGCTGTTGGTTTATTCTATTGAAAATTGAAATAATGAAACATACCTTGCTTGCATTTCACTCAAATGATCTTTGCTCACTAATTTCGTTAATCTAAAATGAATTTAAAAATAGCATGAAAATCATTTACCAAATATTATTTGTACGAAACTTACTCTTTGCACATGAGGAGACTTTTTAGGAAAGATTTTTCAGCTGCTTTTAGATCTTCCTTGGAGCTCTTTGGTTCTTCTTCAGCTCTTAACAAGTAACATCTTCCAATAGTAGCGTATGCCCTCTGCAACTCAACAAGGTTGTTTTCTTTCATTGATATTTTGAGATATACTTCCAGTAAATGTTTCAGAGCCTCCTCGAAACTCCCTTGCAGCATTAATACTTCACTAATCATCCGATTTGCTTTGGCGTATTCAATTTGCTTGCCCAAGGTTAAATATATTCGGCTTTCCTCTTGAAATTCAGACAGGGCATTGAGCAGTTCACCTGAATCGAGGTAGTAGTTCCCTAATTTGTTACAAGCTTCTGATATAGAGCTTTGACTTTTATCAGCGACAGCTCTACTTTTCTTCTTCATCAATTCTGGAATATTTATTAATATAAGTTGTCTAGATACAGTTGCCTGGTTAAGATTGACTGCTAACTTACTCTGCAACTCCATTTCGAAGAGTTAATTTCACTTTTTCACGTTTTAACACATAAATTTACTTTTTAAGGCACCTAATTGAAAAATTTCAAAAACTAAACAGAACAATAACAAAGTTCCCGCGTTTAAAGGTGCCGATATTTAGTTTCATAAATCAGAAAATTTATTCCAAAGAACATTGATTACCTCATAATAAAAAATGCTAGCATATCTTAATTTATTATAATACAAAATTATTAATACAAATAACATTTTATTGAGCTAGAATTAAATATTAATTGATAATGTTTTTGATCGCAATCATGAAAAATTTTAATTATTAACCCCTCGTTTGTATTCACAGACTAAGAATACATATTTTGTTTACATATTGCAAAAACTAATTCAATAACAAATTTACCTATATTTAGTTAATTAAGCAATGACCAGTAAATTGCAACTAACATTTGCAATGCTAAAACCATCGACAGTCAAAAACCCAATCGCACTTAAAGAAATACAAAACATCATAGTTGATAATCACTTCAAAATTATTCAGAGCAAAATTACGAAATTTAGCAGGGAAGAAGCAGAAAATTTTTATGAAGAGCATCGGGGAAAGTTTTATTACAATCGTTTAGTCACTTTCATGAGCAGGTAGAGAATTTGTTGTACATTGTTTTAAGATTAAAATATTCGTTGGTTCTAGTGGATCTACTAAACTTTTAATTCTGGCTCGTCAAGATGCAATTGCAAAATGGAGAGAATTATTAGGCCCCACAAAAGTATTCAAAGCAGTGTACAGCCATCCAGACAGTATAAGAGGGTTATATGGTCTGACGGACACTAGAAATGCTGGTCATGGGTCAGACTCCAAAGAATCAGTTATGAACGAAATCAATAAATTATTTCCCGAATTCAATATGATTGAATGGAATACAAAAAATCTTGGTCAATAAAAAAAGTATAAGTCAATTATTAATAATTGGCACTTCGTAATTAGTAAACTAACATAAAATCTAGTGTTTATCATTTTTATATAAGATTTTCACCCCTAATATTTATGAGGTAATATCTTATTAAATTAATACCACAATCAGCATCTGCTCTGAAGTTTGGTATTACAAATTGCATGATTTATATATTAAACCTCACTAGTCTGCATGGAGTTAAATTGCTTTTTGTGACTTGCAATAAAAATCCAACATAACATACGGTACTAAGAAAACCAGACGAAAGAAGAAATAACTCCCCCAAAACTCGCTTTAATCAAAATTTAATAAAATTTGGATTTCTCGACTGGCAATAATTAACAGCAAATATTGTAGATGCAGAAATAAAAAATTAATAATTCATGCAGTACCTAGGGGATAATGTTGAATAAAAAGTATGGTAGGCTGTTATTGAAAAAAAAAACAAACTTGAAGGATTTTGCATGTTTAAAATTATTATCATCCCCTCTAGCTCTTCTATTAGTTGAACGAAGGAATGTAATCAGGATGGGGTGAACACAAAAAACTCGAAGCATAACATAAATAAAAATTTTAATTGAATTAGCTTTTAGTATATCCTACTTATTTTGGTGAATTGCCGAGAACGTTGGCTAAGCACGTGATGTTGCACGATAAGTTTCTTCAAAAGTGTTTCTATGCTGTAGTTTCACGTTCTCAATTTATGGTTTCAAGTTTGAAAGAAAAAGCTTAAAATTTGATCAATATAATTTACTTCTTTTATAGTTGTATCAATACTAGTATTACACATTTATTTACTTTAATTGTAAAATCGTTTAAAATATATGGTGATGCCAACAAATAATATTTTTTACAAATATTTGGTATAAAGATATTCCAGGAACTTCATCGACTTTAGTGATGAAATACGACTATATTTATTCATATGCAAACAAATTGCACATTTGCAGCTTGTTTTTCCGCATCCTTCGAGCTATTTTATGTCTGTCTTTTGTTTTCATCTTTTCTGCCTTTTAAATTAAACCGAGCATGAATTTATAGAATTTAATTCGTCTGAGTATGAACTCGAAAACTCAACATAGTTGAAAAACTCTGGTTTGAGTTGGGTTTTTGAAAAGTGTTTGAGTTAGCAGTGATGGAGCCATCGATAAAATTCCCAAAAATTTATTTTAATTGATGAAAAATTTATTATCCCAAACGTATGCATCACTAAATGTTACCTATGATATCATCAAACGGACCTTATTACTTAAAATACCGAAATATGGATAGCTCAATTTGGTCCCCATATTTCTGCTAGTGTAGTCGATGATACTGTATCATTTTAAAATCTATTAAATTATGCAAAAGCTTCAACATCTCAACTGTTCTGTTTGCACATCAATATAATTTATCAGGATTTGGTTTTAAGGCAAGCCTCAACTGTTGGGGTTATACGATACAACGATACGGTGTTTTAGTTTTACCCCAGTCTTGAAACATCAACGTACAAGAAAATGTGAAAATCCTACAAAATTTGCATAACAAGTCTTCGCGAATTTTTCATATCCGTATTCTTCAAAAAAGGGAAAACTTTTGCCTGGTTGATTTGCAGTCGGTATGCATTTACTTTCAATTTAAACATTTTTATGGGGGTGATACACAAACTACGAATTGCAAGATCAAAAGTTTTTACTTAAATCCGAAAATATTGACAAGTGCAAGTCTTAAAAGTTCATTGAACAAGGTCTATAAGTGGAATAATATTATAATGTTTTATCGTTTTATGCTATTCATAGCTTTTTTTTTTGATTTATTTTCAATAAAGCAATTGAAAGGAAGTTGAATCGAAGTAAGAGGGGAGCTATAAATTTATCATGAAGATGCAACCATTGAATTTAAAATCAGATTAAATTCCCTCTTTAACAAGGACTATGAGGCTAGAATAAATAAGTTTTGTTTATTTGATTTGCATAAGTAAATTCGCAAAATTCAACAACCCCATTTTCCAGTAGGCATTTCCCTATGTACTTATACAAAAAGTGTGAAAATATCCATTAGAGTGCAATCTCTGCCTAGGGGAATTTACTACGAATGAATCGAGTTTACTATCCTGTTTTTTTGTTTCAACTCTGAATTTTGTGTGTGAGTTATACTTTAAAACAAGAAGTATTTAGTTGAAAACCAATTGTAAGCGTTCAATCATTAAAGGATTGAATAGATATTATGTAGCTCCCATTTTTTTATCTCGCTAAATTCGTGAAATCTGTTACATTTTGGTGGAACAAAAATAAATTCACTCGATTCATCTAGATGCGAGGTATTGTATTGATAAATTACAGTGAATGGTTTTGCGGGTAAACATTTTCATCCTTATCGATCCTTAATCTGGCGGCACACATACAAAAACGCATAGTGGGCTGTATCCAACCCATATTTCTCTGGCTTTATTGACGATTACGTTAAATGCGAAAGGAAATTGTGTACAGATTTGGAGTGAGATGACACAATGTATGACAGAACATGAAATTGCTTCCGAGTTCACAAATACTACAACACTATCCTGGAAAATCCTTTTATAATGGAAAACGCCAAGTGATGATTTTGCGCAGTCCCCTAAAGCCTCATCGAATCGATTGAATTTTCTACGTTTTCTCTCAATTTTCTTGCTGGACGTGGAAAACACCAGATCTCTTTGAACGTCTCAAGCAAGCAGTCGGAACTCAATAGTTTTTAATTTTGATTTTTTTCATTTTGGCAGAGTGATCTTCTGAACCCTAAAAAGGATTAATCTACAAAGGAATGAAGATTTAGCTTGTATAAGTGGAAGAAAACTCTTCAATTCTTTAATAATTTTTGTGATATACGTTTATTAAAATTGGAAAAAGACATTCAAGCTGGTTCATAGTTGGACTTTTATTGTTAAATTTTGTGTCGCAATTCGGGGTTCAGAAAGATTTAAAAAAGCGAAGGAAAATAATATGAATAAAATGAATTTTCAAATTTTGAGAATTCTTGTGGCGCTTTGGTGAACATTTGGTTTCAATTTATGTGAAAAACAATTTTCATAATTATATTTAGCCATTTTCATTGATTTTTGAGCTTTCTCATGTCTGTGTGAAATATTATAACAAGAAGAAAGACTCTTTTCCATTAAAATTTCATTCAATGAATGGAGACTGCTGATAAGGAATAAGGATCTTCAGAAAGGATATACAGAAACTACGTTGTGCACAACTTTGAAAGGATATTTTAGATTTCATTGCTGAAAAGAAATCTTCAATAAAACGGCAGATTCAATTACATAACAGTCTAATATGGGAACCGTCCTGAGTTTTAGTCCGCGTGAGCGACAGCCAATATACTCAACCCAGCATCAAAGCCGTGGATCCTTGACCACTTCCAATTCATCAGAATATCCGTTGAATAATTACTCATATGAGCAGTTGAACAATGTGAAAAACCGTGAGAATGCCAAGCCGATGAACTTGCAAGCCGTTCCCGTAAGTCATAATGGGAGCGGCACTAACGGTAATGGCACGAACCTGAGTCTTTTTGGATCCATGAATAATCACTCTAATATTCTGAATAACAATAATAATATTTTAAATGGCGTCAACAACAACTGTTCCATTCAGGATCGACAAATTGACAGCGCAAAAATTTTGTCCGAAAAGAATGCTTTGGAAAAAAATATGAAGAAACATTCTTTGTTCATCAACGCCTTGTCTTGGAAACGACTGGCCGCCTCGCATGGCAAGAAGAAGCTGGAGAGCAGTAATAACAAAAACAAGTCCGCAAATATGAGTTCAGGATCATTTAGACCGCCAGGATTAACTGATACGATCCATCCGATGGCAATGGAGAACGAAAAGAACAAAAACTATCAGCAACATCAGATCCAATTTGCTAGCAATAATAACAACCAACAGCAATCACATCGTCAGTCGGTATACTTCACACCTGGTGGACCAAAAACGTTGCTGGCTCTGGATTTGGTACGAGCAGCAAATAATGCAAATACTTTGCAACAGCAACATGTCGACAAATTGAGCGCTAAAATGCCGATACAGCTACCACTTCCATCTCAACAGAATTCAATGCATCCTCAGCAATATCATCATTCTCAAATTCAGCATCAAAGCTCTCAACATGGGCCTAGAAAAACTGTTATTCAGGTGAGGTTTTCTTAATAGTTTTTTTAGTAATAATTCTTTTTTGAAGATTTTGTAGGTATTTTATCTCGTAGAAGCAGTTGAACTCAAATGGTATTCTGTTTCATCAAGAAATGACATTATATCTAAACATATATAGCTAATAGATATAATATGGATGAAAACTTAGAGTTTTTTCACAAACTTTATCATGAACATACTTCCGTTCCCCATAAATGTATCCAAACCTAATAAGTAATCTTCAAACTTATCAAGAACACATCAAACTATTAATCCCCTTTGCAAAGAAGCTCTCAAATAAGTCTCATTCAATCAAGTTACATTCAGAATGCTTTATTGGAAAATTCTGAAATTGCATATACGCTTAAAAAAGCATCTTCATTCTATCTTAAGGTCTGCTTTTTGCATTCCAATGCATTCCAATGTTCTCTAATTAACATTTATGAGAATTGAATAAGATTATTCTAGAAATTTGGTATAATAATGCAGTTGTTAAACCAGTTTTTGCATCTTTCCTAAATCTTCTCTCTAAAATATAAAGTTTTTTAATTTCAAATTGAAGCATAAATACCTTCAAAAAATTTATGTGGATGTCGTAGCAAGACAGCCAATTCATTCAATAAATAAATTCTTTCGTCCTTTCACATAGAATTGTTTTGCTCGGTAAACTTTGAAAGAATGTGTTTTGGACATGAAATATTTATTGCGATTTTATTTTATGTGTTTTTAAGCTCGAGTTCTTTCAAACACATTATACACTTTGAAAAACCTTCTAGAAGCATAAATGATGCGAAGATATTATACTTTTGTCATGTTTTATTTTTATCACTTTTGCGGGACTGGGTTAAATAATATCTCAAAAGTTACCAGATTCATTCGAAATATATCTCATCCTTTGACAAACAAACACAAAAGTTTTCCGCATAACTTTTCCTCTGTCATGATTATGTCACACTCTTAAAATTAATGCTTGAAAATGTAATATGGCAAATTTAAATAAATTATCAATAAATATCTAAGCAAGTTTTAAGGTTATGTTCTGCTATTTGGGCGAAACAAATTATTTCGTGCCTTTGTACGTTTGAATGTTTGTGAAAAATTCAGATCATAAATTGTGGAGCTACGAGCCTTAATTTATGGATTCAATTTGTGACCTTATCTGCCAATAGTCGAAAAAAGTTAATGTTAGCGAAACATAAATTTGCTGTATTTTGGTCGATAAATTCAGACGTTTTATTGATCATTAAAATGAAAACGCTCCGTTTAGATTTTTTCATGTGGAATGCATAGACACCAAAGAACTCTGCAGACTCACTTATTTAGAATAATTTATTTTAATTGTGACCAAAGGCAAAGTGCAACGGGAAATATATATATATTCTATAAAAGATATACGAGTGGCTACCATAAACTAGCAGCGCAATAAAGATAATTAAAAAAAGCGGTATTATATATGGTTCGAGTTGCAACGTTCGGATAATAACGATAAATTTGAGAACTATATGTTCAGTTGGTTATATAAACTTTATAAAAAACCCAGAGAATCTTAAACTTACATCATTTGCAATATCCACTCATGCAAGTTGTTTTTGACCCAATTCTTACCCTACTATGAATTGACTATGGTGATGTGCCGCTTCCTGTGAATGGAAAATAAGGAAGCACACAATGCTTCTCATAAATTGGAACAAACTGGAGAAAAAGCTATATGAAATCAATTTTAACACAAAAATGTAACTTTTTATATCCATTTTGTGGGGAATAGAACAAGAACAAAAGTTGTTTGAATAAATTTGCATTCAAAATTAGTATTAAGCCACACCGGACTAGTACTCGGTGGTAGAATATTTTGCACCATTTTTGGAGACAAAGGCGTTGCCACTAGGTATTACCTGGTTATAGCTTTATGGATTTTTCTTCCACTTTCGTGTTTGACTCAATTAATTATTATTGTTTTGAGCATTTGAACTTTACCGCAAAAATAAAATAAAAAGGGGACAACAATAAAAGTGGTTTTGCTATACACCCAGCAGTAGTCTAGAAATAAATGAGTTTTTGTATAGACGAAAACGAGAAATTAGCAAGACAGAAACTCGATGAAAAATCGCTTAATTGGGGAATATTGCATCATCAATCTAATTTCCCTGTAAATATATCTTAAAGTACATTTGCTTGGGGAATTGTAAGCAGAAATGTGCTAAAATGTTAACATTTTAGGGAGACTAAAAGAACTCAATCTATCTGATGAATGGGTACAATTTGATTTAACCAGCACGCGTTAAGATTTTATTAATAGGACAGCTTTATTTATTTTGTGATTGAATGGAAATGAAAATTTTTAACGTTCTCCTCGGATTATTCGGATTTTTCAATTCTGACGTTATTTGAGCTTATAGAATTTTAAGAATTTTAAGAATTCATTAGTAATTTGAAAATCTTACTGGCCAACCTTTAATTTTCTATTTACTAAAAGCTCTGAAATGTGAAATATTTAGACCAGAATCAAACCCTAGAGATTTACTAACTAATATATTTCTTCATCAATATTATTTTGTCTTTCAATTTTATCTTTGTACTACGCTTCTCCATTCACGAAATTGACCCACTGACAAAAACCATTAATTAAAGTAAATCACAAACGGGATATCATTTTTCATCTTTTCGTGCACGCCCCAAACTTATCGCATAACCAGAAAATTAGGGTTTAATCAAAGGTTTACGAGTTTCAATTTATGAATAGATTTGGTATATACGACGGGAAGGATGAAATTTATCAAAACTGAGCTTTTCGAGGATTGTTGGGTAAAAGATTTATTATCGGACTTGCATATTTTTGCACTTAAGAATATAAATAATACATTTTCAAAAATATATAATGTGTTCACTCAATTTATATCCATTTAATAAATTGTAAGTACAATTAAAATCGAACCAATCTAGTCCGTTGAATATGAAATATGTTTCACCTATGAAAAAAACTTTAAATAAAATATAATAAATTTTAACATTTAAGAAATATCATTTTTTAACAAATTTTATGTTATCTGTTTTCGATACAGATATTGTATTTTTGTGCAAATCTAGATCATATTATACAAGCTGAAAAATTTTTTTAATGTGATTTCTTAAAATGTTTTGTTTTTCTTTGCAAAATTTGAGTGGCGCCGTGAAATCCTGGCGACACATCAAATTGATTCGTATTAATATTTTTTCTCAATCACATCAAAATGGCTCGGTTTTTTCATTATGCTATATGCTATAAAAATTTGAGAGTTTTTTTCATTTCAAACGGAAATTTTCGAACAGATAGAATAGGAGTATGTTTGTGTCCTTGAATAACTATACTCAGGTTCAGGTTGAAGTTTATTGAGTAGTCACGACACTGAATAAAACAGCATAATTATTGATTAATTCTAATTATGGACAAATCATTCATTAGTAAAATGTTTACCCATTAATAAAAAATTTTTACAATATGAAAAAAAGACTTAATTCTCACATATTGATTTTTAAACTTTAAAAAAAATATTTTTGAAAGAAATTTTAACTATGTTAAATTCATCAATTTTTTTATATTTTATAGCGTTTACTTAGAAATTCATACTCTATTGATGCTCAGAGAACACTGTTAATAAAATTTATTAAAGTGTTTAAACGACAGTAAATTTTAAGAATACATGTCATAAAAAGTAAAATTAGCCTGCTAGTCAAACTTATAATATGTATACTGTATATATACATTGAAAATTATTTGGTATTTTTCCATCTTGAATGTATAGAACATTTTCAAAGAAAGCTATCAATCAAACTAATGTATTCTACCTTTCCTAAATACAAGCCTGCGAGAAGCTTTTAAGGGTCAGATTTTTGTTATTGAATTATCCGTAGCATTACGTTATTGCAATACATTATATCATTTTAATTTATTCCCCGAAACTATTATCATAACTTTATGTAGAGTATAAAATAAACATCCTAATCAGCATCCATCATCGTTATTGTTCTCTTTTCCAAGAAATTGCACAAAAAGCGCCACACAACGTTGATTTGATATTTTTCTATAAATTCCTTCTTATCCAAATGGTAAAAAGCCCTTGAACCGTCAATTCAGCATTTTCGACAAATAAATTACCATTGCTATTAAAAGAAAACAGCCAAAAAATGAGCTCGAGGAGCCTACAATAATCGCATCAAATGGATCATGATGATTTGAGTGTATTACTAATGGTCCATCATCAATGTTTTTGGCATTGAAGAATTATATCAAAAGATTTTTATAAAAATCAGAAATTAAGCTCTCAAACTGAAACTGGTAATGAACACTAATAACATGTTAGAAATGAGCATAGCTGTAGGCTTCCTAAAAGTTAGCCAAATATCTCTGTTAAAGCTTTGTTATCTCTGTATATTCTTATCGCTCTCCCTAAACGATTCTTAAAATCTCTTCATTCTCATAGAAAATAAGATGAATAAAAAATATATATATGAAAAACACGAAAGGATTGAAATATTTTCAATGGTCCGATAGTAATTTTTAAAGTAAATAATTTCTAATGTTCTTTTTATTTATTTTCAGGCTTCAACTTCCGAGTTGTTGAAATGTTTGGGAATATTTTTGCATGATCGTTGTCGAAAGCTACGAGACTTTCAAGCTGGAGACGCTGTCATGTGGCTACGAGCTGTCGATCGAAGTTTACTTTTGCAAGGATGGCAGGTAAATGCAAATCAAGCGTACATTTTTGAAATGAATTCCCAGTAAAATACTATCCAATACGCTTTCCGCAAAGCACGAAACTTATTCAACAGACTATAATAATTTCCTATTCTCCATGGCCATTACATGAAAATGAAGTGAAAAGCACTCCATTATAGTGGCTTCGACCGACTAACAATATAAACACGACCGTTTGAGTTTTACGTAATAAATTATTAAAAAGGTAAAAAGTGAGAAAGTCCCTCGACCCTTTTTTCTAATAGACTTTCTGTTTCGAATGGCGACCACAGTGACATACCTTCGTAATTCAGTACTTTCGGTATAGGCTACTAATCGATTGTTTTTTGGTTTCATAAATAAAGCCAAATCAATTTTCTAGTTGACGTCATCATGTATTCAGACTTTAGGAATGTTTCATTGAGAAATTTATTGTGAGGGAGGTTTGGCTTCATTTGGGTTCATTCAAAATTTGAATACTTGTTAGTAAACGAGAATATAATTTACTAATGAGTTTTCTTATGAAAACAAATTTTTTTATACCTTTTGAATCCATTTAATCTTTTTTGGTCCTTTCATAGAAGTCCTTATAAATAATCTTTCACAAAAACAGAATATGATCATAGTCGTTGAAGTTCCTTTCAATATGAATATCGTTATTGTTGATGGAATTGGCGTTTAATTCACATATTGAAGTGAAAACGCATAATATAATAGTATGAGAAAATTTACCATTTTGTTAAGTATTTATTACACAAACTATTACAAATTGGGAGCAAGTTCAAGTTCATGATTTTAATTTTAGGCCAAAAAATTGTTTTTTTCAGCCTGATTGCCTCATTTATATAAATTTTGGCTGACGAGCAATACTTGAGCCTTTGCTAGAGCTTTTAAAACCGTATTGAGAAAATATTGAATTTATCCTCGATTTACACACGATATTGCTAAGTGATTTGGTTCGTTGAAAATGGGAGTTTTTTCTTAGCATGCTTTCAGTTACGTATCAGAAAATATAACTAATTAAAATATTGTAAAACAGATATGACTTCCAGTGAAATCCAATTTTTTTTCGTCAATTTGTTAAAAGTCTCGCCAGAGTAATATTTTATTCCTAAAAGATCGTCAAGTGTAGTCTTAATTAAAACAAACTTCAAGTAAAACAATAATTCTATTCTAGAAATATTAATTGCAAAATTTATATTTCAAGTAGAAGTTTCACTTCCGATTCAAACTTTTTGTAAATTGGCTTCTTTTAAACTTTTAATTGACTTTCCAGGGAAAAGTCAATTACTCAATTTTTAATTGGGACTTGTTTGGGTCTGTATTAGGCTTTTGATCAATAAATATGATAATTTCTGTTCTTGGAAATGAAAATGGAAGAATTGAGCTGAATATTAATTAAAAATTAACGAAATTTCCAAATATTTCTCACGTTGTTATACGAGTTGTTATAAGAGTTGTTATGCACCTAAAAATTTGAGCAATGAGATGGTATTATTGTTAAATATCTATTGTATGCTGTTTGTATCTTCAAACTTTTTTGTTTTTTCTACAAAAAAAAAATTAATGCATTAATGCTTGTTTTAAATTAGCATAAGAATATATGTGTGAATAAAACATGAAATTTTAGTTGGTGGATAAATTACTATATCGATTTTGATGTCTTTTTTGAGTGAGAGAGTTTAAAATATTCACAACTCTAATGAAATGCTCTCACCGCAAGAACCATCATTTCCTTAATTGAGCGAGCCGAAAATAATATTCAGTAGGCTGCAAACTGAAAAAGTACTTAACTTTACTTTTATCACAAAGCATTAAGTATTACTTGAATGACAGAATAAAACACCTGTTGACTTACAAACTTTAGAATTCTATGGCTAATGAGCTTTTAAATTTACTTTGTAAACTTTTTATTGTTACCGTTCTTGATTAAGAAAATTGAAAATGTTTAAAATTTTCAACTTACCTTTTTCTGACTTGAATTGTTTTTTTTCCCATTCTTTCTTTTCCTGAAAAAAGTTTTAAAAGCATATTTTATTGTATTGTTTTTTAGGATGTTGCATTCATCAATCCAGCAAATGTGGTGTTTGTTTACATGCTGGTTCGAGAGCTTGTAGATGGAAATGAAGTCAGAGAATCAGAACTACAGGCTTCCGTACTGACCTGCTTATATTTGTCCTATTCATACATGGGAAATGAGATTAGCTACCCTTTAAAACCATTTTTGGTTGAAGATTCCAAAGATAAATTCTGGGATAGGTGAGTCGTTTTATAGCATGTTTTTAAAAATTATGTATTAACATGGAATAATTCTTATTTTTAGATGTTTGTACATCGTAAATAGACTAAGCTCTAGCATGCTGAGAATTAATGCAGAGCCTGGATTTTTCACTGAAATATTTACGGAGCTTAAAGCTTGTGGCATGAGTAATGGCAACCAGCTAAACAACAATAATCTTCTATCTAGCTCTCACATTACCAGTAATATGCTAAATAACAATCTAAACAATTTAAGTCTCAGCTCGCACAGCAACCATCATAGCATAAACAACAACAACATATTGTCTCCGACTAACACCTCGTCGTCCATCAGTAACCATATGCAGCATCTTCCTAGTGGCATGCAGTGTGGCTCAGCTTGACGGTCTCAGAAACACCCTCGCGAAGTCGTTGTACGCCTATCGATAGCGGGCCAGCAGCAGAAATATCAACATCAAACCACATTACAGGAATTGACGAGTATTGTTTAAATAAATAATATTACTTTATTACAAGGATTAAGTCGCGTAGCAGATATCTGCTGGAACTGGCTCAAATGAAAAATCTTGTTTCACGAATTGAAATATTGATATTATAAGCAAAACTTTAACCTATAGAAAATTGTTCGATATTTGAAATTACATGTTGTTGATCAAAAATATATAAAATCCATTTGGAAGATTATTGTGATTCGGAATATTTCAGTTTTTTCTGGAAAATAGACAAATTTTTATTTATTTCATTAATTAAATTAATATTTATAAGAAGTTTCCAAAGAACTTTTTTTATGCGACGAAGTTAATTTAGTCTTAAAACTGTAAAATAATATTTACATCAGCAAAAAAGTCCTTTCTTTATTTGACCTTGATATAAACTTGTGGCATGTTCGAGATGAATTTTCTTTAAGGCATACTGTAACGCAATTGAATAATTTGTCCATAAACGGTAATGTTTTAGTCAAATCAAGGTTCAACGAGCAGCATATAATAATGATAATTAATAATGATTAGTTTTAAATTCTTGAATGTGTGTATAAGTGGTTTTAAGGTAAATAACGCAACTGACTGCAATTAATATTCAATTTTATGTGCAATAAAAATGATAAATGATATTTAAAATAGCAATCTATTGGACCCCGTATCTTGCAATAGAAAAGGACATGAAAATTCTAATGAAAATATTATGCCAATTCGCTGAATTTTCAACTCCGGAGTTTCAACATTTTGCTTAATGAAATTGAGCTATGTAGTGTTAAAGAATTTACAGTCAAAGAATACCGCTTGATATTCAAAGTTCGGGTATGAGTTGCAAAACACTTAAATAATACTTAATTATGTATATTCCATATGGAGCCTTGAAAGAGGATGATGAGTTCATTCTAGTCAACTATGATTAATGATGATCACTTTAAGTGTTAATTATTAAGCTCTATTTAAAGAAAAGTTCAATTTTAACGAAATATTCGACAATGTTTTTATAGTCTTAATCAAATAGGTGGATTTATGTGTACATATATTTGAAAGTCTTCATATAACATAGCTCAATTTTACGATCTTCAACAATTGTGAGACTGTCGATTTTAGTTTCTTGAAGACTGCATGTATTTTCTGTAAAACATAAATCCAAATCAGTTTCAATCAAAACTTTAACTCAAAATCCGGTACAAAAATAATAATTCTCAATTTTATAAAGAGATACTAGATTTTTATTATCGAACCGTTAAAGCGATACTTCATGTTTATTCGGACTCTTACCTTCAAACTTACATCCTTGTATTTGTATATTCGAGGTAAAATTCAACTATTGTTTATGTAAAAGGTTTAGGTATCGTAGGAAAAGCATGTATTGATAAATTAGTGTTTAGAATAGGTCACTTAAGGAATTTAAGTAGGTACATTCGTTGAAAACTCATGAATCTCTCATTCAGTTTAAAAGTTAAATTTTAATTAATTCCATCCATTAAAAATTTAAATTATTAGATGAACTCTTTAATTAAACTTTTTTGAATATTAGAATAATTTCTAGAGTTTTATTGAAAAATCTGAAAACGTTTGATGCCTCGATTTTAGAAAAATCTGAAAATGAGATAAAAATACACAAAAATAATCTCAGAAATATTTTTCTTTTGAAAATTACGACCAATTTTCGATTTTAATAAATCTAATAAGTAAAAAAATGTTGTGAATTGCTCTCAGTGTTTTCAAGATCTTAAAATAATCTTGAAAACTAGCGAATTGTCCGTAATTTGAGAAGCATTAGAAAAAACTAAGAAACTAGGGAAAACAATGGCCGGAAAATGTGCAATACTTGAAATTTTTAATGAAACACAGATTAGTGAAAAATAATTATTCTCATCAATAAGAAAAGAGATGGTAGATTTAAACGAGGAATATTTGTAAAATATGAAGGATCTAAATCATGGCCAAAAAAAACTTAATCCTTTCATAACATAAATGATGAAAATAGTTTCTGTTCAATTTCTTTCCTGGTTTTTAAAGTCTCTTAAAAAAAATAAAAATAATTATAATGTAACAGAGGATGATTACTGATTATGACAAATTGAAATTAAAAATTGAAGATTACCGTATATGATTAATAAATTTCATAAAAAATAGGCAAATTGTTTTATTTTTAAATCACTACTTTACAAGGAAAGGATGTGTTTAATATTTTTCAGGGAAAAATCAAGCGCACCAGCAATACTTTGAGACAACAATGTCAATGTTATACAAAACTGTTATCAAGAATAAAGTAATTACTTCATTATTTGTTTTGTGTTAATATTATTCGTTATTATTAAACGGCAACCATTGGAACTATGTCAAATATATTATTGGCCAAATAAATCGGATTTTATTAGAGCAGTTCTATATCTTTGATGTACTTACGTAAGTAAGTTATTCTTAAAGATTAATACATATATTTTACAATTTCATTGAATCAAAATAATACATATGATTTTTTTCAAATTAACATTTTATTGGACTAAAATTGGAAATTACAAAATTTACAAAATCATATGTAAATGGTCTAAAGTTTAACAAAGTCGTCTACTTTGAATTCAAAAATATTTGATCATTAAAATGTCATAAATTCACCTTCATGCAGTTTGGTTTCTCTAACATGAATACTTTAACAAAAAAGCTCTAAGTATATTATTTCCAATCTCCAGACTATCCTCTAAAATCCACTACACATCTCTTGCAATGCTGTCTGGTGCTGATATTGCTGTTGTTGACCTGCAATCGAGAGACGTACAATAACGTCTCGAGGGTTTTTTGAAGAGCGTCACGCTAGATCGTTTGACTGAAGGTGTTGGAGGTGGTTAATGTTGGATGACATGAGCTTGTTATTATTGTTGTGATCATTTGCTTGGGAGTTGATGTTCAAATTATTAAAATTATGGTTCATAATGTGAGTGCTTGAGAGTAGATTATTGTTATTCATTTGGTTATTATTGGAGTTCATGCCACAAGCTTTGAGTTCTGTAAATATTTCCGTGAAAAATCCAGGCTCTGCATTAATTCTCAGCATGCTGGAACTCATTCGGTTTACAATGTAGAGACATCTAAAATATAACGATTAAGTTTTTTAATGTAAAGTAGAATAAATTAAAGCTGAGTTAACTCACCTATCCCAGAATTTATCTTTGGAATCTTCCACCAAAAAAGGTTTTAAAGGGTAGCTGATTTCATTTCCCATATACGAATAGGACATATATAAGCAGGTTAGAACGGAAGCCTGCAATTCTGATTCATCTATTTCATCTCCATCCACCAGCTCTCGAACCAGCATGTAAACAAACACCACATTTGCTGGATTGATGAATGCAACATCCTGAAACATATAAAGAAAATATATAGTCTCAATTTAAAATATCGATCATTCATTGGAAAAATATGAATAACATATTAATAAGAAAAATCATTCTCAATCGAAGAGTGGGAATTATTATATTATTTGATGTTTTAAAATTTTTTTAGCTTTTTTTTTCATTCATTCCACTAACAGGTGAAGTTTTTGTGTAAGATATATAGTATAATCATTATGATGAGTGATGAAGTTTATTTTTATGCTACTTTGCATTCTTAAATAATATATTCCTTTCAGAAACGAGTTATAATTAATTATTATAAGTTTTTATTAGCAAAATTAATGATTATTAAATTTAACAAACTAAATTTTTAAGGATGAAATCATATTTTAACGATGTTATTGTTGCAGACTCATTCCAGCCATGGTTAATTCATTAAGAAGATTGGTAAGAAAAAGGATAAATAATTCTATAAATATGAAGAGTGCTTTCAAACATAATTAAATTAAATAATTATAAATGTTGAAGAATATCTGAAAATAATACTGAAGATATTAAATAACGGTTACATTATAATGAAAAATCAATATAATCCGAACATCTTAAGGAAATTGTAAGACATGATTATTTAACCTAGCACTTAAATATAATTACTCAACAAATTCAGAATCTTGAACTTGCGACATGAATTCTTCCGATAGTTTTATTTAGTCACAATATATAAATATTTTCCCAATAAAAAGACATATTATGCCAAGACACAGCTGAAACTTCTAAAGCAAACTTTTTATTGGCCTCAGTCGTGCACATTCTAATGGTTCAGCTATCACAAGCGCCAAAATGTCCTTTTTATGGGTGTACGTGGATTGGTTTTCATTTGAAATATAAAGTCTTTATCTCTTTTAGTTAATTTTTGCCCTGCCTTGTTTCGCAAATTTATGTTAAAGCTCTCAAATTTTAGAAATTTAAGTTTTTTCTCTCGAAAGCAATTATGTAGAAAGTTTCAGAGTGAAATTTTTTGGATTGTATAAAAGAGTTTGATTGAAGAGTAAAAAATAATTTGAAATAAAAAAGTTCAATGTTATCAGAAAGAAACGTACTGCGGGAAAATTCTGAATTATATTCATGTCAATCAAAATTTTATTCAAAACTACATGAAATCAATCTCCATCATTATTCAGAAACTCGAAAAACCCTGATGAGTGAAATCTAAAATCGGAATTTTATTGTTTTGTTTAAATTTTGTTGTTTAGCACTGAAACCTTTCATAAATCGATAAAATTCACCAAATACACTCGAAATATACTGAAAATATCAAATCAAAATCCGTTTCAATTCCATTCAAATGTTTCTCCATTTTCATGATGACGTCATCGTAATCACCACCATTCACCATTACACGGAACAGCAGCAAAATGGCAAAAGAAGGTGCCAAGGTGACGTGTTGTGAACGAACAAATTAAAACACAATTTATGAATAAATGCAGGAACTTTTCAAGCAGAAAGTTTGTCTCATTGTGCATAGTTTTTCCGCATGAAAAGCATTTTTTATTGTCGCAAGACTAAAATGAGCTGTAAGTAGAATTACTAATCGCGAGGAAAATACTGTGAAAATTTTCAACTTTATTCCTGCTTGCTTGAAAACAATTAAAACTTTTTCAACTCGAATTAATCAACTGAATGGCGAGAAAATATATTTTTCACGCTTGAGTAAAGATTATTACGGCAGCCATTTTTAAGTGTTTCAAGAAAATTATATTGTTTCGATTTTTGTTGTACTATAAAAAAATGAGCTTTTCAAAAGTTTTTGTTGATAAAAATTCATATATAGTATTTTCATTATATTTTTCACCAGCAGACAAAAATACGATTCATTTATTTATGTTAAACCAACTTATATCAATTACACTTAAAAAATTTATATTTGATGTTCATAAATTATGTAAGTATCTTCTATCTACTTGAAGTTTAAAATTGTGGTTGGTTAAATTATTCATGAATTATCAGAAACCTAACCAGACCTAACCATAGAAATAATTTACACGAAAAATAATTTATTTGAAAAATTAACTAACTAAAATATTTCTCATGCTGAATTACCTGCCATCCTTGCAAAAGTAAACTTCGGTCCACAGCTCGTAGCCACATGACAGCATCGCCAGCTTGAAAGTCTCGTAGCTTTCGACATCGATCATGTAAAAATATTCCCAAACATTTCAATAGCTCTGACGTTGAAGCCTGTAATTATTAAAGGATATGGATTAGTAAAATTATTTATTTAAATACTAGTTTTTGTAGAAAATCTCACAAAAAACTATTATTAATTTTTGAATGTGAGCTTTTGCTCGGCTTTTGCTACAAAAGATTCCGAGAGTTGGTCATGTCAAATCTGCTTTACAAAATATGATTCAAAATCCATCAGGGTTGGAACAATCGTTAAAAAACTCTATTTATTTTTAAATATGATTCTTTAGAAAATATACATTTAAAGAATATAATTTTATGTTAGCATAGATATTATAGGTTATACAAAGATTTGTTTTTCCTAAAAAGCCCACACCCTCTCGGTAAACATGAAAGTCATAAGCTGTTTGTACGACAACACAAATGCCCTAAATTCTAAATAAAAATTTTCATCATCGATAAAAAAAATTTTATTAACAAAAAATTTTGAAAAACATTTTAACTCTTATAAAATCTCAGGATAAACAATTTATAAACTCTCGGATTATATTTAACAGGGACCATTAAATACGAAGGTACATCCCCGGAACCACAGCAAATTCAACCCTCCAGGTAAATCCGTGAAATGTAATTAAAAACATTTTGAAAGGTTAGAATTATTCGCCATTAAAACGACATAAAGCAGTCATAAAACAAATATCTACCTTGTCAATTTCCTGAAAATTTTAAACAGTTTTTCGCTAAAACCGACTTGGGTTTGTTGCTACAGGATTATATTATAAATACTAACAGATTTATATGATGAACAGTCATTTTACGGTACATTTTAAATCATTAACATTCTATCAAAGTATCAGAGAATATACGAGACTGTTGCTTTAGGCTATTGGCTTATGACTTGTGTTTGATATTATGACTATATAATTGTTTAAAAAATAATAACAGTTTTGATGTAATTTTTTTAAATTTATTGAAATATGTTAACTGTTTTGAAAAAATTGTTTCAAAAATTTATAATAAAAAGCAGTTTTCTTCAGGGAAAATTTTTAGACAAAAAAAAAAAAAAATTTCCCTGTTATTTTAATTAATAAATAAAAATCTATCAAACAATTTCGTTCCAACAAGCTCAATCATAAATGTTTCACTTAAAAAAAAAAAAAATTGTATTCATTTTTTTATTTAACTGGATTTGACACATATCCATGTGCTAGTAATGATTTATATTTTCACTTTGTACAAATAAATGAATTAGATTCGTCTATTGATTATAATCCATTTAAATAAACTTAAATTAATCACGGTGTAATATCTCTGGTAATACTTATCGATTGTGTTCGTAATTGTTTATTCCAAGAGGTGTTTACTTTTGCAGTCTTTAGACTCTACCCTGAACTCAAAATGCATGATGGAAGAAAAACCCGTAGAGTATTTAATGCACAAAACACACTTTTAATAATATATTAGTACCTTTAAAACTAGTAAAACATACTTGCCTCTAGATAAAACTATTGGAACGACAATTTTAAAGAAAAGACTGAAGGAACAATAGCTTGCCCAGAAAATTTTTCGTTTTTTACTTCTGCTAGAAAATTTTTGAAAATTTTATTTACA
The DNA here is from genome assembly GCA_038502155.1 of Parochlus steinenii. NCBI lineage: Eukaryota > Metazoa > Arthropoda > Insecta > Diptera > Chironomidae > Parochlus > Parochlus steinenii. The sequence goes on along the minus strand of JAXCIN010000030.1, from coordinate 749,802 downwards.
ATATAAAGTAAAGCAAAAATTTTTTATTTTCCAATGACCTAAACTTATGTCCCTGCCAAACATCGATTTACAAATCCATTACATTAATTTGATTCAAAGTTTTACAAAAATATTATTAAATGCATGACCAATGTTTTTTTAGTGACAAAACATAATTTAAAAGCCCAAAACAACAAGAAAGTCATGTTGAAAATTGAATTGAAATATATATATAATTATGGAGTTTTCAAGTGACATGCGCGGGAATTTTCACGAGAGTTCAGGATGAATAGCTTGCAGCCGGCCACAAGAGTATCTAGCTGTGCTTATCGAAATATTTTGTGTACATAGGTAACATTCAAAACCAATAAGGATTTATTAACCCATACCATGTTTGTCAATTTATGGTTATTGCGCCTGCATAATGAATTTCGATACATGAACACATATTATAGATTTTACCTGGCTAGCGTTGTAAAAATAACTTTTCACATTCCATTGCTCTTATTCTTTAATATGATCATCAAATGCAAAATTTAATTCAATTCAAATAATATATGATTGATTGTCTCAATGGTCAGCACAACAAAAGAAAATTTTATTTCTTTTATATCTTATATCTTTTTAAGTTGACAACTTTGTTATTTAATGGTATATTCTCAACATAATTTATTATTTCTTGCAAAAAAGTTCATAGCGAAAGGGCTTGCATAATTTTTTATACAGATCCTCAGCTATTCTATGAAAAAATAATGTGCTCTTTACAGCAATTTTATGCTATCTTTACTCTAGATTCAGATGAAATTGCTTTTCTACGAGACACCCGCTGTAATTCCTATAGCCATAGGAGGTGAATTTAATTAAGGATTCCAGGAATAATATAAATAAACAATAATTTCACAATACGGTAATTTGAAAAATCATTTTGACTCTTCACAGAATTTTTAGTAAACTTTTTAATGGTTTGAATGGATTGGATAGCTACATCTAATCAACAAATTTCCCGTGAGTATGGCTTTTAACCGTACATAGAGTAAGTAATAAAACCAAGAAAAGAAAATATATATGATTATTTTTTGAGTATTTATAATATTTCAAGTCTAGTGTACGTCAATTCATAAAATCTTAATTTAGTTATGAATTCACATACGTACTGAAAAGGATCGATATTTTTTTTACACATTGCATAAAACATGTTTATAAAGAAGTACATACATCACGTGTATCGTCTTTAGTTTTAAAAAAGTTGTTAAAAGCATTAAAAGTCACGGACATTCTAAAAACAACAAATGTATGAATCATGCTTTCAAATTTAATAAGCAAACACATAATTATATATTATTCGAATACAATATTTTATAAAGCTTTCAAACATTGCCTTCAGAAAAATGTATAACAGGTTCGGTGAAATGATTATCGATATTTTGTATTTAAAAATACATTTCAAATAATGAATATAAATAGTTATAAGTAAACCTCACCTGAATGACGGTTTTCCTAGGTCCATGTTGAGAGCTTTGATGCTGAATTTGAGAATGATATTGCTGAGGATGCATTGAATTCTGTTGAGATGGAAGTGGTAGCTGTATCGGCATTTTAGCGCTCAATTTGTCGACATGTTGCTGTTGCAAAGTATTTGCATTATTTGCTGCTCGTACCAAATCCAGAGCCAGCAACGTTTTTGGTCCACCAGGTGTGAAGTATACCGATTGGGGTTGATTGTTGTTGTTACCAAACTGAATTTTTTGCTGCTGGTAGTTTTTGTTCTTTTCGTTCTCCATAGCCATCGGATGGATCGTATCAGTTAATCCTGGCGGCCTCAACATGGCCGTTGGCAAATTTGCTGACTTATTCTTGTTGTTACTGCTCTCCAGCTTCTTCTTGCCATGCGAGGCGGCCAGTCGTTTCCAAGACAAGGCATTGATGAACAAAGAATGTTTCTTCATATTTTTCTCCAGAGCATTTTTCTCAGATAAAATTCTTGCGCTGTCGATTTGGCGATCCTGAATGGAACAGTTGTTGTTGGTTCCATTCAGAATATTGTTGTTGTTATTCAGAATATTGGAGTGATTATTCATGGATCCGAAGAGACTCAGGTTCGTGCCATTACCGTTATGGTTTAGGTTATGATATACATTCGGAACAGTTAACAAATCCATCGGCTTAGCATTCTCGCGGTTTTTCACATTATTTAGCTGCTCGTATGAGTAATTATTCAACGGATATTCTGAGGAATTGGAAGTGGTCAAGGATCCACGGCTTTGATGCTGGGTTGAGTATATTGGCTGTCGCTCACGCGGACTAAAACTCAGGACGGTTCCCATTTTAGATTGTTACGTAGATATCCTGTTGTTTCTATTTGAGGAAATACTTTCAGGTCTTTTATATAACTGAAGTTATACAATACGCAGATTAATTGGGTTTCTTATTTCTTAGCATAAGATTACAATCATACATTCAATGAATGAGATTTGGTATTTTATTCTTACACTCACACACAAACACAATAAGTCATGAAAGCATCAAAATTCATGAAAAAGTCTAAAAATAAATCTTCATGAGCTATTATATTTCATAAAATCCAGCCAAGTTCGTATATAATTTTCACAGTTGGTTTTGAATTTTGACGCTATATATATCCATTTTATTTTATTCACCACAAATTGCGACACAAACTACTAAGAACGTAAGCCATTAAAAAGTTATTATTATCCGAAGTTATAAACATCAGCTTCCTGCTCTTTCTCTAATGTTAACACAAAACTAGATCAAACTAAAGCTGCATTCACTGAATCTCACTAATGGAGGTAAACTCATGCAGAAAGAGAACTACTTCTGGCTGATCGCAAAGCCCACAGAGCTATGCCCAAATTCCAGTTGACTATAAAATTCGCAGTTCTGAATGAAAATTTCAGTAAAAACGATGAAATTAAATCGATTTTTTGTGGACTTTTTATTGCGCAAAATCCTTGCTTGACATTTTCCAAACTGGAATGTTTTAAGCATGTATTGAGAACTTCCTTCAGAAAAAAAACCACCCTCACTAGTGTGATATAATGTAAATATCTTGGAAATATGACTCCTTTTCCTCAAACCATATCTTAAAAGTGTATTGTACACACTTGCTTTATTTGTGTTTAACGCCGTTACCAATACACATTAACACAGGGTTGTCTTGCACCCCATCTAGTATTCTGTACTTTTATCTTGTTAATGTGTTTGTGAGCTGATGGATTCAGAATCGATAATGAAATCATTTCCACATCCATCAGTAATTTGTCAAGAAATCTATTGTTCCAAAAATATTTCTAATATATTTACTATAATAAATATATGTTAATATCAAAATTTTTTGTATGGGCATCTAATCCAATAGAATTTGAGTTCCACATCCCTCCTGCTCATCTTCATGTTTTCAGTATATTTTTGCCTTATTTTTACTATTTACTGAGAGTTTGGGTCGAGGTAGAGTTTTGATTTCAAAGAAACATTAATCCAGATGAATGAGGTGAACCCATGTTTGGTGGCTTTGGACAACTTTTTTTTTTTTTTAAATCTTAGAATTCCACAATTCGTTTAGAAAACCAACAAAAACGATTTTTGCAGGAATTATATATCCTGGCTATCTTTCCTGGTGCCAAAAACTCGAGAATGGCTTAAGATTCAGTTTCTGTTTTTTGAGTTAAATTCTATATAAGCTTTTTAATCAACCCTTTTATTTAATCAAATATTGCATTCAAACCTTTTTGGATTTAATAAAATTAACTATTTATTTTTGAAAAAAATGCACAGTCTAAAAACAAGATTGCTAATAACCCTTTTTTTTATCAATTTATTCTAATATGGTATTGTTCTGTAGCTAAATCCTTACGACTTATGTACGGGTATCTTAGTCTTAAATGGTTCATTCATGTCATAGAATTTGCTCCAAAATTTTTTTGAACCAGTTCCACCAGTTCCAAGACATGTTTTCAGTATATTTTAGCTCACTTTTTACTATTTTCTGAGAGTTTGTGTCGGGGTGGAGTTTTGATTTCATGAGAAAAGATAGTCATGGTAAGGATTTGATCCATATTAATGATTTTTCGTATAATCTCAAACCATTCATTTAGAAACCAATAAATCATAATTTCGCATTGGCACTTTAATTATGGTTCCACTACCTGATGTCAAAAATCCATGCGGGATGATAAGTTAAGTTTATTATTGTGTCACGGGTTGGTATAGCCCTATTTTTTGCCATGACTTGGTGGCTTTAGACCACTTTTGAAAATGATAACTAATTTGATACCACATTCACCAAATCCTGGGATTTTTCCCGGGTAATACACTAGTATGTTAATATTAAGATTTACTATAAAAATTCGAAGATCATTCAAAAACGGAAAATTGTTAACGTTTTCAACAAAAACTATATATAATAAAACTATAGCTACTTTATAAGTTTTACTTAATCGAAACATTATAATAAAAAAGTAATTTGAACAGAAAAAAATTGTCAAAAAAGTCTAAAAATGTTATTATAGTTTTCATCACATTTGAATTTAAGTTCTACATTTATGGTTTAATACCATCTATGATATTATACAATAAATTTATTATTTTTATCCGAAAATCCATCCATGAAATAAATCAAGAAGCATAAATTATGTTTAGCAATGTTTATTTAAGCAAAAACATAGTGATTATTCGTTACATTATTCACGGTTGCTATTATTCATTCTACAACTAAATAAATGATAACGTATCGTTGAACCGATTGTTCTAAAGTATTTTTTAAAACTAAATTTAAATGTTAAAAGAGTCATAATAATATAGTAACATGACTAATTCTCACTAAAATTCAAACTCTTGAGCACTATATAAATAGTAGAAATGGATTTAAACCCATTGTTACATTGTTCATTCCAAAGGCAACATCAAAATTTATAATATTTCATCATGAAGTTAGTTGTTTTAACTATTTTTCTAATTGTTCAAAATGGTTTGTGTTTCTTTCAAGTTTTCACAAATAAGGATTGGACTAGTTTCAAGGTAAATTTTATACTTTTTTCAATTTCAAATTTTAAATGAAGATAATTAATCCATCATTATTAACTAAGTTAAAACACGAAAAGACGTATCCAAATTTATTTGAAGAAAAAATCAGAGTGGGCATTTTTTTGAAAAATCTGGAGATCATCACGAAACACAATATTAATTATTCACTGGGAAAAGTTTCTTATGAGATGGGCGTGAATCAATTTTCTGATATGCATCCACATGAAGTTTTAGGTAGTTTTACTGGTGAAATGGTGGATGAAAAGTGAGTACCATGTAAAGAGTTTTTTCATTTTATTTATTGCTCATGATGTTTCCTCAGTAATTTTGATGGCACTTTCAATGATTATGTTCCACTCTCAAAAGACGTCAATGTTCCAGAAAGTATGGACTGGAGATTATTCGGAGCCGTAACAGCAGTAAAAAATCAAGGTATAATTTTGATTCTTTGTTCATACATATTTAAATCTTATTAAAATATTGTAATAGGAAAGTGTGGATCCTGTTGGACTTTTGCAGTAAATAACCCCATAATAAGATAGATAGATTTTTCGAAGTTGAGACATATTTTATGAAATATGTTACAATCTCTAAAATCTGTTTAAATATTTTTGCAATTATATATAAAGCTATTTTCCAGACAACTGGTGCTATTGAAGGTCAACTGTTTCTTAAAACCAAGAACAGAACTCCACTGTCAGAACAAAATCTACTTGATTGTGCCGAAACAAACTATTCTAACAATGGTTGTCATGGTGGTCTTGCAATGAATACTTTCAAGTATGTTCACGATTATGGAATTGAGTCCGAAAAATCTTATCCGTACACAAGTGTACGAGGAAATTGTCGCTTTGACAAGCAAAAGTCAGTCACAAAGACCAAAGGCTATGTCAAGCTACCCAGTAATGATGAGGAATCTTTAAAAAAGGCAGTGGCTAGCGTCGGACCAATTGCGGTTTCTATTTTGGTGACGAACAGTTTCCCAAATTATAAAAGTGGAGTTTTTTATGATTCAACATGTGATTATCACACTAATCACGCTGTTTTGGTCGTTGGATATGGAACTGAGATGAATCAGGATTATTGGTTGGTTAAAAATAGCTGGGGTATGTTTTTAAATGTATGATGAGTATGTTATCTTTGTATTTTAAATATGCTTTCCATACAGGTCCTAGATGGGGTATTAATGGATACATCAAAATGGCACGCAACAAGAACAGCAATTGCAACATCGCCCTCAGAGGCGTATACCCTACACTTTAGGTCATAAAAGATCAATAAAACTTGACTCAACATTTTATGCCACACAATCTTTAATCTGTGTATTTAAAAAGAAATTTTAATAAAACAACTTTCGAATGATTTCATTCATATATTTATAATATTACACATACTTAAATTGGCATTTGAACTACCGCAATGAGAATGCCTGGATTGCATCACCGAGCCTTATCTCTTAACTTTCAATTTATTCAAAAAGAGGCATATTTTTCTGACGAACTGCGATAAGTTCAAATTTTTCAGACAGATTAGCATAACTTATACGGTAGTACTATTATTATTTAAATTGATACGAGATGTAATTTCATTTTTTTCGTCAAAACACAATTTAATTTATTTTTTTATTTATACTATGTTATCACAAACCAAATTAAACTGATGACGTGCCAATCCCAGATTCATTTTTCTATTGAGCTTCTTTAAAATGATACAGATTTTATTTAAAATGTTTCTTTAAATGAATTGAGTTCTCTTTTATTTATCAGTGCTTAGTTGTTGAATGTCTGCGGTCTCAGGCAGTCGCATCGTTATCAAAAATTTTAATATTTTGAAACGGCGCGGTTGATGTTTTAAAAATAATATAAATATTTAAAACTAACATCATGTTGCTTTTTTCACTTCTGGTACAATTGAATACAATCACAAACCTCTCAAGTGTTCTATCTGGACAATGGCAGCAATATTTAGTAAGAGCTTCTAATCCTGTTACACTGTACAGATTCAAAGTGAATTTTTAACAGAAATTGTTCAATGAGCAAATTAAATTGCCAAATAGACTCGCGGTGTGATAAGTATAAGTTAATATATTATTTTTTTATTTATCTTCCAGATAGAGTACAATAAAACATATGACACATATTTAGAAGAATATTTAAGATCACAGATATTTTTTAAAAACTTTAAAAAAGTTGTGGAAAATAATGAAAAATATGCAGCTAAAGAAGTTACTTTCAAAATGGAAATAAATAAATTTTCAGATATGTACGAGAGTGAGGGTAAACACAAATAGCAAAGTCTTATTTCGCAATGTAAATTCCAACTTTTCTCAAATTTGTAACATATAACGAGTATCTTGTAATATCTTAAAGTATTCTCATCAGGTTTTTGAGCAACTAAAATTTATTAACTTCGAAAATATTTTTAAAATCTTATGATTTGAGACATTTTTAGGACATTATAGCGAAAAAAGACTTTTTATTAGTTATAACTCGTATCCTAGTTATTTACTCAGATGAAAAATTTTACAGTGATCTACTCAGCTGATGGGGCTTATGGCAGATTAACAAAGTATGTATTCTCATGTGTATCTAAATGTAAATATGTATTTCAAATTATAGCATTATCAACACATCAAAATACAAAATAGTTATTTCGCATTTGATATTCTAGAGAGGAAGAAGAAATGTATAATAAATTTATAGCATTACGAGGCAAAGAAATGAATCATTTTTATGAGCCACCAGACATGGTTGGTGAATTGGCAGACGCAGTCGATTGGCGTGACTTAGGTGCTGTCACAAGTGTTAAAGACCAAGGTAATCTAGAAAAAAAGCAAAAGATCAAATGAAGATATTGATGAATTATCTTTTCTAGGAAAGTGTGGTAAGATACCAGAAAAATTCTCATCATATATGTACATTGTTCATAACGAGATAGAAATTCTTATAAACTATTTTTTTAGGTTCTTGTTGGGCTTTTAGTGTACGTTTTAATGCTGCTACAGAATTCCAGAAATAATTTGAGATTTCCTTAAGTTTGACAATATTTAAAGTTATTGTTAATTGTGTAAAATTTCAAATTATTCCTGGAATGATTCCCGTCTACAGTATAGTCCTATGAATTTTTTTCAACTATGTGAACAATTTTTCAGGCTACAGGTGCAATTGAAGGTCAATGGTTCCGTAAAACCAATAAGCTCATTTCCCTTTCAGAGCAGCATTTAGTTGATTGTGCAAACAAAACTGATTTTTTCAACAAAGGTTGCTCAGGAGGATCAGAGAAGCATGCATATTTGTTTGTACAAGACAATTCAGGAATTGCTAGCGAAGAGTCTTACGGATACATGGCCAAAGATGGAGAGTGTCGAACTGAAGCAGATGATAAGGTTGCACAAATATCTGGATTCAAATTAATTCCATCATCACGTGAAGAAGTGTTGAAATATGTTATTGCTAAAATTGGTCCAGTAAATGCAGTTATCGATCCTTCGGGGTCTTTCATTCAATACAAAGAAGGAGTTTATTACAATCCAAATTGTAATACAGATTCCAGTTTTCTGCACGCGGTACTAATAATTGGTTATGGTTCAGATGGACCGGGAAAAGATTTTTACTGGGTTAAAAATAGCTGGGGTACGTTTAACTTCTGAGAGAAGATACGCTTCGTATATACTATATTTTAATACATTTTAAGGAACCAACTGGGGATTAAATGGTTACATTAAAATGGCCCGTAATAGAGATAATCTTTGTGGAATCACGGAGCAGGCTTCGTTTCCAGTAATCTGAATCAAATCAGAAAATAAAAGTATTGAGTGGCACAGAATAGTGTTTATCACTGCACAGCCAATTGCAAGTTAATATGTAGTATATTTAATTTAACCATTTATTGTAAGATAAAAACAAATTGCAATAAATGTGTATCTATTTTTGATATTTATTGCAAAAAATATTTTAAAAAAAAGTGTTTCATTAATATTTTAAGTAAAAAAATGTGTATTTCGGGTTATAAATAAGAATTTAAAAAAAAAATCAATCAAAGAGATTCAAACTTTTTTCTAACCAAAATATATCAGGCATCAGCAACATTCGAAATGATAGTTTTATATATCTCAATGCCCTTCAAATACACATCAGCATGGATGTACTCGTCATTGTCGTGCAACAAAACTGGTGTGTTGTTCATTGGAGAAAAGCCAATTGCTGGAATTCCTACTCGTCTGATATATCTGGAATCAGTGCCAGCTGGAAAAATCTTGACATTGATTTTTAAGTTCCTGACAAAAAAAATATTGACGCATTAGAAAGTTTCAAAAAAAACAAACCATGAACTCACAAATCTTCAATTGCATTTTGGAAAGCAGTCCAGTATATATTACTACTATCAATCTTAGTTGGTTCAACGTATGGCTCCTTATTTATGAACTCCATCGTAATTCCACCCCCGGCTTCTTCACACCTTAACAATTTTTACGAGAAAAATGAATAAATAATTTTTTTTCCATTACTTTTACACTCTTTACCATTTTTTGAACATTTCTTCATACTCTAAAGCAGGTAAAAATATTAGATTTAATCAGGTTAAATAAAGTATCTCATTTCTATGTATACCTTTATGATCCATGTAAATTGCTAATCTTGTATCAACAACCAATTCAAACTGTGGTGGAACTACGTTACTTTGCTTGCCACCACTCATCTGCGTAATATTTAAACTGGTTACATCTCCAGTTGTCATGTTGGGATTTCTTTTAAGCTCATTAACTTGAGTTGTACGAAAATCCAAAAATTTGTCCAACAAATAACGAACTTTTCCTCCAGGAGTATCAGTTAACAGCAATGAGCCATGACCAGATGTACCATTCACAATAAACTTGATATCTTTAAATTTATGTTAGAAATAAATAACCTTTCGAAATATGATTTAAAAACTCACGCCATGTTGATCTCTCAGCATAAAACACATTAAAAACTTCATTTTCAGAAGCTATTCCTTCATCCAATGAAAATCCAGCATTAAGAGCTTTGAACTCATCTGTAAAAGCAAAAACTCGCATCCCATCTACTCCACCTTGCTCTTCTTCTGCCACAAATGTAAGATGAATTGTGCGTTTAAACTTTAAACCATTTTTCTTAAAGTGCCGAATGGCTGCTAAATACTGTGTAGCAACACATTTCATATCTTGTGCACCTCGAGCATAAATTCTTCCTTCATCGTCAATATCAGCAGCAAATGGTTTATGTGTCCAGTGCTCCTGTTATTTAATGATTTTCCAAATTTCAAATATTGTTGCATTATAATCTATGTCAAATCAAAAAACCTCGAAAACTGGGACAACATCCATGTGGGAATTTAATATTATTGACTTCAAATTGGGCTCAGTTCCCACCCAAGTCAAAATTACTATTGGTTTCTTTGGAGTCACTGGAGATTCTATTTTAAACAAAAGTTCAAGTTCGTCTGCCTGCTTCCGTAAGAATGCAATGCAGGGTTCTGAAAAATTTAATATATAAAAAACAATGTTTTGATTGATGAAGAGTAAATACCATAATCAACATTCGGTTGTACAGAAGGAATCCGAAGGTATTCTTGAAATAATTGAATTTCCTTGTCGTCTTTCCATTTATTATTACTCATTTTGACCTTTTTAGTTTTTATTATGTTCTTTACACAGTTTTTAAATCAGACTACTGAAAGTTTAGCAAAAATGAGCATTTAAGTACTTTAAAAATTAGTGTCTAACCACATCAACAGCTGATTTCAAAAAATATGGCTTTTTTAAAAGCTTAGAATGTCCAAACCACAAATTTCAGTTAGAATGTATGTATGACATAAATATGTAGAACAAATTATCAATATCTTAAACACCAAAAGTGACTATCAAATTAGTTCATTAAAAAGATTCCTTTCAAAAAAATTTCAACAAACTTATAATTGATATGAATTAAAAAGAGAGAATCCTTGTAAGTTCAAATATCTCCTCGAGCTTTTTCATCTCTCTCATATACACACATCATGCTTGCAGTTTGAGCTTTTAAACTATATTTGAGCATCATAATCTCTGTTTTAACGTTCATAGAAAATCTATTCAGTCTTGTTAAGTTTCTCTGATATAAAACATCAAAATCTTACCAGAACCATTGGAAATAAAATTCACAATTTCCGTTAAAAGGAAAAATAGTAATGCAGTTTAAATCGTCATTTTTTTTGCTGGTTGTTGTGGTTTTGGATGGTAAGTATGCAGCGTTAATTCAAAAAAGTGCAAATTGATTGTTCCTGCAAATAATTATAAACTCCATTGTAAAAAACCTTACTAACGTTTACGTCATCATTTTTAAGATTCTGCAAAAGTATTAAGTGTTTTTTTTTTAATTGAAAAAAAGAAGAAGAAATAATTTAGTGAATAAGTAACAATATCGTTTTCTCCCAAAATATTTCTAATTAATCTTTCAACAATTCATGCAATAATTTTCCTTGAACGAATAACATGAAGTCGTTGCAAACTACCATTGCTGATTTAAACGATGAATATTTCATCTATAGGATAAACTTATTTGCATTACTTTTCCATATTTATGAAGACTTAAACACAGTCTATTTTCTAGCGTAAACATACATTGGTTTCCTGATCCCAAATTTATTATTCATATTTCAATTAAGAACCTAGACATAAATTTCTTTGAGCATGTATACAATCACAGTTCAGATCATTACTTGAGTATTAACGTGTTGCTTTCCAGTCTGTGAAGCAGTCAGAATTACAAATCTGACGATACCAACTATTTACGTTCTTTACGAAGGCAATTCCGATAAAATAATCCTTGATTGTGAGTTTGAGATGCATCCTAAGGACGTAGGATTTGTTTTGAAATGGTATCACCAAAATCAATTGATTTACCGTAAGTTTTATGAACTTCATGTTTAAATTTTTTTTAAATTTTATCATAAATTGGAAGCAAAAATTGAAAATCAATTATATTTCTCATAGAATGGATACCTCCAAAAATGCCGTACGCTTTTGTAAGTAAAGTTTGAGTGTTCTTTAATTGCAGTCGATAAATTGTAACTGCAGAAATCAATAAAATGCAATGGTTTTCACATTTTTGATATTTATTTATAGAACACTTTTAAATCACACATAAATACTAGCTATGTGGCTTCGACAGATGAAAGATATAAGCATAGAGCATTACAGTTGATAAACCCAAAGTGGAATTTAAGCGGAAACTTTATGTGTGTAGTGGCAACTTATGAATCAAGGGATTGGAAAATTGGCAAGCTTCAAATGATCAGTAATTAAACATAATTCTATTTTAATTTTGATATAAAAATATCTGTTTTTGTTGTATTTCAGTCCCAGAAGAAAACTTTTGCTTGACCCACAACGATTTGGAATTATTCAACGACAACTATGAATTTTTGTTTGTCAAATGTTCTGTTGAGAACATTTTTCCAGAGCCAGAGCTTAAAATCAGGTGAGATAAATAATAATTTTAATTGAAAAAACTAAAACACTATTTTTTACTGTCAAAGCATAGGAAAATTTACTCTACCAAATTTAAGAGTTGAACGTGAGCTGGACGATTGTGGTTTGCATAACAAATCTGTTTTAGGAAAAATAAGTAAATATTTTTTGGAAGCTCCATCAGCTGTCAGTTGCATATTGAAAATAAATGGCACTACGTACGTTAAGAAGAAGCAATCAATATTCTATGGTAAATATTTCTACAGTACATAGTTTCCGTGTAAAGAAACAACAAAAAAAAACAAAATTAACTTACAGATCAAAAATTCAACAAACAAGCTTACAACGAGCACCTGAGCTATTATGCACGGTTGAACACCCTTCCAAATACAGGATCATTCATTTCATATAATCTAGTGTTAGTTTTGATCATTGAAGGATTTATAATAGACCTTTTTTAAGATTTATATTAGAGAATTTAACAAGTTTATATTAAGTAGAATTATATTCACCTTGACTTTATTTTGTTTTCGGTTGTATCATAAATTTTCTACATTGCAGTTTATTTCTACAAAAACTATCTTATCTAATTAAGTTTGTTTGCCACTAAACTGTAAGATGACACATATTTTGCTGTTTTAAAGGAATGTTGAATAAAATAATATCTATATAGTACTTAATTGTGTGTAATATAAGATGATATATTGTTTATTTAAATGCATGACGGAATCTCAAAATTTAGGACGTTATAAAAAAGTATCAAAATCTTACTTCGCTCACTGCAAAAACTGACTAAATTTAGTATCTTGAACCAGTTGGTCCATGAAAGCAGAGAAAGTGGGAAGATCTAACCCTGATTCGCACACTTGCTGAATTATTTTCGCGTCTGGAGCATAGCCAATTTCAACAAAGGCATCATGCAGCGCAGATTTGCTTTTATCGGACATATTGTACAAAAGATTGATAATCATGTCATAGTACATTCCACCTTCAGGTGAAATTAAAAGCCTAACTAACGCGCAGAGGAATGACTTGAGCAACAATGTTTTGAAGAATAGTTTCTCATACAGCTTCCAACGGTCGTTGATTTTTTCCAATGAGGCTAGAATGATTCTCACTACTGTCGGAACATTTGTTCTCGTTCCACCAACTAACACTCGACCATATGCAGTTAAAATCTTCACCAAGTGCTCTTGATAATCTCCAACTATTACTGCAGCACCTTCACCGGATGGTTTAATTTGTTGTGCTGAATTACGAAGAAAGAAATTCCAGCGATTGTGCAAAATGGAGTCGAACAAGCTGTACAAAGTTATGCTGACATCTGAAACATCAATCTGTAGGTTTTGTGGGCCTTCTGGAAAAATCAAAGGAAGTACATTGTCGATCGTTAGTTTCAAAATATCGGGCATCAAAAGGTTGGCAGTGGAGCCTGATTGTATCACCACGAAAAGAAGCATCTGCAGCAACTTGTCAATAGATACAAGACTTTCTGCACTGAGCTAAAAAGAAAATAATTTTATTATTTACTGTTTAATTAGAAATAAGCTGACATTTACCTGATTAGTTGTGGCAGGTTCAAGGAACATTTTTATTATTTGTATCACAAATTGTGAACCCAATTGCAATTGTAGAACTTTAATTACAGTGAGGTAAAAGTTCACTATCAACTCGTACACTTCATTGTTCAATCCAGTCCCAAAAACAGTGAAAAGGACAATAGATTTGTCTATAACAGACTTGTATGCACTTAAAAGCATTTGCTTTGTGGTCAAATTAGTATCGTCGAAGCAGTCCATAAGCTCTTTGAGATCGTGCAACTCGTATTTTATGACGCTGGTGACTGTGGTCATACTTGATGTGTTGTCTAGCTTTAATAGCGTGTTACTTGTGAAGTTTACATACTGCTGAAGCCACTGATTCCTTTCTTCATAATGTTGATCTTCTGAATTAGTGGCCATTCCACTATATGGTAGCAGAAGGCAGTTGAAAACGACTCTTTTAACTAGTAGCCGAACATCATTATCCAGGTGTTTAAGATCATTTTGCATTAGTTCCATAACGTGAGAGCTTTTCATCATGTAGCTAGGACGTACTGAGCTAGAAATTGTGAGCATTAATTGGGCAGCTGAGCTAACGATTATAGTAGGTTCAACATGGTTGAATTTTGAAGGCAGTAAAAGTTGGGCTACTGAGTCGAGAAGGCCATACATTTCATCGGGATTGTTGAAAATCTCTTCTTGGATTAGAATTAAACTTCTTGCGGAGCTTAACATTTGGGCGTGTCTGAAAAAAATACAACTTCAATAATTTGAAGATTTTAATATAGTGCTTAAACTTACACATCGATTAAATCCGTTGTCACCTGTTGATCATTAAGCTCATACATATAAAGCTTTTTTGTATTGGCCAACTTGATCGAAAATAGAAGACTTCTGATCACAAGAATCACTGAGGCTTTATTGTTTGGACAAATCAAAACAACATTACAGAGTCGACTAACAACCTGGAAGAGCGTTGAAAGATCACGCAACATGCAATGGAAATATGAATGCTTGACGAATTCGCTGTTGAAACAATTCAGAATTTCATCAACGAGAGCTTCCGTTTTTGTAGAATCTTTAGAGAAATCTGGTAGAGTGTTCAGCAGAGTAACAAAGATATGAAAATGTCCGTCGGCACGATTAAAATTCTGTGATACCTAATATTTTAATAATATTAGAAATATTGTTATGATATAGATATTTTATAGATATGAACTTACAATCAAGTCAAAGACCTTTTCTGGTTCTAGTTCTGCAGCAATTCCAATCACGTCAATACATTGATTCAGAAAATGCTGGAGCTCCGTTTCCATCTACAAAATATGACAATTTTAGAAAACTGCAACAGAAATTGAATATTTTACTCACGTTTTCATCCAACTCTTCAATATCCAACAAATCAAGCTCATTTTTTTCCAAGGAAAACTGCATTTTCTTAAAGAGGTTATTGGTCAGCTGAAGTACCGTTTCGGTGTATCTTCCCAAATGTTTTTCTTTAAAACTCTTCATAATTGGTTTCCAAATAGAGAGTCGTTCAGTGAATGTCAGGCAGCCAATACCACAAAATGTATAGTTGAAGAGATAGAGCAGAAAGTCTTTGGCTGGGAAACAGTTGTCATTCACCCACTTTGACCACTGTTGAGTTGTGAATAGCCGAAGAAGATCAGAGAGCTTATCTTGATATCTATTAAGCAAAAGAATGAAACAAATCTTATTTATAGTATATAAATGTAAAATTACTGTTCGTTTGACTGCAACAAAGCTTTCTGCTGGATGAGCTCAGTTATACCGTGAGCAACTACCATTGCTAAAGGAATTTGTCGTTGTAGATAGAACAGTTCACTGATGGTCGAAAGAGCGGCTAGATTCACTTCCAAGAAGTTTTCGTTAAAGTTACACAGCTCTAGAATGTTGTTAAAAAACTCAGGGGTAACCGTGCTGTCGAGAGTAGAAGACCACGAAAAAATTTGCTGAATGCAGACTAACAACTCCATGCAGTTATTTTTGAATCTGCAGTCGTTGGGGAAGGCCAAATTTAAGTCCACTTCATCTCCATCATACACCACATCTGAGTTTGAAACTCGGCACACACAAAGAGTCAGGAATTTGTTTAGGATCGGTATAATTTGACCAAGACACAATGACATACTGAAAATAAAGACATTTTGAATAAAAAACATTACAAACTGCGAAGATAACACATATTTTTGAGAGCTCACCATTGGATAAAGTTTTTTTTCTGCTGCGAACTTACGTCAGGCTTACTACTGCAAATTTCTTCGCCTGAAGCTTTAAGCAACACTATACCCAGCACAAATTTGTTCTTTAGAAGACTTATAATTTCATTTACAAACTCTGGATTCTGGTCCTAAAATATGCCAAAGATATTATAAAATCTTAATCAATTGACAAACCTAAGTCGATGCTGTGAATAACTATGAAAGTAAGTATAATTACTCATAATCGAAAGTATCAAAAGTATGATGAGATTATAAAAAGTATCCAAAGTCACAGTCTCGATAAACATCTAATAAACTAACCGGAAATTCCCTTTTCGCTATCAGAGCTAGCAACTGAGCAATTTTATCTCTTTGCATTCCAACGATACTAAGTGGAAAATCAATGTAAATCTTCCAAATTGTCTCTCTAATATGTTGTCTATCTGCTTTCGAAAAATTTGTGTACCATTTTTTCGTGATGATATTCTAAAAAGAGGTGGAACATTCTTATCTTAAAGTCGAAAAGATTTAATAAAGTCAGAACCTCAACCGACGTGACTGCAAAGAACCAAAGATACTGATTCTTGAAATTCCCTAGACTCGAAATAAGAGTGAGTTGATTTTCAGGTACATTCTGAAAAATTTCAAGTTGGATCTCGATTTCTTTTTTCCTGGTGTTTGAGCTATTCGATGAATAAAACTCATTTAAAATATTCTCCAGTTGAACGAGGTTACTGTTATCCTAAGAAAAGAATACTAACTCAGTCCTTTTATCTATTAAATAGTCAAATCTAATAGAACTTACCATAGTTTTAGTATTTATTATCAATTTTATGGTCTCAATGTTTTTATTTATATTTGATTGTAAAGTTTTGGGCTTCTCCAATCTCTTCACTTTTCGTAAAAGGCGTAAATTTTGAATGTTCTTGGCGCGTAAATAATACGATGATCTTTGAATTTATAAAAGTTCAAAATTCCAACATCTTTCAACGGAGAAATCAATTTTAATGTTTTTATCTAGCTACCTGAAACAAAAAATCTTAGAAAAAGACGGAAAAAGACGAATTTAAAATGAATATTTCTTATTTATTTTCAAAAGTATTAGCAGATTTTAGTTTTCCACGACACCAAATAAATTTCTCTTAATCTAAGGACTAAATAACAAATACCATATACTTTTAGTGAACCATTTAATTTCTAAAATAATTAATTTAAAGAATGTTATCTTGAATGCTGATTCATCTACTTTTAAGAAAAAATATACAGCATTTGCGATGAGAACTTTTTCAGGATGAAATTTTTAAGTTTAAAACATTGCGAATTGGTTTTTTATGTTCTAAATTCAAAAAACTAAATATAAGAACATTTAAATCTTCAAGATTTTTCTTAAAAGTATTTAATTTTGGTTGAAACAAAATTTTTGAACATGTAATAATTATTTGTAATTTAACTGTTCGCAAGGACATACTTAAAAAATATAATGTAGTTATATATATATATTTCAAGAAACCTGCGGCGCTTTGAATTTTCAAAAAGGTAGTATTTATAGTTTATTTAAGAAATATTTTATCATTCTGTACGCATGATTATCAAAATCGCTGAACAGTGAACAGTTAGTAGTTTGTGATTACAAGTATGCGTTTGTTTTAAATAACTTTAAGTCTATTTTGAGTACATTAGTTCAACAGTTAATCTGAAAATATTTTAAAGAAAGCTAAACAATTTTTGTAGCATTACGATCTTTTCAATATTTTTGGTGAAGCTCATCTCAAATTCTACATAAATTTATCACAAAACCTGGCACTGCATGACAAATTAAAATTGTATTAAAATTTATCATAATGTTTAACATCAATGATTACTCATCTAACATTTGAATCTACATCAATATCTAATCCAAATATTCGTTGCTACTTCAAAATATGGCAAAAATGAATATCTTAAAATTATCTTAATAAAATTTCAACTGACTCAAACTGATATTTTAAAATAAATTGCAAATCGAGGAACCCAATGAATTATCCTTTAACTGTTATAAAAAAGTATCTATTTAAACTTTCTTAATCTATATGTACTTAGTTGTTAGAATTTTTGGAGTACAATACTTAGTTTTCCACACTCACTGAACTTGTAAATGTTATCTTAAGCGGAAATGACTAAATGTACCACATCTAAGTTGATTTAATTCCTGGCAGATTGACCACCTCGATCTAATTTCTGGCAGATTGACCACCTCGATCGTAGAATAGCAAGTAAGCAGGAACGCTAAGCACCTCGTCAATACTCACCTCTTTTACGATCGTATCGGACGTGTAAAACCACCTTAAAAGAAGAAATTTTTAAGAATCTTTTTTTTAATTTGTTGATAATGTTTGATGACTTACTTATGTGAATTTCTTAAAGCGCCACGTCTATAAGTTACAAAATGGCCAGTATTTGCGTCTCCTGAATGAACTACCACCGCCAGTAGTCGGTACAAATTTCTTGGAAACATACCGCCAAACGAAAATGGATTCCCATAAAATTGTTCATTAGTTGGTGTTGAGTTTGCCAAACTAGCCGAGTACAAAGACATAGTAGAGCCCCACGGTGTGTTACAGTTGCTCAATCCGGGCTGAATGAAACTGTATGGTGCCATTGACAAACTTTCTGGGAAATGCAAGTAATCAGGTCTTTTGTAGGCTCGTCCATTCATCCATGCAGTTCTAGAAATGTGAATACATAAGCATGGTGGCAGTTTTCCAAACGTCAAAGTTTTTGTGTGTTGGGTAGTTTTATTGCATGCTTCACACTCTACGTCTTGCAATGTCTCTGACGCCACAAACTCAGTCAATAAATGAGCTAAGCTCAGTCCGTGTACTTTTGTCTCGGGCAAGTTCAATGTTATGGAGTCAAATTTGTCCAATCTCACAACAGACTAAAATATAGAAGACAGTAAATTTATAAATAATGATAATTGCAATGTAATATTTTGGTATCACCTTAAAAGCACACCCTGAGCAGAGCATCTGACTGCTTAGACCTCCACGAAAAGGCGGTGGAATTTGCTTCGTGATTTTATCGCTCCACACTGAGACTCTTCCAGGACCACGTGTCAACCTTTCAAGAGATCTGCATGACCCAGTCAGTCTCCTACTTAATGCATCTCCATTTTGACTTTGTGATGCGGTGCGCGATCGACCAGACTTTAGATTTGAGATTATTGATGGAGGTGATGAGTTCAACGTTTCATCCAATAGAGAATGATCATCATTATCATTATCTGTATCGCACGTGCTGAGAGGAGAATCTGGTGTGCTATGAAAAATATAGAATAGAATATATTTTATATAGAAATAAAAAAATAAAATATAACATGAGTCGCGTTTCTAACATTTTTGTCCAAAACATCCCACGTTTCTTTTTTTCTTGCGTATTATTGTTAAAAAAATTTTGTTTCAAACTCTACAATCTAAAGTTTGTCTGAAGGCTTGTGAAAATTGGAATGATCTGATTTACAAATTGCCAAATTTTGTCACACTTTTCACCAATTTAGAGCAAAGATACGTATTTTTGCATGATGAAAATATAATGACAGAAATATAACACAATTTGTCTGTTTTCTGCTATCTTCAGTCACAGAGCTCCTCCTTAAATTGCAATAACCAACTATGTTATGTGAAATATCACACAAGTTGGCTAGTTGTTTCAGTTTGTGGAGGAGCTCTGTGGCTGAAGATAACAGAAAACAGACGCTTCACAACATAAGTCAAAGATCAGTCTTGTGTTCGTAGCCGTAGGAACTTATTCCAACAGTGATAGAATCGTCAATCCTCGTGAGTTTCATTGGTCTCAAACATTTATAGAAAAAGAAGTTAAAACTAGTTTATGATACATTAAATAAAAATTTACTTACTGTGCTTCACTTCTCACCAGACGCATCAAGTTGGTAGATTCATTATAGTTTTCTGCATCGAAATCCGTTAACATAGCACTACTAGGGCGAGGCGGTGGCATGGTAGCGTAAGATGAAATATTTGCATCTCCAAGAGCGTCGGATAAACATCCCAGCTAAAAAATTAAATACTTGTATTAAAAACTAATTATGTTATTAAATTATATTTTTGTACCTTCTTTGGTTTGTTGAGTTCTTCTTCCATGGAAGATAAAATAGCATGCATCAGCTCATGCGGATCATGTTCATCTGGAGGAATAACCCAGCCCATACTGTTCAAAGCTTTAATAACAGACGCTGGTGAGAATGGATCTGAGCGAATTGAAATATGTGTTCCGTTTGTAACCTCTAAAACATGTTGCAGACTAGATATCAAACTTTTTTTATCGGCAGCATTGTGTAATTGAAGCCATCCAATAAATTGTGGACAGGCTGATAGCGCTTGGATCAGCGAATTCAGAAAACACGTCTTTCTACAAAGAATTAAAGTTCGACGATTATAAGAATCCGTGGTAAGGGGTACTTTCTACTTTAATACTGGTTTTAACTTTATTTATTTCATAAGCAGCAGAACAGGCAAACCTTTTATATGCAGAATTATCAAATTTCTTAACAGAGTAAATATTTAAAATTTAAATAAACAAAGTTTTTTATAAGTTTAAAGTAATATAGTGAAGCTGAGATTAAAGTGATTAGCAAAGGTTTTTTTTTAACAAAAATTGACCAAAATGATATCTTTTGGTATGATTGAATGAGGGCTTGTAGAGTTTATCAACATTCAGGTTCATTTGGTAACAGGTACAGAAATCTTGGAGTCTTTCAATAACTTTATGAAGCTTCATGCAATCCTCAAGGTTTCCTCAAAAATACAGTTATCTCATTAATAAAGATTAGAAATAAACATAATTTTCATAAGTGATTGACAATATATTTCAAAAGAATTCTTGTTATTCTAAGATCTTCCATATATTAAATGTATCACAGTTTTTAAAATCACAATTGGTTGTGCTACCAATCGTTAAACAATCTATTAAATTCTAAATTAAATAAAATCAGTATTTTCAAGGACAATTATAATACCCAAAATTGTGCAAGCCAGCTATTTGTCCTCTTCTCTGTCTCATCCTTTGAGATCCACCATTTGGTCCCCAGAAAACGAATGCTCCTACTAAGACAGCTGCACTAACTCCAGCTGCCATTAGAAACTTTTCGCCTTCCATGATAAGAAGATCTTATATTTTTTATATTATTGATTTTTGAAATCAATTAAAGTTGATGGCTATTTTAGCATGATAATCAACCACTTCAGTTACTTTAAGAGCAATAACACTTTAAGGTGTGAAATCCACTGTTTTATATCATTGAATCTTTCTTTTTCATAGAGATTATAATATTTTCAATTTTTTAATTTTGGAATTGTTGATGTTCTACGTTTGGTTGTTTCCGAGTTGCTTTAGTCCAGATATGACTAACGTGTGGCACTGTGGCACTTTGTGGCACTCTACTAAAAAAATGGCACTTTACAAATTTAATTTCGCATTCTATGATTTAATATATCCTGTACAAAAAATTTTATTTTTGTCATCTCATAGAAATGGCATTTTGGAAAAAATCATGCAAATTCGTGTGACTGAAAAAAATTTACGAGATAAAGGCACTAAATTTGAAAAGGTAAGTCATGCCTGCTTCCGTATTTTCCAATGTTTTTACGCGTAGCTTGCATGCAACATGCAGCATTATGAAGAAGAGCATTGAGCAAGAGAGGCAAGAATTGCCAGTTGGCAAGTACAGAAAGCGTTTATTTTTGGAAGGCAGTAATATATGTTTTGAGTTCTGGTATGGATGATTCTGGTCAGGTGGTGGCTTCATCCCTCAAAACACGAAATTTTAGGTTTTCTTAAAAAAAATACTCTTTTTTTTTGCTGCAAATATTTAGCTGGTAAAATTTCCTTAAGTTTCAGTTATTTTAATCGCTAAAAAACTCTAAATATGTTTAATTTAAGATACCAGAACCTAGTCAGAATTGCCACAATGATATGGCAAAATTTGATGTTTATCCAATGTTAATCCAATCACTGCTATCATTCTTTTCGCCCAGACGAAGAATTCTACCAGAATTCGAAATTAGTAGGCAAAACGTAATACGATTTTAGTGTTTTTCTCATCAAAGACTGTTCACCAAATTAGAATCAACTACTTTAGTTTAATATAGCAGATCATCTGAAAAAAATGTCAAGGATCTAAAAAAAATGCACATTTAATATTTCGCGGATATTGATGTTTTGGCTCTCAACAGCTGATTAATATTGATATAATTTAACGTAAATAGCTAATGCTGAAATTCGTTGTAATAAAACAATTGATCAGAGTCATTAATTTTTATTCAAGTTTTTAAAAAATATAATTTAAGATCTCAATCTTCACAAAATCGTTTACAGTTCAAGCTTTCTACAAAAATACAAACATTCAAGTAATAAAATATAATGTCATAATTGAAAACAGTCAAAATACTGCTAAAGTATTCGAAAAAAGAGAACTCTTTTCGATTACATAAGATTTAAAAATAATAAAACTATTATGGCTATAGCAAATTTAATAAATTTGAATTGTTTTAACTTTCAATTATTAATTTACGATTCAAAATAAAATAAAATATACAATTTCTCATTACAATTTATAATATACAATATTGATCCTTCAGTTGGATGCATTCTTATTCCTTAATATTAAAAACATAAATAGCCTTCTCGAGGTTCCAAAAAGACACCTATTATCTATAAATAAAATTCTACGTCTTGCGAAGAAATTTTTCAGCAAAAAACCAATTTGAAAATTTATTGAAGTGGTTGCATAATTTTAATACTTCATTAGAGATAATGATTTTTTTTGTTTTGCATAGCTTATTAGTTCTTCCAACGCTTTTGGCGACTGCCTTTGCGCAAAACTTCAGCGTATGATAATTCTAACTTCTTCAACTTGCTTAAGTTCTGGGAAGCAGTGCTAGGTCGAAACTCTATTTCGCTGGTGTTATCCATTTGCACGTTATAGCTGGGTCCTGGTAAAGTTGTATTACGATTGTAAACGGTTAATGAACTGCCATTCCACTCATTCCAGGCCGAAGTTCCAGCTGTTGAAAAAGCTTCAAGCATTTTTTGATGATGCTTTCGCCCTTTCTTGTTGCTGCGTGAAGGAGTTGGCGTTGTAGGAGATTCGGGACGTTGATCCAAATTTGTGACACTGCTACAGTGACTATTAGACATGCTTGTTGCCAAGCTACTATCTCTTCCATACTTGTCTTTAGAACATTGACGACTGCGGCGCGCTCGTTTCTTAGCGCTATTCGTTAGAGTTAAATATTCCAACGGTTGACGGTTATATGGAGTCACTAGCTTGCCATCCTTGGTCATTTGCACACCAATTGGCGGTTGATTTTCGTCCTTAGCCTGCTGTTTCTTGTGCTGTTTGGCCTTGCGACGTTCTGTTTTGGTCACACACTCAGACACTGCAATTGAATTTTCAGAAATAACTGATGAAATTACGCTCTGCGAGTCAAAATCATAGGGTTGTTCCTCAGCTGCTGGTGTGACTGGTGGCACTTTGACCTGAACAAGAGCTGGCTGTTGGTCATCTAAGAGTGGTAATTGTTCACCTTCATCCTTATTTTCAGCCGCCTTTTTCAGAACAGTAAAAATTTCGCGGAAAAGATCGCGGTATTTTGGGCGATCGCGAAAGCGCGAATCGATTGGGCTAGCATCATCATAAATGGTAAATTTGCAATCCTCTCCATCAGCAATTGTGCACAAAAAGGCACCTGGACGTTCATCAGTTTGAGTGTGTTTATGACTAGTTTCGTCGGAAAAGCCAGAGCTGCTGGTCTCCACTTCGGAAAAGTCAATGGGAGTCTTGCGCCGAGCTCCAGTGCTGCTGTTGGCTGCTTTGATCACCTTAAGATTATCATCTTCTGATGTATACTTGGTATTAAATGAGCTGAAGTCTCCAGAGTTCATCAACTCATCATGAAGAGTCATCTGTGGTGCTGGACGTTGGCGTGAGTAAGTTGTACTACGTTGAACTTCCAACAAAGCCTCATATTTTTCCACCAATTCACGGTATGGATTTATTGGAGTGGAAGTCACCAGATCCAAGCTCTTTGGCTTATCTGCGGTTGGAATCTAAAAACAGAATTATATTTAGTATTAATTTATTTATTTGTTTGGCACGGATCTACAAATTGTTAAAACAATATATGGGTTCTTACATAATGAAATGAAAAATGATAACGTAAGTTGTTAAGTTTTCTTTATAAACTTCTTTAATAATATCTCACATGCTTAAACATAATAAACCTTATGTAAATTGTTCCTAATTTATAAATCCCAAGTGGAAATTTGGATTTTTTTTCATCACAAAACGCCACAGTACAATTTTACATTATTGCATTAATTTCAATTATCCTAATAAGTATATTAAAAATGGATTTTATAAATTAGTTTTGCACATGGGAAATGTTTCTATGTATCTACGTTCTACATAGATGTCTTGATTTTTTCATAAAAAATTCTTATCTTGCATGTCTTTATATATTTTGGCACAAGATCAGCAAACTTTTAAAGCAATTTAGTGCACCAAGTCTCAATCAATAAAAATACCTTATAAATATATGACTAAACCTAAATAACTACAAGGTACCTATCAAACTGTTAATTTGCATCAGAAAACAGTTTTGTATGTGTTTTTTTGTTGTAATGAATTAATCGAAATAAATGAAATATTTGTTAATTAGTTAAATTCTTTGAATTACTCAATTTCATTTTAAATAAATTTTGGCACAATAATTTTCTAAGCGCTAATAAATTAGATACTATGTTACAACATTACACTAGTTTTTTTAAATGTTTGCAATAAAACACTTTCAATTGTTAACTGATTAGTTTCATACTCGGCATTGGCTATCAATTTTGTTACCATTTTTAATTGATAGCCCTACTGAATGATTTTCGGTTTCTACATGAAATTAATGTGATCAAAAGATGGCAAATCAATTAACCGATAAATAATTAGTGCAGGCCACTGTAATAATTTAATGATCCACCGCAAATACGACAACTTTTCTATATAATTCCACAACTCAAGCAATATTGAAATTATTGATACTGGCAAGTCATGCAGATTTTTGGTAGCGTGTGCACAAATTGAACAGGTTGCCTATAATAAACACAATAATATTGATGAAATAATAAGAGAAATAATTAATCTTAATTTAAGGATACAACAACAAAACAAAAATGGAATAACTTAATAGAGATCCAAAAAGCAGGAGCAAAAAGTTTAGAAGGACAAAAAGTGATGTTGCAAAAAAGTGATAAAACCAGTGCATGCACTAAAATCCGATTTAGTTGCTAGTTTGTGTTGTAATTTTAGTGGAAAAGTGTTTAGTTGATCTGCAGTTCAAAGTTTCCATCGGTTACAGTAAAAATAGTTTCATTATTGCCAGAATATTTGACCAGTTCACTGGTCTTAACATCGTCTTAAGTGTATGTTTTTCTATGAAAGTATTAACCAAGTGCTCAAAATGTTACCTTAATTGCATAATACAATATTAATACTAACCAACACCACTAACACCTTGTTTGAAACACTTATCAAATTATTTTTGTGCACAAAAAATAGCCTTTGACCTCTTCAAAAAAAAGTCATCAAGTGATTGTGTTTAGTTTTATTATAAAGATTGCATTTTTCTTCAAGACTGTTGTGATTACATTGTAAATGACAGCCACCAAGTAAAACCAAGTTCAATAAAGCCATGTGACGTATGTGAATAATTATGAGTATAATGTGTGAAAAAAAAAGCCTTGCTCATTTGTGTGTTTCCGAATAAGTTTAATTGCCAAAAATAGGTAGAATTTTTACATCAAAAATAATTTATAAAATTATAAAACGCATGCACAACTATTATAAACTAATATAACAATTAATATTTAATTGAACAGTCATAAAAACTATTTGGTTTTCCAACATTTCTTTGGAATTTTTTGTTTGTCTATAGCTAGTTTATTGTTAGAAATTAATATAAAAGCAAAAACGCAAAAACAAATCTGCATTTCAAAATCATTAAGTTTAGACAATAATAACTCTAATAAAAATGTAAACATTTTTAAATTGATTAATGCAATGCAAATTTATTTTTGTAATCAAACTAATTTTGTTAAGAAAAGCATGTTAAAACGATATTTTTCGATCAGCTTTTTGTCCTACTAAAGCTTTTCTCTAAGATGATAAAAATTTAAATAAACGATTCACCAAAAGGAATAAATCCAAAAAAGTTTGTCAAATAGCTATTCACCTTGATCGTCACGGTGGAGCGATACACGGGAGGAGTTTTCTCTGACTCGGTGCATTCGGTACAGTTGAGAAGATCTATCAGGCTGCGATCGTCATCATCTTCAGTTCCAATCAATGAAGTGTTCTCAGTCGGGATCATACGATCATCTAAGCCTCTCAAGCAGCGGCTGCACATTTGTCCTTGTCTATAGCCATAACGCAAAAGATTAATATTAATTAAGGGTAAATAAACTCGGGCGTTCTCCATTTTAATCAGAATTGTTATAATTTTTCTTAAAGCATACCTGACTTCTTCTAAAATCGACAACTCTTCATGAACAGATTTCATTTCATCCATTGTATGTACTTGAGCCAAGCGCGTTGAAAGTGTTTGATTCTCTTGAGCAATAACACATATTTGTTCCTCGAGTTCAGCCACTCGCACATGTTCGATGGCATATTGACGCTTGGCCTCTTCTAATGTCCCAATAAGTTGGATCACCTCATCATTATCTACGTGGGCAATGCCAATGTCTTTGCTGCTATTATTGAAGCCACTGTCTGTTGTGTCTTGTGAGTTGGTGCTAACAGAATTCTTGTTGTCAATAAATTCCATAGTGTGGCGATCTTCGATGGCACGAGAACCGATGGAGGTTTTCATCTGTGAAATAATATTTTTTAGTTAGCAATTTAATTAATAATTTATTTAAAGGTAAAGGTAATTAATAATTATTTTGTAATTAAATGACTGATAACATGTACCGTACCTGTTCTGATTCAGGCTCACTAGCATTTCCTTCATCTAAATTCACAGAAGTTTTTCGTAATTTAAAAGATCTGTGATGAGTTGGATCAACAAGAGTTTCATTCAATCGTTCGTTTCGACGCCTCTCCATGTCCAAACAACGTGTCAAATCTTCCACTTGCTTTCCAAAGTCTTCACAACGAGACTCAAGGGTTTCGATTGTATGGCAAAGGCTACAAATAGGAATTATAATATTCAGTCATCATTTACATTTTTAATACTACCCCAAAAATTAAAACAAATTACTTACTTGCGAATATGTTTCTTGTCTGTGTTGTTTTCCACCAACAGTCGATGTTTTTCATGTTCGAGGTCCTGAATGCTATTTTCCAAGCTTTCGTAAATTCGCAGTCTAGAGTCATTGACTTCACGGAGGGCGATCACCTGTTTGGTGAGGTACTAAAATGGAAACATAGAATTTAGAATATAAAGTGAGTATAAAATACTTCAAGGATTTTAAAAATCAACTAGGTTAAAATTAATTATTGATACGAATCAATGAACTTTCTGACTTCTAAATAGAAAGTAAGCTGTTCAAAAATAAATGCGTTGATCTTTTTAAAATAGAAGATTGGAAGAACATGAGAACTTGACATTTTCAATCGCTTTTCTTTCGCACATTTTCTATTTTTAATTGACTTATTTTTTTAAATTTTTGGTTTGAAATCTACTGCTATTTTTAGAGATGTTTTAAAATTTTCAATCAGTTTTGAAAATTTGGTGCATAGTTGCGCTACAAAAGTGCAAACTCACCTCAATTTCCTGTGCTTGATCTTCGATCAGATGCTGATGCTTCTTAAGTGAACACTCGAGTTCTTTATTTCGTTCAAGTAACGTTTTGCCCAGTTCAGCAGCTAGTTGTAGGTCTGTAAAGAAAAAGAAAGAGTTCTTTGAGTATATTATTATTTAAAAGCTTCTCATGGAATATATTGAGTAAGTCGGTAACAAATCTTTTTTTCATATTAACCTATCAAATAAGTACATTATTACATTTTTAATTTTGAAATGGGCTTATAAAGTTCGTTCCTCTCTAACCGAAATCAAACTTGAAAAATAATCGAGAAGTGGTTAGGCATTTAATCGGAGTTCAAACAGCAAATAAATCAACTTTGCGCGAGTGCAGCGCAATTTAAACTTGATTCATAAATTACAAAATAACAAAATGTATGCCCATTACTTTAATGGTGAAATGAAAAATGCCCCAACTATCAAACTAATGTTTTAAAACCATAAAGTTTCTGAAGCCTATGCGTGGATTTCATAACAGTCATGTGCTTAATCTGCTTATATATGTTCTATTTGTTATTTGTCATTCGAAGTCTCAATGGTAATTCCCAAATGATTTTTGATCAACCTCAAAACCTGACCAAAATACAATAATAATCGCTAAATTTAAATGAATTACGCAACTTGAGTGTAGTATTTTTGCGGGTTGCTAAAGTTTACTCAACAGTTTAGCTCGCCAAAACAATATTCTTAAACCACCTGCAGTTTCTGCAATTGTGTAAGTCAGCTTATTGGATTCAATATTTAAATTCTTCACGAGTTTTCAGTAATGTCTATTCAAATTTTAAAATGTTTGAAATAAATGTAACTTTTGCGGGAACAATAAATCTAATTATGCTGCCATGTAGCTTTTGTACTCATTGCTCACATACATTATTGAAGTTTATGCTTGCTTAGGGAACAATGGTATGTAATTCTTTAATTCTTTGAGCGATTACTGAATGATTAAATTGTATGTGCACGCACAATAAGCAACAATTTACCTATAATTTTTTAATTCAACCGAAGATTAGACTATTCTGTGTATGTTCTGGAGGTACCAGTACTTTAGTAGAAAAAGTGGATTTCTCTTATGCAACAATTTAGCTTCGTAATTATGTTTACTTATGTTTCTAGATGGAATCTTCTTGAGAACTTTCATAAGATGAGATGTGGTGAGAAATTACAATCAAATGCTACCTTTCTGATTCTTTATTGAAATATTTAAGCCGACGATTATTTCAATTCAACATGCCACTTTATTAATTGAGAAATTGAAACAGACTAAAATTTTGCAGAAAGTGAAACACTTAATTAAAACCAATTTTGTTAAATAACTCAATTTATAAATTCACTATACAAGGCGATCTAATTATTTTCTTTTGTGTTCTTATACATTTTAGGTATTTTTCTAATTTACTTTATGCATTTTCGATATAAGTGGTTTCCAACTAAAAACTAGAAACAAGCAACTAAAAATATATCGTGGAAAACCATGTAATTGGCTTATATGCATTTAATTAAAGTTTTTTCTCATCACAGACCAAAGAGTATATTATTAACGAAGAGTTTCGAATTTGTTGTACAGTATAAACACGTTTTTATACATTGTTAGCCGTGATGATTTTTGGATTGGATATAGAATTAAAGAATAGAATTTGGCCAATATTATATAATATGTGCTATTAAAATTTTTTATCAGATATAAAGTTTAAACATGTTCCAAACATGATTCATTTACTAAGTTATCTCTAGCAAACAATTCAAATCTATATAAGAATGCATCAAAAATGCTGTCAAATAAATGACTAAATTCACTATAATTCGTTCCAAAATCGTTTTAACAACTCACGACCTTCTATCATCGATCACAAGAAAAGACCATAATACCTAGTATTTTCATAATTTTTATAGACATAGTGTCACTATAAAATTGCAAGAGTGTTTCAAGAAGCTAGCAAGAAGTACGTGCAAATTCTTCGGCAAATTCAGCATATAATTTAAACTTTTACAATAAATGGCAAATAATTGTTTAATCGTTTCTCTTTCTCTAGCTGCCCGGCATATGAATTCCGTAAACAATTTTTCTTTTGCGGTTAAGCCAATCACGATTATCATATTAGGTGCGATTAAATGTATCATTTATTTGATTACGATATTAAATAAAGGAAAACGGTTTGTCTTGAGTATTATCAAAATGCTTTGAACCTTCTTATTTCGAATTTTTCTGTTGTTGCCTATTCTACTACGAATATGACCAACTTTTTAAAATATAGTATTTTGCAAACCGTTGATGAGTGTGATTATGAGAAATGACCTATTGGTATACAACAAGCTATAAAGGCGAGTGTAAAGGCAAAAACTAGATGAAAAATTGGCAATTATATGGAAAGTGATTTGCGGATCACTGCATTTGGCGATTAAGGCCAAAAGAACCACTTGTTTTTCACAGAAAGTGAATTTGCCGTATTTTTTGCAATAATTAAGCGTTTTTTTTTTTGGTTGTTGAATATTTTGGCGAACTAAAAGACCGACAGGCTAGAAGAGACAATAGCCATAAGATCTTTTATAAGATTTACATGAGGCAAAAAAAGCATACTTTCCGGTCGACTAAAAATGTTTTAATATTTTAATTGCATTTTAATCATCTTAAATGTTTGTCTTAGCAGTGAAAGTCAATCACGGTGGCTGCTCAGCAAAAAAAAATCTGCACTTTTTATTTCAATTTGTCTGCCTTTGTCAAAAAGTTCATTAAACGAATATCTTTATGAAATATCGTGACCAAATGAAATGGTGAGAAAAACAGATTTATAAGTGGTACAATAGAATAGTTTATGCTTATATTTACATAAAACCAATTATGTCTTAATTGTAAAGTTATGTGGCTAGCAAGTGGCGAAGCTATGCAGAAATCTGACATTTCCTATTGTGACTTGTATATGTGCATTGCAATTAAGTCAAGCTAATAATTAAAAGCAGCATTTGCATTTTAAACGACATTTTTTACCTGTCCAAAAAATATGTTGCAAGTTACAATTTAAAGCCATTTTAAGTTTTTTCCAGGTCGTAATTATTGTGAGAATTATTTACATTTTTAGCATGTTTTGCACAATATTTAAAACTTCGATTTCAGTTTAAATTTTTTTTTGCATTCATTATTTATATATACATATTTTAAGTCATTTTGTTAATGCGGAACTCAACAAATTAATTTAAATATATCCACCTTAAATTCTAATTTGAAACTAAGTTATTGATCTGTTTTTAGCTAATTTTTCGATGATTCACACGTAAGATGTTTATATTCAACTTTTATTCGAAGCTTTGCCACGACAAATTGAATACATTGATGTTTGGACACTTTTAATTGAGAACTAAGTTATGTACAAAAAGCGCTTCAAGAGTTCCATGAAAAATCTTGAAATTTTTGCTCTTTAAAGTTGAAAGTCATAAATCAATATTACATCAAAAACACTAATGGTTCAAACCCGGATTGAACAGTGAGAATCAAAGAGAATACATTTCAGAATACATGCCGTCAAATATTTTTTTTTCATGCTTAAAAAAACCAAATATATAAACTAAACTTGATTGAAGACTTTTTAAAAGTTTTGAAGTTCGAAAACGGAAAAAAGTTTTAACTTCATTAAAAACCAAAGATATATTTTTGTTAAACAT
Organism: Parochlus steinenii; assembly: GCA_038502155.1. Taxonomy (NCBI): domain Eukaryota; kingdom Metazoa; phylum Arthropoda; class Insecta; order Diptera; family Chironomidae; genus Parochlus; species Parochlus steinenii. Next base: position 718,052 of record JAXCIN010000030.1, on the reverse strand, counting down.
TTTAATTTATGAGTTTTTCAAAAAACCATTTTTAGTAGAAAACAGCGGTATAATGTCAAATCATCTTGACATTTTTTTGCATTAAGACACGTTGAAAGTCCAAAATTTTTACTGGCACCAACCCGTGAAATTGCAAAACAAACTTAGCTTATAAAAAAGCAATTTTTACATTTTAAACGACTTTTTCTTCCAAAAAAAATTTTGGTTTTACCAATTTAAAGCCACATGGATTTTTCAAATTTTGCAGAATTAAAAAAACACTTTAGAATCATTGAGGTTTTTTTTCAAAAAAATCATTTCCAAATTTTTTAGTGAATTCATTTTTCAAAAAACTCCGGATTTAGCTAATTTTTCAGGATTCACACGAACTGGTCCAAAAAAGCTTATACAGATCAAATTGAATACATGAAACAAAGAACTAAGATGAATTCCACATGCCCCGGATTGAACAGTGAAATCAAACAAAATGCTTAAAATGGTATATAATCTATTGGATTGAAGTTTTTACGGCTTCAATTTATTAATTTATTTTGTCATTATTTGCATTTGCTGTGCCAACAGCTAGCCAAACACTATGAGTAGAACGCGCTGATGCTTGATGTCAATTTTGCAAATTAACGAAAATTAAAAGTGTTTTAAAACAAAACATTTTCACAGCATTTTTCTAAATAAATTTAAAATCGAACGGAGGCAATTTTAATTTGTACAATTTCTCAGTGTACGGAGTGTCGACAATAAATGTTTGTTAAAATACTTTAGGTAAAAAAACACATATGAACTATTAAATAATTTCCAAATCCTTTTTTGTACATCTTTCATGTGGCTTGAGATCTTTTTTTATCTGTCACCCGTAAAAAATCAATATCAAGAAGCCCAGTGTCCAGAGATAAAAATAAATCTCTTTTTAAATCATTAATTATACTTGAAAATGACGCAATTGGCTCAGGTCTTGTATACGTAAACGTGTTTGCCAGTTTTTGTGCAAAAATAAATACTCCAAAGTTAAAACAAACAATTTTAATGATTTTTTAGGTGAAAATACGTAAGATAAATTGATTCAAATAAGTAAATGAATATGAATGAGTTCGCAAAACGTGAATTGTAGAGATCAACGAATCATTATTTTTATTGCAAATCATGCATGAATATTTAAATTTTATTGGTGTCGCATAAAGTAGCGAAAAGAGTTCCATGTTTGATTGGCAAACAATGACTCAAGGAACCAATAATTTGTTTTACAAATAATTTGTATTTATGTTAAAAACACATTATTTGCGTAATAATATTTGATTTTTATGTGAGAATATTAGAATAATTTGAAAGGTGATTTTAATAAAACAAAATTATTTGCGCGTGTTTTTCCAATGACATTGAGAATTTTGAGTTTGTCAACTAATTACTTGATCAGATAAATATACACAGATCTTAGGAAATTGAAATTTGTTTATTTTCATTCTATTTTCCTCGAGAGTAGAGAGAGGCTTGTCACAATTCATGAACACATTTCTCAAAAATTTATAAAATTTGGCAAAAACAAACAATATCTTTTTACAAAAATTAAATTAAAAAGATAGTCTCGAAAGATTTTTCTTTTTTTAGAAACAAATTGACATGTAGAGATCTCGTAAAAATAATCTTTTAAGACCAGGAAACTAACTAACATCATACATTCAACGAGCTTAAAATATGTAATCAAAAATAAAACATGATTACACTCGAAATACATTAAACCCGACCTTGAATTACTGAATTGGTCAGAATTTCCGACAATTAGGTTTTTTTATCAGCACTTTTCCCAGCAATTTCCTATTCGCGAATATCACTAAAGTGTAATTACAAATTTGTATTTTGAATCGTTAAAATGTTCACGTGACACGGACAATTAATCTTTAATGAGCAATTAAGTAATACTTTCGCAGCATTGCATGTATCTTTTGGAACTCTCCCATTCACCCATTAAAATTAATTGATATGCATATTATAAAAACCGTTGCTGGGAATTTTTATTTCATAGCAAGTATTCAAACAATTTTCAATTTTACATAATTCAAGAATACTTCAACTCAAGCGATTAATCCTTTCTTCGAGCCGATGATGATATAAAAAAAAATATTATTGTACGAAAGTGCAATAAACTTAGAAGTGTGTATTTTGTTCTACCTCTAGATGGATCATGGATCATCAAGCAATTTTCAAAAAGTAATATCCCGCTTTTGAGCATTTTATTTATTGCGCGCTTCAATGAGCTCGCTTTGCCTATACAGTGAGTAAAGTTATAGTTTTTGTCGGTCAAGAAAGCGCGTAATTGCTTCAGAATTTTCCATTCAACTCAATTCAAATCAAAGAATTTTTGATTGTAATGAAGTATTGAAACAAATAACAATAAGCCAATTTTGAAGCATAAAATAATTGTTTTTATTAATTTAAAATACAATTTCAAGTTGAACGAATTTGTTTTACATAACATAATAGAGGCAAAAAATCTGCTTGCTTCTTATACATTTTTTTGAATGGTTTTTAGGTAAGAACTGCGTTTATAAAAAAAATAATGTAGTTCTTGTAGTTTGATTATCCACGTCGTTTCCGGAGCAAGCCAGTACTGTGTGTTCCAAATTTGGCAAAAAATTGAACGTATAAAATACAATTTTAAATGGACTTTGGCTTTTTTGGTTCTAATAGTCAAAAAATTAAACAACTATTCATTGTAAGTTACGTGCATACAAATGAATAAAAGATGAAATTGCTCATACAGTAAGAACAAAAACTTGTTTTTGCCAAAACTTTATTTCAAATCCAATTCAAATAATCTATTGCATTTGGTGTTTATAAAGTTCCAGTTTATTACCAGTTTAAGCATATTGCCAATCCACGTTCATACAAAATTCATAAATAAAATAATTCTTTTTTTATATGAAATCTTATGATATGATAAAATCTTCAGTCAAAAATGTCAATATATGTTTTAAAGGAATAATACCATACTTGATGATTCTATTCGACTCTTCTACCTATAAATTATATATTAGGTAAGAACTAAAGCAAGTTCAGTACAAAGTTATGATAATAATTAAAACAATTTAGCTATTCTGACGTATATAAAATTTTAATTAACCTTGTGTGCCCGACAGACACTCCAACTCGATGGTATAATCCCAGCATTCTAAGCTGTTTAATCTTGAAATTATTGGTGTACGGTCCCAAATATCATCACCGTCTTTCTTGGGCGAGTTGCCATTGCTCAGCTTTTTGCTGTTCCCTGGTGATGACTGCATTGGTGCAAGGTAATTCATAGGCAAACTCAACAAAAATTTTGATTTGATATCTTATCACAATATCAGACGGTGGAAAATAACAACTGCAAAAAAATGTACTCAGCTGATTCACTTGAAGATGCGTAACTACTACTCTTAAACGTAGCGAATTCAAATATTGCAGCACAAAATTCCACACCAAAAATTTTTATTTTTGCAATTAAATCATTAAAAATGTTTCCATAAATTAGCGCAACACTTTTTTGTTCATGCTATTTTCATAAATTTAATTAATTAGCTCATTAAGCTTTTTCCAATAAATTTTGAATTTCTATTATGTATTTCAGGTGTTTTTAACTATTTTTGTATAAATTATAAATGACCGAAAATCCAGTAAACTGGCCAAGTGCACGATAAGTTTTCCAAGCTGGCAATTCAGCACTTTTCAATGTTCGTTTTACTCGTTCAAGTGTAACTAAATACTATTTAAGTATGTTTATGCATTTTTTTTGTTTTTCAAACAAGTTCACTTTAATTGAACAATTAAATTGGTAGCTTCTTTTGGTTATGTATTTGGGAAAACTTTGATAAATTTTACTTTTTATAAAATAGATTCACTTGTTGCACTAATCTGTAAAAGCTTTCATAAGTTAATCTTTTCTTATGTTAAGAACTATTTTTAATCTTGTAAGAACGGTTTAAAGCACAATTTATTTATTTTAGAACCGAGTAAATTTTGTCAGTTAAAGCCCGAAATATTCACTTTGCTAGCTGCATAAAGCGCACTCAACATTTTTGTTTGAATCCGCAGCGCAATATTTTATTCAATTATACAATCAACCACAACAAATGCTCGAACGAAACTAATGAAAATTGAAAATGAGAAACATAGCGAAACTATGAATTTATCGCGGCATTTGCGTTTATTTTGAAATGTGGGGGCTTCATTGTTCTCTCAAGCTCTTTGCATTCGGCCGTTCTCAGGCAGTTTGTTTTCTCTCTTTCTCAGGCCGTTTGCTGTTTATAATTTTAATTGCATTTTTTACAAATTCAAAGAAAATGGCAAAGGAAACCTGCAGATAAGACTGCAATTGTTTGAATTAATTTTCTTTTATTTAAATTAGATTTAACAGCCAAAGAAATCATTCAATAGGTTAGCAGTCTGAAATGAATTTGATTTGAATTTCTTCGTAAGGGGAGAGTATCCATTTATTTTTTTAGGTCAAACAATTTTTGTGTTTTAGTATATTTTAAAATAAATTGTTGATTTCTCAAAGTATTAAATTTGAGGTAAGATAATTTTCTTAATTTAAAGCACTAAATATGCAATGTGGACCACTGAAAAGCTTCACAAAAAATTAATCACCTGAATTACCTCCTTCCTGAGATTATATTAAAATTTAAAATTCAAAAAAAAACTTTAAATTGGCTAGCCTATTTTTCGGTGGAGTTTTTCAGTGATCCACATTATATGTTTAGAGATATTTAGATTTTGATACATATTTATATCAAACTTAAATATGTAAAACATTGAATTACTTGTATTTGTCAATCTCCAGAAACAGAATACATATGGTATGATATGGATATGATGGATTCAGGAAATATGAGAGGTTTTTATAAAAATTTTATGGTGCATGGAAATTCAGAAAGTATTGTAAATTTGAGCAATAACATTAAAAGTTTTAGTTAGCCATTTCGCTTTGTTTATAAAATGTTTGATGACGATGGGTTGAGCACAGGCTATATTTAATATTTTCAAAAATTTATATAATCCATACCTTACGATACAATCTTAATCAAAATCAAATCGAAACTTGTTCCACAGTTTTATGACTTTTAATTAACTGCAAATTTTAATTGATATTCAACAAAGTAAAATCACAAATTGGAATAATAATTGTTCATTATAATCTTTCAGTTTTATTTCTTATCACGATTTTCTCAGTTGCAAGAGCTTTTTGTTGCTGTTCAGTTTATCTTCAGGGCTATTAAATTCAATTTTAATTGAAAATGCTCGCAAGCTTTACTTCCTATTTTTGGGCTTCGATCTATTCGCAATTTATTGTATACAAATACTTGGAAAATAAATTGGAAAAATGATTAATCGATTGTTTTCTGATATTGATTGGATGAGATTCACATTCCATTTCTGTACTATCAAACTTTACCGTTTTAGTCGGCGCTTGATAATAATTCAAGATAAGATATAAGATATAAGAATGAAGATATTTTTACATTATTAAATTTGTGAAGTAAATAATTTAATTAGATATACCACCGTGCAAAAATATTTCAAATAACATTTTGAAAATGATTTCTTCCAATATTTTTAAACAAGCAATATGCTTTGAAAACATAAACCTACTTGTATTTTTTTTAACCTGAGCATGCAACAAATGCCTCATAGTTTATGCACACAATGTGTAAGCATAAAGTGGAGGTCTTATACTTACTTGAGAAAATTCAAAAATTTAAACTAAACTGTATTGATTTGAAGCAGAATGCAATCAAATATTACTTGCATTAAGAAAGAAATTATTTTCTAATCATATTTTTATTTATCTCTGTTAATATTGATAAACACCAAATTTTGATTCATGTAGCTATAAATTTCAATAGTAAGAGTTGGATTAAACATATTACTTAACTAACGGCTATACTAGCAGCTATATTTCATTTGATCAAGAAAACATGTATTGGACTATTGGATAAATTGCATTGAAGAGAGCAGAATTGTTTGAAAAACATTAAGCATAGGACAATTTTTATTTACTGCAATTAAAGATATCATGTAAGCTACTTTAATTGCTACACCTCTACAGTGGAGACATAGCTTTTTGCAATCAATTTAAAATCGTAATCAATTGTAATTCAGCTGGAATGATAAGAAAGTCCGCGAGCCAAATACGTGTGAAATGGAAACTGAAAGTGCTCGTAAAACAATGCACTTATCATTTATCATTGTTCCTATACACTGTGTATCCAACTACTGCCTTAACTAAATTTCCCATCAAATTTAGCCAGACGATTGCGCAACGTGTTTTCATTTTTGTTCATGAAAAACCATAAAATTTTAATAATTAATGTAATTAGGTGCAGAATATTTGATTTTGAATATGGGTTCGATCTCATAGAGTAACACCGATCCTCTGTAATATTAACAACAATTCATACTATCTGAAAATCATTAAAACTCTTATTTCTTAGTTACGGAGAGTCAACTGGAACCTTTTATGTGTAATGATCTTCAAAAACATTGAAAAAAATTTATACTATGTACAAAGATCAAAGAAAACATCCTTTTACTTTGAGGAAATTATTAAAATTAAAGACGAAACGGCAAAAGAATGGCAACTTTGATATAGTGAGTAAATAAAGATTTTATTTCAGACAAAAGATGCGACTGCATTTTGTGAGTATTTTTACTTCGGCAACAAAAAGTTGTGAAGTCTTGGTTTCATCCAAACTTTTTTTTTTTTTTTTTTTCTTATTTTTGCCTAAAACAAAAAAATTTTTGGTCTAGAACCCGAAATTTTGGGTCCTTGCGAAATGTCAGTCCGTGGTTTTGACTTCTAAACTTCTGTATTCGTAATCTCAGAACCCATCCGACCGATTTATCTCAAATTTTCAGAATAAGCTTTTTTCAACCATAAGCAGTAGGGTGGTTCGTATAACCGATTTGTTGAAATATGCTGCTCCACCAGCCTAAAATAATTTTTGGGGATAAAAAAACTTACCCGTATTTTTTTATTTATTTTTTTGTCCATCGGAAAGGAGTGCTCAAATTCGTTGAAGTTTTGAAATTGAGTTTTAAGACGACTGCCTTTAATCTTGCAAATATTTCTGAACTTTGTTACCATATTTTGATAACCCTAATTAATACCAATAAGCTGTAAAAATATTTCTTGAAAAAAATATCAGACTAAAAAGATATCCATGAATTTGTGAAATTTTTCTCCCATACAAAAATATCAAAACCTTACTTTTAAAGATAACTTTCAGATTAAGACGTAAAAAGTCGATTAAAAACCTTTTAAAATTAGTTAACTCATTTATAAACCAAATGCAAAAGAATTTGCTCATTTTCAAGTTGCCAAAAAAAAGTATAGTCACCGAGAAGAGGACTATGTTTTCATAGATCACTTGTTGTTGCTGTAATTTTAAAAAATTGATTTTGACCGATCAGGAAAATAAATGTTTTCGGGATTTTCTACCAAAAATTAGGAATCAAGATTACAAACATTTCTGACCAGGAAAAAACAAAATGGTGGATGTCAAAAAGGCGCGAATATTCAAAATATATGATGAAAAATGATATTGTAAGAAAAATACTTAAAATATTGCAAAAAGAAAAAATAATCTCACTGAAACCACAAAAAGTGATTTTTTTTTGTGATTTTGAAATTAAACGATAGTCTTATATATTAAAGAACTGAAGAAAACATTTTTCATTATATAATTTGAATATTCGCGCCTTTTTGACATCCACCATCTTGTTTTTTTCTGGTCAAAAAAGTTTGTAATCTTGATTCCTAATTTTTGGTAGAAAATCCCGTTAACATTTATTTTCCTGATCGGTCAAAATCAATTTTTTAAAATTACAGCAACAACAAGTGATCTATGAAAACATAGTCCTCTTCTCGGTGACTATACTTTTTTTTGGCAACTTGAAAATGTGCAAACTCTTTTGCATTTGGTTTATAAATAAGTTGACTAATTTTCAAAAGGCTTTTAATCGACGTTTTACTTCTTAATCTGAAAGTTATCTTTAAAAGTAAGATTTTGATATTTTTGTATGGGAGAAAAATTTTACAAATTCATGGATATCTTTTTGGTCTGATATTTTTTTCAAGAAATATTTTTACAGCATGTTGGTATTAATTAAGGTTATCAAAATATGGTAACAAAGTTCAAAAATATTTGCAAGATTTAAGGCAGTCGTCTTAAAACTCAATTTCAAAACTTCAACGAATTTGAGCACTGCTTTCCGATGGACCAAAAAAAAAAAAAAAAAATACGGGTAAGTTTTTTTATCCCCAAAAATTATTTTAGGGTGGTGGAGCAGCATATTTCAACAATTTTGCTTTTCCATACGATTTGTGAACCACGCTAATAAGCAGCGACGTCACGTTAGTTTTTGAAAATCCAACAGCGCCATCTAGTACCTGTAGTGCAAACTATCATTTTCCCATACAAAATTTTTTTTTTCCTGAAAATATTTTAAAACATCTGAATATACAAAAACAGTGTATTTGTCCCAAAACGATCAATTCCAGAAGATTTTATGGAAATATTGTACCATGACCAAGTTGTCATGCTTACAAAAGTTTTGGAAAAAAAACTTCTGTATTCGTAATCTTTGAACCCATCCGACCGATTGGTCTCAAAATTTCAGAATAAGCTTTTTTTAACCATAAGACGGTCGCGTTTGCTAATTCAAGAAAATCCTACAGCGCCATCTAGTACCTGTAGTGCAAAATACCATTTTACCATACAAAATTTTTTTTTTCCTGAGATTATATTGAAACATCCGAATATGCAAAAACCTTGTATTTGGCCCAAAATGATCGATTCCAGAAGATTTTATGGAAATATTGTACCATGACCAAGTTGTCATGCTTACAAAATTTTGGAAAAAAACTTCTGTTTTCGTAATCTCAGAACCCATCCGACCGATTGATCTAAAATTTTCAAAATAAGCTTTTTTAACCATAAGCAGCGACGTATGAAGAGTTTTTGATAATAATACAGCGCCATCTAGTACCTGTAGTGCAAACTACCATTTTGCCATACAAATTTTTTTTTTTCCTGAGAATATTTTAAAACATCTGAATATGCAAAAACGTTGTATTTGCCTCAAAATGATCAATTCCAGAAGATTTTATGGAAATATTGTACCATGACCAAGTTGTCATGCTTACAAAGTTTTGGAAAAAAACTTCTGTATTCGTAATCTTTGAACCCATCCGACCGATTGGTCTCAAAATTTCAGAATAAGCTTTTTAACCATAAGACGGTCGCGTTTGCTAATTCAAGAAAATCCTACAGCGCCATCTAGTACCTGTAGTGCAAAATACCATTTTACCATACAAATTTTTTTTTTTCCTGAGATTATATTGAAACATCCGAATATGCAAAAGCTTGTTTTTTGGCCCAAAATGATACATTCCAAAAGATTTTATGGAAATATTGCCCCATGACCAAGGTGTCATGCTTACAAAATTTTGGAAAAAAAACTTCTGTTTTCGTAATCTCAGAACCCATCTGACCGATTGATCTAAAATTTTCAAAATAAGCTTTTTAACCATAAGCAGCGACGTACGAAGAGTTTTTGATAATAATACAGCGCCATCTAGTACCTGTAGTGCAAACTACCATTTTGCCATACAAAATTTTTTTTTTTTTTTCCTGAGAATATTTTTAAAAACATCTGAATATGCAAAAACGTTGTATTTGCCTCAAAATGATCAATTCCAGAAGATTTTATGGAAATATTGTACCATGACCAAGTTGTCATGCTTTCAAAATTTTGGAAAAAACTTCTGTATTCGTAATCTTTGAACCCATCCGACCGATTAGTCTCAAAATTTCAGAATAAGCTTTTTTTAACCATAAGACGGTCGCGTTTGCTAATTCAAGAAAATCCTACAGCGCCATCTAGTACCTGTAGTGCAAAAAACCATTTTACCATACAAAATTTTTTTTTTTCCTGAGATTATATTGAAACATCCGAATATGCAAAAACCTTGTATTTGGCCCAAAATGATCGATTCCAGAAGATTTTATGGAAATATTGTACCATGACCAAGTTGTCATGCTTACAAAAATTTTTGAAAAAAAAACTTCTGTTTTCGTAATCTCAGAACCCATCCAACCGATTGATCTAAAATTTTCAAAATAAGCTTTTTTCAACCATAAGCAGCGACGTACGAAAAGTTTTTGATAATAATACAGCGCCATCTAGTACCTGTAGTGCAAAAATTTATATTTTATATATCTTGTGTTTTTTCAAAGAATCTAAAAAACTTTTGGAAAAAATATATATTTTTTTTTTGAATTTTATATGAAAACAAGTTTTACGTGTTTTTCGTTAAGAAACTACCAACTCAAGTCGATCAGAAAGTTCAACAGAATTATCAGCAATAATACACAATATTCCCGCTCGGCGCTCTAATCGAATATTTATATTTTGGTTACATATTTTTGAATTTCCTAGAATTTTATTGCTTCATTCAAATGAATTATTCTAATGAAGCATAGGTATTATGTTGCCGAAGTGCCTGCTAAAGCTTCAGCTTTTCCGATTTTTTATATTTATGTTTACACATCAAAGTTGCATTCTAGTTAGTCACATCGTGAGCTTTCAAAAGTTATTTCCAAAAACTTTTAAAATATTTCTATTTATCAGTTTTTCACATGCTAATAATAATTTAATGCTGAATTCATGAAATCACGTAAAATTTATGAAATATGCAGCATTCAATTCTAGCAAAAATGTAAATGAACAATTTGCAATTATGTTTTTTGCACACATGAGTGGAAACTTTTCTTCAATAAGTTCGCGTGACAATTATTGCCGTTTCTCAATAATTCACTCACCAATAGTCCTATAATCATGCTAGCATATATATTATACAAATTATCAAAATGTTTTCTCCGACATAATCAATAACCATTATTAACTATAGTTGCTCTCTAATATTTTGAGTACATATTTGGGTCACTTATTTGCAATTTCATTTTTCATGAGTGATTTGTGGCGTTACTGAATAAGAATTCACAAAGTTTAATGTATGCTTTTAAAAATATTTAGTGCAAACTATTTTTTGATTATTGAGTAATTTAATAGTTATGCTAGCTTGACAGACACTTAAATAAATTACTTATGAAATCAATAAACATATATAACTTTTTAAAATACTTGAAATATCCTGTATCAATTTCAATCTATATAAATAGAAAAATTAAGAAAAATATCAACTATCAAAGGTGTTGAAAATTTTAATTAAACCGTAAGACTGTTTTGCTCTTAGATTGATAACTACTGTACCTCTGTAGTAATAATGAAAATCCCACCAACATCATAAAACTTGATTGATATGTCCATAAATATTTGAAATCTTTATCTAAAATATGAACTTGTCTAGTGGTTTGGATCAGATGGAATTGTATTGGATGGAATTTGAATCAAACTATTGGTATATCATTAGCAAAATAAATATTTGATTTTTTACAATACGAAAATATGAAATTCGTTGCATAAATTAAGAGTTGGGTTGCATGTTTTACTTATCTTTTGCAATAAATTGCGCAGCTATCAAGCATTACCCACAGAGATAAACTATGCTTACATCATCACATTAAAAACTGTGCGAAGCTTTCAAGTATCATTTAATTTTAAAAATGCTGACGAACATTTTTAACTTGTCGTATTTGGATCGGTTCCTTTATTTTTTTCATTGCTAAAGAAAAATATCTACTTCATTCACCCGCATTATGCCAAATCTTCATTTATTGAATCCAGAAACAAGAGTTTTCATTGATATATTTTTATCGATCAGTCACTTAAAAGTAGAAAGAAATGAAGAGTGAAAGTATCTTTTTTTTTGGTCTATCCAAGCATGAAATCAATCAAAATTCTAATTAAACCCTGTCATAACTTTACGAAAATTAAGTTTCTTTAGCTTGCAATCGGCTATAATCAAATGTAGAAAAATTCGTCATTAAAATCATTATAGGCTCATTAATTGCATTCGGAAAGAAAAATTAAGATTCGGAAATAAAAAGAGGAACTGTCGTATGATTAATTTAAAAGTGTGCAAAATTGACAAAATTATCATTGGTATTTATTAGCAGAAACAATCGCATATTAATTTGATGTTTAACACATTGTTTTAACCATCAACTCAATCGGCATGACACGTTGAATTATATCACTTTAATTTTGAAGAGACCATGAAGTATTGTTTTGTGCAATGTTTTTCTTATTAGAATACTCAAGATTGCGGACAGAAAGCATGAAATTTTATTTTCTCACCATCATAATCACATTAACGAGTTGTTTATATATTTTACCTTTTGCAGACAATGTAGAAACTAATTCCAAAATTTTTTTCAATTATTTTGCTTCAAAATTATTGGAGTTATTCTGTTTTCCCTTTTCAAAGACATCTTCAGCAGTTTTGCTTCCAATTACTTTGATTCAGTAATATATTCACCAATAATGTTGTTTATTAAATCACTTTAACCGTGAGTGACCGTAAAAATTGAGTAGTAAAATTTGTAATATTTTAGGTATAGTTTGAACAGATTGCTGGTATCTGGTGTTTAGACTCTGGATAAGAAACTTCAACAGTTTGATGAATTTTAGCGCTGTAGAGAAATAATTATTCGACTGACAAATCATTGTAAAATTTTTGATCTTCCTGAACTCAAAACTTTCAAGGATTTTTTTTAAATCCTTTTTTTATACCAAATTTAATGTTAATAGTTTAAACTTCCATATTAAAAGAAAAAGTCTACAATAAAATTTAATGTTGGTATATGAAATGAATTGGTTTGATGAATGTTATGGGAAATAGGTGATAACTTCCAGTGAAGTTGTGAATGCATTTTTATTTGCTTATGCGCGCTTGTTATACATTATTACAAAGCAATTGCAGTTTAACTGATTTATGCATCTCATTTGAAATATTGAGATATATACGTTACAGTGCTTAAGTTTTATAATACTTATTTTTACAGAGCGATGGGGAACATTTTCAACTATCCTTTATTTAAACTCATAAATAATTAAATCGAAAGTAAGTTTGCATCATAAATTGGTAAATTCTACAATTAGTTTGACTTTAATAACCAATATTTGGACTATTTTGAAATACAAAAAAGTGAATCAGATGTCTTAAAATACATCAATCTTAGTTTTCATAATTGCTCAATAAATAATAAAATATATAAAATTATTATTTAATACTTTAAAACATACCATCCAGCATATAACGAGACTCATCTTGCGATGCCAAGTCCTCCACAAAACCCTCGTAAACACTCATTGTTCGCTCCAGTTTATGGAATGCTTAAAACTTCAAAGCACTTTGAATTATCTTGGACGTTGACACCAATTTTCAATTAGCACTTTTAACTTTTCTAATTCATTTCAGTTATTTCTTTTGTGTGTTCTCTTGACGTGTTTTCTTGTCTGAAACATTCGTTCACATATTAATCAGTGTCAGTTTAACCAATTGTCGAATTATTTAATGGAGTATCTTAGCCGAACTTTAAACAATCAGCAATTAACTCCACCAGAATAATTAATTTAATGACTAACCATGGTAAATTATGGAAAAAATATGGAAAATTTACCTTTGATGTGAGAATGAAAATGATAAAATTTTAAAAGTCGTATCGTAAAAGTTAATGTTCTTTTTGTTCCCAAAAAGTGTTACAGTGTTTTACAGAATTAATTTCCTAAACAAAATTATTAAATATCTTTCACGACTATCTACTTAAATTCGCATTCTTTTGTTGCTAAGGATGTAAACGCATAATTTATTGGTTTTTATTGTCCGGTTTACACCGCACATAAATGTTCAATGCGCAAAATGTATGTTAAGGTCACCTCACACTCACTCAATAATTTACTATTTAAAAGTTTCTTAATAGATATTCCATAGCACGATAAAAGTAGGTATATACAATAAATTATGCAATTCTTTTCAAAACGTTGAGTTTTCTGCAAACTAAAGTTTGTTTTGTTGATTTCAAATGGATAAAGATATTTATGCTACCAATTTTTCACTTTATTCACAAGTCAATTAAGCTCAACTACAAAAAGTGTGACCGAGTCAAAGTCTAGCAATCGTGAACTGCAGTAATTTTTAATTTGGCATACCAATTATTATTTTTGCTGTTGTTGTCCAACCAATTATAGAAGAAAAAACTCTGAGTCTTTTTTCAAAAATCTGTTCCCCTGAATAATTTGCGTCTCATTAACCGAAATCGACCTTTAATTGCTTTTAATTTAATTGTGATTTATTTCCTAAAATAATTAATTCATTGGATTTTGAACTTGTTTCTATTATATTATCATCTCAATAGTAATTACTTTAAACTGATTTAATTAAATTGTATTTTTCACTGCCGACAAAATCAATTAGTAAGGCAAATATACAACTATTGAGTGTTGACTCCCAAATAAGACAAACAATTTCAAGTTGAAGTTTATCTCTCTATATTTAGACAAACAGCAATTCGATAGCACTCAAAAAAGCTTTTACAATGAGAAACTACAAAATCATGTAAAATAACTTGTTATTACATTAATTTATTTTGGACTTTGCCAATATTCACTGAAAATCTATACAACAAAGATCCACCAGCACTTTCACCCGACAATCATTGAGCTATCACTTCAAATTAATACCTTTGGTGGTTTAATTATATTTTGCCCGGTGGATCAGACGTCGAAATTGTACTGACATAACAAATTCACGTTTTAAACTCAGACTTAGTGGGCAATAAATATGTGAGCACACATTTAAGAAATCTACTTCAATGAAATACTATGTTTTTGTGTCTGTTGGATTGGTGGACGTGTGGAAGTGTAATTTTGGCTTGAATTGGACGCAATCAACGTGCAACACAGTCAAAAGAATAAACTGCATGCTTTATTCACAGTTCTGAGATTTCTAGAAGAAACTTAAGCCGTCTTTTGTCTCATGAGCTGTTGTCGTAACTGAATGCCTTTTAATTTTATGAATGGTGAGGATATTATCTTAAACATTGTTTCCGCGTTTTTTAGTTTCAAGAGTGATTTGATACTTAAACGTTGATGAACAATATTTAATATTTGAGAAGGATGAACTTGATTTTGAAACTAAAAAATTATATATTTTGATAAAACTGAGTGAAATTTTTATTGTTTGTTGAAAATTAAAAAAATATTTCATCAAAAACTAAAATAAGTAGTACAATTAAGGCGCTTAGAAGCTGCAAATTGTTTAATCTTTAATTGCAGCAGACTAATTAGCGTTATCTGCGGTCTTATGTATTTGATTAATGCACACATTAATTATCACATTTTTCACTTTATGTATTTTGTCGAAATCATAATGTTATGAATTGTTTTACTTTTCACAAATAGCAGAAATTATTGCAGAAAACTAATTTTTCTTTTTCTTACACAAACAAGTTTAATTTTCTCATATTGCACAGAAACCGACAAAACATATTTACTGCTAATATATGAGCTATCTCTTCAATTAAAATTTTAAATTACAAAAAAAATGATAAAGTATGAGCAAAAATGACCTCTACACATACACTTGAGTTATTGAGTGGCTCGAGACGGTTTGAATAGTTCAAATCTCAAAAGTAAATGCCAATTTAGTATATTTTTTGTTGTTAACAAACGTGATAAATTTTTATATAAAAAGATCATCGATTTTTATCTTGTTTGGCAATAAGTCAAAACTCATAGCTGCAACGCAACTAAGCCAGCAGAAAGCGATGAGAAACACAGTTTTGCACAATATGTTGTATTTAATTGATTCTTCAGTATTGAAGATACTTCTAATATCTTTATTTATTGTAACTCTCACTCAACAGATCAATTATTCTCAAAAAGGAAGTTCAATCTCACTTATTTGTTTGTTCACTCCACGCTTTAATTCAAAGTTTCAAACTTTTTGCTTTGCGAGCAAACCCGTCTCGCTTTTTTGTCTGAACTGAAAATTATTCACCCAGTTTTTGTGTTTGTCAACAACAACGTTGAAACGTTTTAACCCTCACGGTTATCGATCCACTGTCATGTCCTTCCACAAATTTTTACTTTGAATAAAATAACTCACAGGAAAATATCCTATTTCACTTCACTTCCTTAGCTTATATTGTGAACCCTTTTTACAAGAATGAAGTCTACTTTAATGTGTTTTGAATGTAACGCACTGCTAAAGAGGCAGTTTTAATATTGAAAAGTTTGGTAATGTCAAAATATTGGCGCATGTCTATTAGGAATTTTTATAATGGTCGATATGAATCATCTGCGACTTCGCATGCGTTGCATTTTTTTGATTATGAGGAACAAGTTTCTTTGTTGAGATGTCTAACAAGTATGTATAAGGCAGCATTATGAGCATAACTACACGAATACATACAAGCAACTTATTGCGCGTACTGCATTTCTGCATAAATTTTAATGATTTCTCTCCACGGAGAAGAACCTTGATGAACTTGGCTATGGCCGAGCCATGTATGTTTGCTGCGTAAATTGTCCATGCGGATAGGAATGTGTGGGGGTGCAGTTTGAAATAGAGTTTTCTTCAATTATTTCAGTTATCATATTTATATTCAAAGCACATTCTATATAATTGTTTTTTACTCAACCTTTGCCATATGAAATATTTTTCGGTCATTGTTAAAAGAGAAGTTTGCCTCACCTGCAAAAGAAGGAAAAGACAATTTTAAGTTTTTAGTTTCCAGTTTTTTGTGAGTCATGTGAGACATTTTATGTTTACATTTTTAATTCAAATTTCAATTTAAAACATCTGTTTTGATGATTTAAGAATTATATTTAGATTCATTTATTTTTTATTTATAAATATGATAATTCTTCTAAATCAAATATATAAATAAGTTATTAAATAAGTGACTTATTTAAAATAACACAACATATCTATGAAGCAGCAGTTCAACATATTGAAAACAGTTCAATTGTTGTATTTTTTATTGCATCTTGTTTGGTTTTCACACTGTAAATTTGTTTCATTAATTCATCGATATATTTTGATTTTATACAAAATTTCCATTCTTCACCTAGTTAAAGTTTTTTACTCAAAAAATTTGCAGAGACAACATAAAACTATAAAGTTTTATTAATTTTCAAAAAACGAAAATCTAACTATAATTGATCACAATTGGAGTTGCTATTCAATCTCAAATCTTGTGTTCCAGTTTTCTATTTAATTTGATCTTACTTACACAGTTTCAATTGTCTTTTATGGCTGCTGGTTTGATGGATTAAGCAAACACCAAATTGTCCGTATATTATTTTTATGTGCGTTTTATTGAATATTTGAAATGCTTTTGGAACATTATTTTCAAATAACATATGGTATTATATTTTGATTTCAAATGATTTTTTGCGTGCAATTCATATATTTCAGCATTAAAATTTATGAACGTCCCCCAATCAATACACTGAATCTTTATAAAATTCTATGTGGCCTCAAAAAACTTATTCTTGTGGTTACAAATATTTATTGTTTTTCAAGATTGATTTTACAATGTTAATATTTAGGAATCTAACCCAAACAATAAACGAATGCGCTATTAAAATTTTAATTTTAATGACAGTCTGCTTTTTTATGTAGCCAGTTTCATCTAATATAATTGCAGCTCTGACACTTAATTTGAATCCATATTTTTAGACATACCAAACCTAGTCATTATTTATTGTCATTTTCGATTCCAAAATCCATCTTTAATCTTCCATAGGCAACAACCAAGGCTGTGTACAAATATTTGCACAAATTATCACTGAAAGTCCAAACAACCACCATGTAATTATAGTAGAAAACTTTTCGACTTTGTGATGCTTAATGATTGCTTAGAGAATCTTATAACTTGTATTCACTTATTAAATGTATATTTAAAATGTTGTTTGTCAAATTAAAAAGCAAAAGTCGGAAGAAATCGAAAACATTGTTTTCATCCGCGACTTAAAAACTTTAGAGACTTACAGACTATTACTGACTTTTATTAACTTTTGTGAAATGTTATAAACCTAATCTGATTTGAAAAACTTCCACACACAATTTTTTTTGTGCAAAACTTAATAGATGACCATAATTTATGCAAAACAGGTATCATTTGCATAATTGAATCTTAAATACAATTTAATTACATGAGTTGATGCCAGTAACAAAACTCTAAATCCACTTTTCTAAAAAATGCTTTTTATTCACTAAATCAATAGATAACAACATAAAATTACTAAAAAACCTAAAAAAACCCAAAATTTTCTTCGGCATCTTATAAATATTCACTCAGTTCCCACGCGTTTTTAGTGCAATTATGTTCAAAAAATTGGTCGATAAATGTATGATCAGCGGTAAAATCAGTTTCTCACTGAGTTTTTAAGATAGCCGTTCCAAATAACTTTTAATTGATCAAAAAATGATGAAATTTTTGAAAAAATATATTTTTTATGCAAATTTGTTTTTTGAGTCGATAGAATTCAAAGTCAAAAAATCGAAATTTGACTTTTATTGTTTTCTCAACTCACTGCATCTACTAAAAATTGAAACTTACAAAAAATCAATTTAATATAGACAGAACAAAAAATATTTTGGTTCTAATAATTTCCATCTAATAAGACTACTGGAAGCATTTGAAGCCGTTCGCATGGACAAGTTCTTACTGTTTTTTTTTTAAACGTTTTCGTTAGAGTAACAAAACTGTAACCACCAAAAAATTTAAAAACTTTGTATCTTCAATGAAGTTTTTTATTTCAAACTAAAAGTTTATTTTACAATTAAACATTGATAAGAATCGAAAAAAAAAATTTTTTTGCGAAAAATGTCGTTTAGGGGGTGTAATAAATTTTCAAAGGGAAAAAAAGCATTCTTGTCGGGCGGATTGTTCTTTGACCAATAATCGGAAAATGTTGAAAATATGTTAAAACATGCGTAATTTTAATAAAAATTCTTGGATAAAAAACTTCATTTTAATCATTTTTCATCGAGCCAAGACTTTACGGGCCATTTTATTCAAGCGCGCATTATGCGGCTCGCTCAAATATAGTTTTGTTCGATGAGAATTGAACGAGCCGTAGAATGCGCCTTGGATTAAAATGGCCCGTAAAGTCTTGGTTCGATGAAAATGATAAAAATTTTTTATCCTTATTTCATATTAAATTACGCATGTTTTTGAATTTTCCGATTATTGGTCAAAGAACAATCCGTCCGACAAGAATTTTATTACATCCCCCTAAAAGACATTTTTGAAAAATTTTTTTTTTCGATTCATTAAAACCATAAAATAAAATTTAGTTTGTGAAGAAATTCATAAAACTCGAGGAGATACAAAGTTTTTCAATTTTTTGTGGTTAGAGTTTTGTTACATTTATTCTCCCAATTTGATCACGAAAACGAAAAAAAAGTTTGAGTAAGAATTTGTCCATCATTTTGCTTCCAGTAGTCTTATTAGATGGAAATTATTAGAACCAAAGATTTTTTTTTGTTCTGTACTGATATTATTGATGTTTTTGTAAGTTAAATTTTTATTCACCCAATTTTAGTAGATGCAGTGAGTTGAGAAACAGCGCATGCAATGTCAAATATGCTTTTTTGACTCGCGCACTGAATTCTATCGACTCCAAAAAACCAATTTTCATAAAAAATATATTTTTTCAAAAATTTCGTCATTTTTTGATCAATTAAAAGTTATTTGGAGCGGCTATCTTGAAAACTCAGTGAAACACGTAAACTTTTGCAAAAGTTCATTTATCTCAAAATTTTGTTTAAGGGAGTTACAGTTTTGTTACTGGCATCAACTCACATGATCATAATAATTCACAAAATTATTACTTAAGTAGTAGATATGTTCGACTGTATTGAGTGAAGCTAGAGGTTCAGTATACATTTTGTTAAATTTGGAGGTAAAATTGAGTTTGAAACAATAAATTTAAATATATACTTCAAACAACTTGTTCTCTCAAATCATTTTTATGTATTAAATCAACTGATTTATTTTTGCAATAAACCCGAAGAAAGTTTCAATACACCTTACCGAACGCAATCCAATTTCATATTTGCCGTTCCAATAGTTAACTCTTCTAACTATTTGTTTTGAATTTCAAAAACGAGCACGTACATTCAAGTATTTTTCAAACATTTAATGCATGTTTGAAGATTTGAATCGTGAAATGTATAAAAGTGATATTATTGAGTATATTTTGATAGATACACTAATTAAAAAGTAAATGAATAAAAATACACTCATTTGTAGCATTTCAATGGATTTTCGTAAGACAAAATCTCAGAAGCTAAAACAGCTTGAAAGAGAGTGTCTGGTATCTAAAATAGAATTAAATGGGAGTCTTCAGGCAACGCGCACTAAAATAGTTTAACTCCAAAGTAGAGAAGCACACCCACCGGATTTATTTGAGTAATTACCATTTTCATTAATTTTTAAGCATTTAAACGATATTATTGTGTGTTTTATCTTGCAATGCTCTGAAAAAATATCACGAGCGATTTCAATTTCGTTTCACCTTCACTTTTCATAAAAGTTCATGCTTTATGCCGATCTGTTATTCGCATCAATATTATATCAGATATTCGCGAACATAAAAACATGCAGCTCTTTTTTCACAGTGGCTATGTTGCCGAATATTTTGGTGAAAGGTGTAATGACCGGCAAATTATTATAAAAACATAAAGACAAAAACGACTGTGATTCATTTCGGGACTTTGGAGCTTTTGGATAATACGTAAGACGTGTACCCGTACAAAGAAAGAAATTCGAAAGACTTGTTCGCATGTCAATTCTCAAAAAATTAAAAATAAATTTAAACAGGATTTCTTGTTGTATTCCGATAAACGATTTATTGCGAAACCAACAGGTTTTTTGGAACTTAGGTTGATTTGTCTTATTGTATAGTTGATTTATTTCCGAAATATAATATGTCGTATAAATTTTCAGCTGAGATACTAAAATAGCAAATAGATACTATAACCAAACATTGTGAGTGAGTAGAGAAATTTTTTCTTTGTGACAAATGACGATCTTATGATACTTTTCAACTTTTAAAATTTGCTTGATTTAGCATATTGTCTGCCCAGCAGGTGATCAAATTCATAAATGGTAATCTATAAATCTTTTGAGTTTGGTTTTTAAACAATTTGGTCTTTAAAAATCTGCTATCAATGCAGAAATTTTTACCATTACTAAATTTCGCATTCACCAATCAGAAATTTAAAAGATATTATTATTGTATAGATATCTGATTTTTATTGAAAAAATGAAATTGCCAGAAGTAAACTACATTGACAATGTTGGAGACATTTAAAAAGAAAAAACTTGTTACTCAATCGATATTTCTTGGCGTAATATCACTTCATTTCACGTTATGAATTACATCCATATATCAAATAAAAGTCATTCACTTTTTGATTTAATAGATTTTTTTAAATATTTTATTTTTCTCTCATTTTTATCAGTAATAATGCAATATAATGCATGTTATAGATATACAACATTTAAGGGTGCGGACATATGAGGCTGATGGACTTTCTACGAAGATAATAATTAATTAGGATAATTTTACAAAAGTCTCTCATATTTCCGCAATTAAATATTACTTGGCTTTTTTTATTTCAGGTGCAGCGTTTATCCAATTAAAGGAGAAATTTAGCTTACACAAGAAAAAATATGTTCGAATTGAGAATAAAAAGGCCCTTTTTCTTTAAAAATATAAAATTTCATTAAACTCAGGTTTACTTTTTGAAGTGAATTGTTTAATATATTCAGCAACTTGCATTATGATAACAAAGTTTAATTTGATTTAAATATATATCTGTTCTTTAGTTTTTCAGAAATTGACATTCTGTCAGACTAGAAAAAATTCAATGCGAAAGAGAAAGGACATTATAGTGAAATTCCGGCAAACTGGCCGTAGCCATAAATTAAAGAACATGCATAAACACATCATGATTATGTCAGTCGAATAAATAATTATGCCCTCTGATAAATTAATTTTCAAACGAAAGTTTAAAGAGTTAAAATCTATGTAAAACAGTTTACAAGCGCAACTTTCATGATAAGTGACCATTCAAAATTTAAATTGGCTAATAAGAAAAGGTGCCATAAACCATTTTTCAGGAATGACCACTCATTAATTATTATTTGTTTGGGTTTCCGAAAGATATCAACACTTTACAATTAATAGATTTACTCTTTTTTCAAGTCAATTAAGCAAAAATGTCGCCTTTCAACGTGACTTCTGGCATAAACTGGCAAAAACAATTTTACATCAAAAACATACAACTTTTAGATTGAAAGATTATAAAAACAGTTTCCCATAAAATTCTGATTATGTGAAAATGTCGTTAAAAATCCGAAAATCACAAAAATTTAAAATATTTTGTCACCGATTTATCGACAAAACATAGATTTATGTACATTTAGCATATCATGTCTCGCTCTAGGCAGCTTGAAGTGTTTCTTTTGCTGCACCACATGCAACTTATATGTTAATTTATTCTGCTGGTACTTTAAGTTACGCGCTTAGTGCCATAGAAATCGAAATTCCAAGGCGAGCAATGTAACAACTGTAGATAAAATTTTTTATTGTGTTTCTAGTTAAGTGCATTGTAGATTTATTGGCCGTTTATCTCTTTAACACCTTTCACAATGAGTGGATGCGGAAAAATTGGTTAAGAAACTTTTTTGACTTTTTGAAACATTGCAAATTCAAGAACTAAATAATAATTTTGCGAGAAGCCAATGAATTTGTATTGGATTGGCGAACTGCTTTTGCTTTGTGAAGTGAAAAATGACAAGAATGCAAAGGTGTCTCTTGTATTTATAGATTTAACGCCTAATTAAATATTCTTTATATATTAAGCAAGCAACATTAACAATGCGGTTTTTGTTCCAATAAAATCCTACACCAATGCATTCAAGCAAAGCAGGAATTCTGTCGTTACTCGTTGAGCCATTGGCAATAAATAATATTGCAACTAAAAGTCAAATATTTAATGAGCACAGAAATCTATATCTTCATTACATTGTGGCAATATTATTATATATTTTAATTCATTAAATATACTGTATCATGAAGGAATAGTTGCTAATTGCCAGTGTCAATATAAGTACAACATGATTTATTTTAATGTATACGGACTACGGAGAGTTATTCCATCAATTGAATTCAAAAAAAAAATTGTTTTGATTTGAATTTATTTATTTGGTGTATAAGATTATTATTGTTATGATTGATAAAAATTTGATATGCATTTGAATGCCAACATCGATCAGTGCATTTATTATTTTTGTTTTTGAAGATTGTCTAAAAGATAGCGCAATAGTCTGAGCAAGTATTTCTCAACAGTATTACGTGTTAAAAAGAAATGCACTCTGAAGTATTCTAAAAGTCATGAAAATCACACAATAAATCATTGTTGGATGTCTTAAACATGCACAAATTGCTGATCAAAAACAACTAACTATGGTTATATATTGACATTAAGAAAAGTGTACATAAGCTTTGCCAAGTAACAAGCAACAATCTGAAGGGCTATAATTTAATCAAATAATGTTGATATGTAACATCGTAACATCACTTTTGATATTTGAGTCAGAAATTTATAAAACTTTTTGTTGAAGTTTGAATCCTCTACCAGTGAAGTCGGAGCCACATAATTTGGAGCATCACGGCGACACTATATGAAATATTTTGAGATATCTTGATGAAGGACGGTTAGACCAAAAAGACCAAAACAGAAAGGTTCAAATTAATAAAAAAAATACTAAAAACACAAAGCGAACTAAAAATGCATTGTGGATTTGTGAAAAAGTAACTTATAAGTTACTATAAGTATTTAATTAGATTGTTGCAATTCCTGCAACAAAAACATACTAATATTACAGCAATGTACATTAAAGCAAAAATAGTTGAGCAATTCAGCAGGTCTTTTGTTTTTCAAAAGAACTTTTAGTATTTTTTAAAATGTATCATCCATTGCATCTTCAATACATAAACTTTATGTATTATTATGTAATATACTACAATACATGTATAATAATATAATATATTTAATTAAGCAATCAAAATTTAGAATGAGTTAAAACATATAAGAGTTGTGAGAAGTAGTTTTTATTGTATGTAGAGCTTAAAGATATTTCTTCGATTCGACGTTTCTTGTGAAAATGCATTTTAGAGAAGAAAATATGATTGCTAGTTGCAACTGAATAGATATTTTAAATTGTTGTGTAATCCAACAATTATGATAAGCTTTAGCTTTTTAAAATATCCGCGTGCGTTAAACACAGATTTGACCTATCGCATGACACAGTTCTTCATATTCAAAGTATCAAATTTATCAGTACTAAAAAAATGACAAAAGAATTAACATTACTGCAAACAAATTGATTTGAACGAACAAAATTGTTCAGATATAGTAAATTTCTTTTTTTTTTTTAATTTTTGACATCTTTTTTTTTTCATATTAAAACTTATTGAATGATATCTTCTTAAAAAAATAAATAATTATCATGTATTGTTAGTCAGTTACAAATTATTGTCGTGTTGTTGCCATGTAATGTCTTAATTTTCGTTTGAACTTTAAAGCTGGTCTTGCAATCCTTAATAAAATGGAATTCAGATGATAATTTTGAATAGTTTTGCTATTAACAACACATATATTGTAAAAGTATTTTGTTGATATTATACTGTTTAGCAAATTGCATGTAACGAAAATTGAATATTATGATTTTTGAAATATTCAACGGGGAGCAATAAACTTCTTTTCCATGCGGCAATTTACTAACAGAAATGCATTTGAAATTATTTGAAAAAAAATTTCGAAACATGGAAATTTCTAATACTAGCTTTTTCCATAATTTATTGTACTCAATTTACTTCAATACTATAATATTAAATAGTTTTTTTCGTACATTAAAAATTTTTTTTGTTGATGATGCACCTATGCAATCTAAAGTGGTCCACACAATAACTTTTAAATATGATTAATACTCAAAAAGTCGAAAAAAATTTTTGCAAATATTTTGCCACGTTTTACATGAAAAAACACATATTTTATAAAAAATATTCCTATGTGATGATTTTAGTGTATTCATCATATATTTTCAAATTAATTCAAAAAAAAACATAGTACTGATTGATTTATTTGAACTATTGCCTGTTAATTCAACAACAAACAAATCAGTGTTCAAACAATAAATGCGCATAACTATATTCAAAAATAATGAGCGTATGAAAAACTGTCGAACTTTAATTTTTTATGAAATTAATGAACACTTATTATATTAGTGAAGTGTTAAGTGTTAAGTTTACCATTCCGACTTCATAAATTAGACTTGAAAGTTTCTATCACACTAAACTAACAAAATAATACCTTCACACCTTAACAATGCAACCTGCTAATCGTATAATCTGATTGTGCAAGAAATCAATTAAAAATCCATCAAAGACTTTTCCTTTCAACGCAAAGTACTGGAACTCGGTTTAAAAGATTTTCATTGCATAAACAACAATGCGACTTAAATATTTACTTTTTTTTGATGAACAAAAAATATATCTTTGAAGATTCAATCGTCATTCATGTGAAAATTTATTAAATGGATTGGCTACAGATCACGATAATATTAAGAATAAGATGCAAAGCTCTCAAATGCCAACATCAAATCAAATGACCGGAAATGAAATTTTATTAAATAAGTGAAGCACAGCATGAAATATGTTTTCACCAATTCTTTTTTAAGCCCGCTAACTAATAAATTAAATTAAGTCAATACAATGATCAAACTTAAAAGGCAATAAATTCTATGAGCAATCAAGCACTCGATTTTTGCAAGCCATTTTTGGTCGCCAATTTATTCGGCTGAATGGATTAAATGTTCAGCAATATTATTCTAATTAACAATTAAAGTGGATTGTGCTCATGGGAAAAAGTTGTTTATTTATTGCGCAGATTTAAAGAAAATGCATATAATAAATAACCTAATTTCTAATCAGTCCGGAAATAATGAAATCTATCGCATGTAACAGCAAAATTAACAACAAAACATATACCCATAACTTTTTACTTTTATTTCTGTTTCAAGTTTAATATTCAAGTACTGAGATAATGCATTTCTTAGAAAAAGGCATGTGGAAACTTAAGATAAGACAATTCTATCGAAGTTCAAAATTGCTATGTATAATCGCTTTAAAAGATTTCATTCGCGGTTGGATTTTGCACGAGAATCAAAATTGAGAGTTCAAGCAAAAAATTCTATAAAATACTGTTGACATTAAGCGAAACATAAGCATGCGCTTGGTCTCTATGGAATGTTACCATTACATTTTATTTCAACATGCCAGGGTTTTGAGTATTGTTATTATATTTATGCATGCGCACATAAATATTATTTCAGATTTAAAACATTCAATAACTGAAGCCTGATGTTTGATTCCCTGAAAAGTATAACAACTTGAAATTTGCGATGTGATTTTAATTTTCTCGATCGAATGCCATGATTACGATCAGGTAGGCAAAAGAAACCCAACAGAGAGCACTTTTCATCGATGTGAACCAGCATTGAAGTCAAATGAAAAACACTTTCTTGATGATTATCGGTAACAAGTATCGGAAAAGTATGTGAATTATGTGCATTCAATTCAAATTGTCAGTGGCAATTAAATGCCAACGATTTTTGTTTACCGCGTTTTTATACGTCTATTGCGGATTTATTATCACAGACTAAGGAATTGTAAAGCGATTACTTTGAAATGTTGCATTTATTTCATTGGATTGTTGAGAACCTTTAATTGGGATCTCAGAAGAAAAGTGAAACTGTTTATCGGTAATCCATCAACCATATGGACCAAGATGTGAGATGATCGTAAATCACTTTCTAGACCATTTTCTTATGAAAACTAGAAGAAATTTTCCTGAAGCGTTTATAAAACTTTGAAATCAGTGATAAAAGTTAATGCTTTTTAAACACTTTAAATTAAATTTCATGCTATTTAGGAAGTGAATATAAGTGTAAGTGTGTCTTGTTTGAGCGCTTGTTCTTAATTTGTTAATTTACAAGTATATTTCACAGAAATGCCTCCAGAATTCACTCTGTACACCTGTCAAGTGCCTTGTTTAAATTATGCTCGCTAGGTAAACTTTCTTTCATATTATTAAAGATTGTGGAAAACAATTCAAATAAAATAAAACAAAATAATGAGAGGCCACACCTAATCTAGTATCAGAGGTTGCTTCAAGATATGTAAATATGCACAAAACTGAAATAAGTAGATTTTTGATTTTGTAATTTTTATTCAAATCTTTGATAAAGCCGCAATTTCTTGACATGTGAATAATACAACTTATAAAATATTATCTTTCATTGTTATTTAGATTTTTTTAACTACCTTTCGACAGTTTGTGCCTACCTCATTCGATTGAAAGCTTTGCAGAATATCGCATTTCAATTGAAAACTTTACAAAACTACACATAATTAAATACTTTTGCAGCTTTTAAAGCTACTTTTTGGCCATTTTTAATTTCTTTTGCCAAAATCAGAGCACCGAAATTTGAAAGTAATAATATAAATTACGAAAATTTTCATGAAAGTCCAATACGCCGCTTGAAATTAACCTTCAGCTATTTTGGCGAGTTTTCATTTTCAATATTGCTTGGTACTGTATCCACCTAATTAAAAATTATAATATGCTTTGAGCGGAATCTACATTAAGGCATAATGTGTTCATAAATCAATTTCAACATATTTTTGGTTGTTTTCAAAAACACCATATTATTTAAATTGATAAGTTTTAGTTATGATTTAATAATGATAATAATCTTAAACTAAATAATTTATAATATATAGCAATAGGTAGTTGAATAGCATCGGAGGAAACTATGCGGCAAAATCAAAACTTTTGTTTTATTACAGATTTTCTTTTTCAAAACTATTATTTTCATTTCATAAATTTGTTTATCAATGCTACTAGTTAGCATTCAACATCAAAGAAATCTAAGGAATTATAAGTTGTGTCAAGAGTTGGACTTGAGAAACTCAGCAGATTCAAGAAAAATATAATTGCCATTATGAAAGTCAATTTATGCAATCGTAAAATAATTCACACTAGTTTGCTAACAACCAAATCAAATAGAATAAGGCAGGCTTAAGCTCTTTTCACTAGGTTGTACGATTTTAAGATCAATTTCCAATTAAAATAAGTAAATATGTATTAATTCCATCCATAGCTCTTTATAATTGTTTTATTAGTAATATCAATCCAGCATTATAAAACTATGAACTATAATACGAGAGAAGTTTGCAATTGTTGCATTTTTCTTTAATTTATTGATGATGAATCTCAAATTAAAATAATAATATGAATTATAATTTTACTTATTATCGGTTTCAGTAATTAATTACATCTCGTTGAGGAAATAGCTTTATGGTTATTTCTAGTTCTCTGAACTTTCTTATGTGTTTTTACGCCTTCCAAATATTCCCTTTGTTCCTTGTAAAAACTGAAAGTGTTGTATAAACTCTATAAACAAAAATAAATCATAAATCTCTTGGATTCGAGAATTTAACAATCCATGCAAAAAAGGTAATTGCCTAACTCATTTCTTTCTTATTTTGATTAATATAAGCAAAAACGTGCCCATCTTGATTTGTTTACAAAATTGAAAGTAACCAAAAATGATTCAAGATTTTATTTTAAAGATTTTGCTGCTTCAAAAAACTAAATTTCAAAAGAAATATGTTAGTGTATAAAATATGTATCTTTTCATTAGCATTTATGACAGAGCACGATAAAATTAGGCGATAACAATAAAAAAATTGTTTTACAATAAAATACATCAGGATACCTAAATCACCAAGATTTGCATCAATTGTAATTTGTAATTCAAATGTCAGCACAAAAATTTAATATCAGTACCAAGTATATCAGTACCATGTAAGTTTTAATGATATTTTTATGTTGTGACTTTTTAAATAGTCTTGTTCAAAAAAATATATGTGAACATATTTCACTGTGGCACCCAAATCTAATTTGTGGATCAACCTATCTTAACATTTCAATTATTATACTTAATCTATATGCTACAGACAAATAACAATTAAGTAAATTTCAAGTGGGGCAAAAGCATAATGCGTGTCTCAATATGCTGCCCAAAAAGATAAATGAATGTCTACCTGAATCTTTCAAACTATATGATTGAAATTACTGGAACTATTTAAAGTCAATTAATTTATCATATTTTGATGTTTAATACACAAAACTTACAAACTCATGGCAGGGAGTCCAAATACATTAAAGCCAATTGAGTTAAAATTCATTGCACGTCACCACCTATAAAGTAGCTACTTAAACTACTTTACATCGTGCCAACTGTATTGAAACAATTTAAACTCTTTCACACCAACGACATACAGAAGATGATTCGGTTGGCTTTAATTCTTTAATTGCAATGGTAAATTATTATTATCGTTAATAGCTAGTAACATCGTTTTCTTAATTCGTTTCGTAGTTTAAATCACCTGCAGCAATTATTTTTGGTAATTGTGGTTGTGAGTACCGGCACGAGCGAGTATGAATGATATGTGTTGGTTAAATATTAAGGATCAAATTAACATTTTCCAAATTTTAAAAAGAAATTTTTAGATTTTGCATGTTATGAGCCAAAACTATTCTAAATTCTAAAAGCGCCATCAAACATTCTAATTCCGATGCAAGAATTTTTACCACAAATGCTTCAACTTGAATATTAAGATGAATTCATTCTTAATTAAAACAAATTATTAAATATTTACAATGAACCCTTTAATTTAGTTTTGAAAAAAAATTCATTCAAGTTTGAAGACCTTTATAAAACCAAAAATAGACTGTAATTATAGTAACATCTTAATTCATTAACAATAAAAGTAACTCTTATTATTTTTAATGTCTGCGCAACAATCAAACTCAAGTAGCTTAATTGACCAGCGTGTAGGTAGGATAGAACTCTTGAGCAGAATTACAAAGCGGAATGATTTATTGGAAAATAATTTAGTTTTAATGGCGTGTGATTGTTTTGGTTAAGATAAGACTCGATCTTCTAGACTCAAAAGATGAGAATATTAAATATAAATTATCTGAAATCCAACACATTTTTGTCACAAAATGTTTCGCATACCGTTTTGCTACCTCATTTGCATATTATTGCACTTTATAACCTATATTGGTAACGGATTTTTGTCTATACCTGATTTTGCACGGCCTTTGAGTTTTTTTTTATATTTATTGCTGCACTATAGAGATTAAGCGATCTACCCAAACGATCGGAGGCGTGGGCTTATAGAAAATTCTGAATTTCTATGAATTGTGTCTTACTGCGTACAGTGAACATGAATCCCATAAATGATTAGTTTGCTTGCCCTAATTAAGTTGTATTTTGGGAAAACTTTAGAAAAAATCTTTTCACTTTGTCCGTCTATCCATCTAAAAATAATATTAACTTAAAAACGGTTATGGCCTACCAAATACTTCTAATTTTTTTTTTTTTTACTGGTAACTACTATAACAAACAGCAATCTTAACTCTCTTGTTCTTTTCGGGTGCAGAATTCGAAAGGAATTATTTCTGTGAGCGCATCTTATTGTCAACACATTTTTCGACGATTTTAGACCTTTTTGTATTGTTTTTGTAGGATTAAGTCGTTTGGTCGACACTTAAATTGTTGCATTTTAAAAGCTGTTTATGCTCATCTTATTCGAGAAATTTTATTTTGATGCTTTGTTCCACTATATTTATGCTCCATGCTGTTTATTCAGTGTATTCTGTTTTTATTACACTTAGTTTTCTTATAATATTTTCACTGTGATTTGAATACCAAAGTAAATTATAAAGAAATTATTTATGTTAATGTAAGGCGCTGTAATGGTTCGACCGTTAGGTATTTTTCTTTGAGTCTTTGGAGTTGGCGCAAAAGTATTTTTATAAATTTTAAGGCAGAAATGTCAAGAAAAATGCTCGAGCTTCTCAAATCTATTTTATGTGGTCAGTTTCTTGGCATTAGCTGTAGTATACAAGTATTTCTGGTGGCATCTTATAAGAAACTGTTTAAACACAAGGTGCATGGAAGGTGGAACAGGCTTTTCGAATTCGAATATATTATAAGATTAATGTGTGGTATCCAGCACTCGAAATGATGACTTTACGCAAGTTTTTCTGATATCATCTTATAAGAATGGTCAAGGTTTTTGTTGAGTAGGAAAGTTCAACGAAGTTTTTTATTTATATGGTTTCAATATTTATCATCTCAATAAATTATCTTTGAAATGTTAAGAAAAACATGAAGAATGGGTTTTGTTCTGATTGATTTTATTCTTTAACTATGGAAGATTTATTTCTAAAATAATAAAAGAAGAATACTTTTAAGTAAATCTAACGGAAAAATTATCATTTTCAAGAAAAAATCTGTTCTTGTCGTTTGCAAAACAAGCTTTATTCAATAATAATAATACTGATGGATATTATTTTAATAGGTTGAAACTATTCAGATATTTCAACTAACAAATATATAAGATTTTCAGTGTATATCTTCAGAAAAATCATATATATCTATAGATAAATATTAAAAAGTGTAAGTGGGTTTATCATCAAAAATCGCATTTGATCAATTACACTTATATTCTTGAAAGTGGTTAAAAACTTCAAAAGGTAATTTACATAGATTCAGAATTCTCTCACCGAGCTTCAACCGGTTTGCCGATAAAAATCGTATATTAAGCTTTAATTATCAATTTAGTGCTTTTATCTACTTTTTGTGTCAATTAGGCATCTTTTTGTGGTTTTGTTAGAAAGACATAAAAGGTATTAAAATCTTTGAAATTATTCCTTTTTATCATTCAAAGGTTTAAATTTAATACGATTTAATGGTATTTGTCGGTAAGTGAATGCAATCAACGCAATTGAACACAAATGCAGGAGTTGCTTTTGTGTCGATATTCATTTTTATCTTTTTAATTATTGAGTTTAATCTATTGAGTCCAATGGCTACTGGCTAAACTAAACATATTGATATTCAATCAGTTTCTTATGTTAATTTAATGACCAATTGGTCATTGATGAAATTTTGAAAAAATCCGAAAACTCTCTGTCTACTCCTGCTTGCGTTATTGACTTTGTTGCTTCAGCTGTGGCAGTGTGACATCATCTTTGTGATGATCGCGCATTGAATTATTAAAATTTTTGCCAAATGCCAACAAACTTATAATTGAGTCATTGTTCGAATAGAGTTCTAAGCTTTTTTTAACGAAAACAAAAGAAGAAATTTGAATGTGGTTTTTTTGAGAAGTTATCGAGCGTGTTTTATTTACCTCTGTTTTGGGAACCTCTAATTTTAAACTGCTTCAGACTTTGAAAATTATAATCACGGTGTTGAACTTTTCCAGTTTTGTATCAGTTACCCATAAGTGATAACCAATTATCTTTATTTTGAAATGCTACTGATAAATTTAATCGATCAAGCTTTATTGTTTTGTAAACTTTTTAGATTTTAAATTTTATGAAAACATTTTCAAATCAGTTTCAAAAAAATTTTGAAACAAAAAACGCATATAAACTTGCACTTATTGAATGATTTATGTCCTTTTTTTAAACTAATTAGCTATTAAACACATACCTGAATCATCCCAGTTCTGGCAGTCTTTTGTATTGAGCAGCGACCACTCGAAGTATAATTCTTTATAGGATGCCATTTTAATTTAATTTTTTTCTCTTGATTATCAAAACACTACACTTATTTTATGTATCTACAAATTAACACAACAATAATTTAATTAGATGAATAATTTCCGCAAAAAAATGGTTCTTAAGTTGAGAATTTTGTGTATGGCACTTGAAACACTTGTTGGTGAATTGTTTAAATTTTTTTCTTGACTTTTTTTAATTTTCGGTTTAGAAAAATTGAATATGAAGTGGAAAATTGGTTCCCGCTTTTTTGTCAGTGCATTTCTGTGACAGGTATCTGAGCTTTATTGAGTTTTAATATTTTTCAGATTTAATATTGGACAAATACACTTTCGTCGAGCAATTTCAATCCATAACTGACTGACTGAAGTACAAGTTGAAAAATTTATAAAACGATTTGAAAATCAACCACTATAGCAGCAAATCTACACGCATTTCAAGTCTGTAGATGTGTTGCGGCCAGGCGTTTATGTAAGTAAGCGTTATTTCTCTTTGCATTTGGCTTCTTTTAAATTTTATCTAAAGGTTGCTGTGTAGTGTTTGCAGATAACGATGCTTAAAAATATTTAAAATATATATATGGTACTTGCATATAGTATAAGTAAAAGCTCCAATACTCATGGGCAAATTAAAAAATTTATTCAAATTATGCTTAAGTTATGTACAAGAAGAATGTTTCCACTGCATAGAATACCTAAAGATTTTGTAGAGATGTTATTCAAGTGCTTATTTATCATGTTTTGCACTCAGAATTTCTCAATAAAAATCTATAATTATTATTAGTTTTGCTTTTTGCATTAAACCTGTTTGCTTGCGGCTTTATTATTCTGTTTCTTTACTTCATTTCTTAATCGTAATATTATTTAGGGTTCGTGCATACATAATGCTGTTTATTGAGTTTGAGAATTTTTTGCCAGATTAGTTTTGAATTTTAAATATTGATAGCTTAAAAAAACATCATGAAATCTGCTGCTCATTAAATAGCATAGCATACATATCTCAGATTGGTATTGGATATTTATTTTTAAACATAAAATAATCCGTTGATGTTTTACCATGGTTTTATCAGAATATTGCAAACATCAATCACTTAAAATTTGTACTTTGCATTTGCAATCTTATTCCTCAGGTAACATGGTCGATATTCGTGGCCCAGTCATTCGAATAATGTTTTCATTGAATGTTTTATGTACTAGAATTACAATGTTGAAGGAACAAAAATGTAAGGAAAAGTATTCAATTCAGAAAGTACATCGCAAACGTTTGCATTTGATGTTGTCGAAGCGTCCAGCTGTTTCAATAGGGTGTTCATTAGTACTAGATTTCCTAGTAAAGTTTGAAGTTTCAACATTTAGTTGCTTTATACGCCTTAGACGTTAAGTGATTCGTTAAGTGATCAGAAATTGCAGGAATCAAAAGGATTTCAGTGTATTTTATTTAGTTCCACAGTTTTTGTTGCCTTGATTTGAAAAATAAGTTTACATTGCATAAGTTCAGCCATTTATTTAAAGTGGTAAATTAAGCACAGTCATGGCAGACGAACAGCAAACAACAGAAGAAGCAGCTCCGAGTTTTATTGTGGGAGTTGTGCAAGAAGTCTTTCAGTCACCTCTTAATATTGCTCTAGTTGGTATTATTACCTTCTTAGTCTATAAAATCTTCAAAAGTAGACACCCTAGTAAGACAACAGACGCAGTTAGAGAACCAGAATTACCAAAACTTCGAAAAGACTTCACAGTACAAGAACTGAAGGCTTTTGATGGCAATCAGCCCGATGGAAGGGTATTAGTTGCAGTTAACGGAAGTGTTTACGATGTTACAAGAGGGAAAAGATTCTACGGACCAGGTATTCTTTAGTTTTCCCATATGTTCGCCCACTTGAAATTTCTCTATACATATTTATTATAATCTCTGCCGTCAGACAAATGATAAAGCATATATTTCTAATTAACGCTTATCGTTTTTGAAAAACTTTATATTCAATTGAAATTGTGTACAATGATGTAATCGAAATGGTTTCAAAGCTTGCATCAATTAACCCAAGATCCGGAAATTTTGTGTAGGCTAATTTAATCTGGCAGGGCTCAGAAATTTGAACTTTCTTTTTGAATGAGTTATCTAATTCCACTTATTCATTTAAATTGTGAAATTATTATGATTAAAAAGAAGATTTTCAGAACCCTGACAACTTTCTGATTCATGCACTTCAATTGTTTCCATTAATGCATTCACCTGGAACCTTGATGTGTTCTAAAAGTTATTCAGGAATGACGGACAGTTAATTAGCAACAAGAAAGCCACACCTTCTGCTTCCCTGCAAAAATATTAAAGTATAGTTTTCTAATTTCAAAATTTTAATTTCATACATTTCAGTGCTGTTTATATGAAATTCATTTATTATATTGTAACGTTTTTGAGAATTCTATAAATTTTATAAATAAATTAGCATCAATCCGACATTTGGATCGATATTGTTGATTTTGAAAATTGCTTTTCATTAGCTTTTACCCGCAGTCCGTCCAAATAAATAATAAAATAATCAAATTCGCGTGAATTTTATTTCAAAAATAATTCTGAAAATCCAAACGACTTCTAAAAGTCTTTAAATTGCTGGAATTTTGACTCATCTGTTTGAATACTATTTTGCATACAAACTTGAGAAGACATTGAAAATATACAAATAGATGTTATTCTTTTTTTTTGTAGAATCATTTAAAAAAAATCGGAAAAGCTGAAGCTTTAGCAGGCACTTCGGCAACATAATACCTATGCTTCATTAGAATAATTCATTTGAATGAAGCAATAAAATTCTAGGAAATTCAAAAATATGCAACCAAAATATAAATTTTCGATCAGAGCGCCGAGCGGGAATATTGTGCATTATTGCTGATAATTCTGTTGAATTCAATCTTACCACTTTCTGATCGACTTGAGTTGGTAGTTTCTTAACGAAAAACACGTAAAACTTGTTTTCATTTAAAATTCAAAAAAAATATATATATTTTTTCCAACAGTTTTTTAGATTCTTTGAAAAAACACAAGATATATAAAATATAAATTTTTGCACTACAGGTACTAGATGGCGCTGTATTATTTTCAAAAACTCTTCGTACGTCGCTGCTTATGGTTAAAAAAAGCTTATTTTGAAAATTTTAGATCAATCGGTCCGATGGGTTCTGAGATTACGTCAACAGAAGTTTTTTTTCCAAAATTTTTGTAAGCATGACAACTTGGTCATGGTACAATATTTCCATAAAATCTTCTGGAATCGATAAATTTGGGCCAAATACAAGGTTTTTGCATATTCGGATGTTTCAATATAATCTCAGGAAAAAAAAAATTTTGTATGGCAAAATGGTAGTTTGCACTACAGGTACTAGATGGCGCTGTATTATTATCAAAAACTCTTCGTACGTCGCTGCTTATGGTTAAAAAAAGCTTATTTTGAAAATTTTAGATCAATCGGTCCGATGGGTTCTGAGATTACGTCAACAGAAGTTTTTTTTCCAAAATTTTTGTAAGCATGACAACTTGGTCATGGTACAATATTTCCATAAAATCTTCTGGAATCGATCATTTTGGGCCAAATACAAGGTTTTTGCATATTCGGATGTTTCAATATAATCTCAGGAAAAAAAAAATCGGAAAAGCTGAAGCTTTAGCAGGCACTTCGGCAACATAATACCTATGCTTCATTAGAATAACACTAGTGATATGACTTTAGACAGTTTGATTCAATCTTTTGACGACCTTGATACGACACTTTATGGAAATATTTTATCAACTTTCTGTACATCAGTCTACGTGAAAAAGTGTTATAAACAAGATTCCAACATAAAATCATCTTGGTCAAAGCATTTTACTCGTGATATTAAACTTTAGACACTTGTACTTCGAAATTCTCGATACAAAAGACATAAAAATAGACTTTTTTCAAAATGAATATTTTGTTAAAGAAAGTTGCAAGTAGATTATCTTTCATGATGAATTATCAAAGCTTAAGAGTCTAATTAAACTTCTGTTTACCCAGAATTTCAATTATGTAACGCTGGAGCGCTATAATTGAAGTGTCTAAAGTTGAATCGAGACAGTGTGTCTAAAGTTATATCACGAGTGTTAATTCATTTGAATGAAACAATAAAATTCTAGGAAATTCAAAAATATGTAACCAAAACATAAATTTTCGATCAGAGCGCCGAGCGGGAATATTGTGCATTATTGCTGATAATTCTGTTGAATTCAATCTTACCACTTTCTGATCGACTTGAGTTGGTAGTTTCTTAACGAAAAACACGTAAAACTTGTTTTCATATAAAATTCAAAAAAAAAATATATATTTTTTCCAACAGTTTTTTAGATTCTTTGAAAAAACACAAGATATATAAAATATAAATTTTTGCACTACAGGTACTAGATGGCGCTGTATTATTTTCAAAAACTCTTCGTACGTCGCTGCTTATGGTTAAAAAAAGCTTATTTTGAAAATTTTAGATCAATCGGTCAGATGGGTTCTGAGATTACGAAAACATAAGTTTTTTTTCAAAATTTTTGTAAGCATGACAACTTGGTCATGGTACAATATTTCTATAAAATCTTCTGGAATTGATCATTTTGAGGCAAATACAACGTTTTTGCATATTCAGATGTTTTAAAATATTCTCAGGAAAAAAAAAATTTTGTATGGCAAAATGGTAGTTTACACTACAGGTACTAGATGGCGCTGTATTATTATCAAAAACTCTTCGTACGTCGCTGCTTATGGTTAAAAAAAGCTTATTTTGAAAATTTTAGATCAATCGGTTGGATGGGTTCTGAGATTACGAAAACAGAAGTTTTTTTTTCAAAAATTTTTGTAAGCATGACAACTTGGTCATGGTACAATATTTCCATAAAATCTTCTGGAATCGATCATTTTGGGCCAAATAAAAGGTTTTTGCATATTCGGATGTTTCAATATAATCTCAGGAAAAAAAAAATTTTGTATGGTAAAATGGTTTTTTGCACTACAGGTACTAGATGGCGCTGTAGGATTTTCTTGAATTAGCAAACGCGACCGTCTTATGGTTAAAAAAAGCTTATTCTGAAATTTTGAGACTAATCGGTCGGATGGGTTCAAAGATTACGAATACAGAAGTTTTTTTTCCAAAATTTTTGTAAGCATGACAACTTGGTCATGGTACAATATTTCCATAAGATCCACTGGAATTGTTCATTTTGAGGCAAATACAACGTTTTTGCATATTCAGATGTTTTAAAATATTCTCAGGAAAAAAAAAATTTTGTATGGCAAAATGGTAGTTTGCACTACAGGTACTAGATGGCGCTGTATTATTATCAAAAACTCTTCGTACGTCGCTGCTTATGGTTAAAAAAAGCTAGTTCGGAAGATTTTCGAGCAGTGGGAGAGATGAGATCTGAGTTTACGACAACAGATGAGAATTATTCCAAAATTTTTGTAAGGCTTACAACTTGGACATGGTACAATATTTCCATAAAAATTTCTGGATTCGATCCTTTTGGGCCAAATACAAGGTTTTTGCATATTCGGATGTTTCAATATAATCTCAGGAAAAAAAAAAATTTGTATGGTAAAATGGTATTTTGTACTACAGGTACTAGATGGCGCTGTAGGATTTTCTTGAATTAGCAAACGCGACCGTCTTATGGTTAAAAAAAGCTTATTCTGAAATTTTTAGACCAATCGGTCGGATGGGTTCAATGATTACGAATACAGAAGATATTTTCCAAAACTTTTGTAAGCATGACAACTTGGTCATGGTACAATATTTCCATAAAATCTTCTGGAATTGATCATTTTGAGGCAAATACAACGTTTTTGCATATTCAGATGTTTTAAAATATTCTCAGGAAAAAAAAAATTTTGTATGGCAAAATGGTAGTTTGCACTACAGGTACTAGATGGCGCTGTATTATTATCAAAAACTCTTCGTACGTCGCTGCTTATGGTTAAAAAAAGCTTATTTTGAAAATTTTAGATCAATCGGTCGGATGGGTTCTGAGATTACGAAAACAGAAGTTTTTTTTCCAAAATTTTTGTAAGCATGACAACTTGGTCATGGTACAATATTTCCATAAAATCTTCTGGAATCGATCATTTTGGGCCAAATACAAGGTTTTTGCATATTCGGATGTTTCAATATAATCTCAGGAAAAAAAAAAATTTTGTATGGTAAAATGGTATTTTGCACTACTGGTACTAGATGGCGCTGTAGGATTTTCTTGAATTAGCAAACGCGACCGTCTTATGGTTAAAAAAAGCTTATTCTGAAATTTTGAGACCAATCGGTCGGATGGGTTCAAAGATTACGAATACAGAAGTTTTTTTTCCAAAACTTTTGTAAGCATGACAACTTGGTCATGGTATAATATGTTCATAAAAAATAATGGTTTTGATCGTTTTGGGACAAATACAATGTTTTTGCATATTCAGATGTTTTAAAATATTTTCAGGAAAAAAAAAATTTTGTATGGGAAAATGATAGTTTGCACTACAGGTACTAGATGGCGCTGTCGGATTTTCAAAAACTAACGTGACGTCGCTGCTTATGGTTGAAAAAAGCTTATTCTGAAAATTTGAGATAAATCGGTCGGATGGGTTCTAAGATTACGAATACAGAAGTTTAGAAGTCAAAACCACGGACTGACATTTCGCAAGGACCCAAAATTTCGGGTTCTAGACCAAAAATTTTTTTGTTTTAGGCAAAAATAAGAAAAAAAAAAAAAAAAAAAGTTTGGATGAAACCAAGACTTCACAACTTTTTGTTGCCGAAGTAAAAATTTTGTATGGCAAAATGGTAGTTTGCACTACAGGTACTAGATGGCGCTGTATTATTATCAAAAACTCTTCGTACGTCGCTGCTTATGGTTAAAAAAAGCTTATTATGAAAATTTTAGATCAATCGGTCCGATGGGTTCTGAGATTACGTCAACAGAAGTTTTTTTTCCAAAATTTTTGTAAGCATGACAACTTGGTCATGGTACAATATTTCCATAAAATCTTCTGGAATCGATCATTTTGGGCCAAATACAAGGTTTTTGCATATTCGGATGTTTCAATATAATCTCAGGAAAAAAAAAATTTTGTATGGCAAAATGGTAGTTTGCACTACAGGTACTAGATGGCGCTGTATTATTATCAAAAACTCTTCGTACGTCGCTGCTTATGGTTAAAAAAAGCTTATTTTGAAAATTTTAGATCAATCGGTCCGATGGGTTCTGAGATTACGTCAACAGAAGTTTTTTTTCCAAAATTTTTGTAAGCATGACAACTTGGTCATGGTACAATATTTCCATAAAATCTTCTGGAATCGATCATTTTGGGCCAAATACAAGGTTTTTGCATATTCGGATGTTTCAATATAATCTCAGGAAAAAAAAAATTTTGTATGGTAAAATGGTATTTTGCACTACAGGTACTAGATGGCGCTGTAGGATTTTCTTGAATCAGCAAACGCGACCGTCTTATGGTTAAAAAAAGCTTATTCTGAAATTTTGAGACTAATCGGTCCGATGGGTTCAAAGATTACGAATACAGAAGTTCAGAAGTCAAAACCACGGACAGACATTTCGCAAGGACCCAAAATTTCGGGTTCTAGACCAAATTTTTTTTTGTTTTAGGCAAAAATAAGAAAAAAAAAAAAAAAAAAAGTTTGTATGAAATCAAGACTTCACAACTTTTTGTTGCCGAAGTAAAAAAGTTGTTGAAAATATCCTATAAGTTAAATATACTGTTTGAAAACATTCTACATTTCTGGTCATTCGACTTTAAAGAATAGAAAAATGTTAAACAAAATTAATTAACCTTTCATGAGTCTTTAGTTTTATTTAAATTTTCTGCACCTTATTATCACTAAAAAATTTAAAAGATTTTTATATTTGGCGTGTTCTTAGTTCCATTTGCCAACTTCTTATTATTTATACATTTAATGCACCAAAAATAATAATCACTTTTATATCTATTTAAGGCTTGTGATAACAGCTTTTTTCTTGCTGTATGTGTAATTTTGAGATTGTCATTGATCAAATTCGGTTTAAAATCGGTTAAAAAATATAAAGTAGATGTTTTTATATTGTATTCTTGATTTAAATGGTTCGAATAAAATTGCATATTTTTAAATATGAGTCAAATCCAAAAATATACAAAAGCCGGTTTGAAAGCTCTTGAATCAGAAGTTACTAATTGCTTCTCAAACGCGAAATATTTAGGAAGTGAATCACTTTCTGATGGTCTTTCAAACATGATTTTATCCTCTGTCGGACTATAGGGCACACCTTTCTTTCAATTACTATACATTTTTACAACAGCACTTTGATTACGATTACACATTTTGTTTGAATAATTTTTGTTTCGGCTTTATAATGTTAATTGCACCTATACAATCGCCGGCTAGCTAGCCGGAAAAGTTTGGTTGACCTTTGAAACAATTAAATTAATTAACAAAGAATAAAAATGTGCCGCTTTAGATTTTTTAATGTAAGATTATCCTAGGTTTCATGTTCTCGTTAAATGAAAAGTTGATATACCGTAGCTATAGTTGCGTTGCAAGTTAAAAATATTACGAAGTTAAATTGTTATTACATAATTCTGAAAACTAATAACTAAATAAATTTCAGGCGGACCATATGCAGCTTTTGGAGGTCGCGACGCTTCTCGAGGACTGGCTACTTTTAGTGTCACAACAAATGAGAATTTGGAATATGATGACTTGAGCGATCTCAATTCAATGGAAATGGAGTCTATTCGAGAATGGGAAATGCAGTTTAAAGGTATGAACTATTTTTAGTTGTGAAATTACTATGCAATAAACACATCTTAAATTCGGTAACACCGTAACAGTTTGTGGAAAGTTGTATAAAAATTTCATACATACCATAATTTGATCTCCAAGAGATAAAACGCTTAATCGTAATTGTTTTTTTGTTTTAGAAAAATATGAACTTTGCGGACGTTTATTGAAACCTGGTGAACAACCTACAAACTACTCTGATGATGATGAGGAGCCCAATACAAATACAAGCTCCAGTACAACATCCTCAACTCCAGCCAATTCTAGCGAGAAAACTGAAAATGAAGAATCCGAGAAAAAGCCAGAAGTAGAGGCTAAAAAATCGGAAGCAGACAGCAAACCCAAAGAAGAGTGAAGCCTCATTTCTGATGAAGCAGCCTATAATTTCGATGATGACTTACTAGATGGCTGGAAAATAAATTCCCATTCGATTTGCGACATGTTCAGTTTCTAAACCAGCATTGTTGACTTTTTTTAATACCAAATTTTTATTTCTATTAAGCATGTGGTGTTTATTTTTGGGATAAGCTAAACTTTTGTAATATTTGTTGTCAATTTCATTTTTAAGAGAGCTAGGAACGTGGATTTTTTTATATTATTGCCCTGCTCGATTCAAGAGATGAATAATTATTACTCAGTAACTTCAATTTATTCTTAATTTATAAATTTTGTGGCAGAAAGCTTGATTTAAGATTCCCAAAAAATTTCGATGAGGGTTTTTCATGTTTTCTTGCCCAAGTACTTAATTTAAGATTCTTTCAACTTTCCTTATCAAATTTCCCTTTTTGCGCGTATTTTAAATTTTAATTAGATTTTAAGTTTTTTACAGAAAAATTGCGAATGGAATGTTTATTTAGCTTTAAAATATAGCAAAAACACGCAAATCATATTCCTAAAACTTTTTTATTTCCAGGTCTTGTCGATTTAAACTAAAATATAAACTTTTAATGGATATTTTTCTAATTGTGGAATTGAATATAAAAGTTGCATGTAAACGATATTTGAAATATCATGATAATATTTTATAGATGTGAAATAATATCGATGTTAAATATGCAAAAAGACTTGCAAAAATGGTTTGGTTAATAAAGATAAATTAAAAAGTAAAAATATCCAGATGTTTTAAAAATT
This sequence comes from Parochlus steinenii, assembly GCA_038502155.1. NCBI lineage: Eukaryota > Metazoa > Arthropoda > Insecta > Diptera > Chironomidae > Parochlus > Parochlus steinenii. Next base: position 675,386 of record JAXCIN010000030.1, on the reverse strand, counting down.
TATTTAAAGTGAAGGATCAAAATTTATAAGGACGCTAAAATTAGTCCTTCTGGAAAATTTACCGTTATTTGAGGGAGACTACTACACATTGCTCATGGTTCATTTTTGACATTACCCAGTGAACATAAATATCGTTTTTCCAATTTGCATCATATATTGTAAAAGACGCAAAAAGTTGTTTCGAGCTACTCACAAGTTAATTGCATAATTAATCAATTTATTAAACTTCATTCAGCTAAGTAAACTGCTAAAAATCGAATAAACATGACAGAGGTTGACAAAGTGAGTAGAAAAAGGATTCACTAGAAAATTAAAAAAAATCGATATTGGGCGAAAAAGTTACAATAATCTTAATTGATGCTTTGTTTAGATCATATAAAGTGGCTTTTGTAGATTGTCTAAAATAACAGTATAAAAGAAGATATCATTGTTCAAATAAATTATAGATCCTGAATTCTTTATCCGTATAATATATTTCTCCCTACCCCACCTCCTGTTCCTTTTTTAGCTTCTTCAATATTGTGACTCATCATCTCTATTTATTTTCAGAAAAAAATCTTCAACAAGACTAAACATGATTTAGAAGGATGGCGTGAGGTTATATTACATCTCAGCAGCGTTTTGAAATGGGAGCAAAACTTCTTCCCAGGTCTTATAAATTTTTATTTCGTAAATAGAATATCGAATTTAATTTATTAATTGTTTTAGGTGTGATCTTTGGTGCTGTCACCTTTGTATTCATCTTCTTGTGGTACCTGGATTTGTCCCTATTGACTCTTTGGTCTCTGATCTTGCTTTTAATCACTCTGATTGATTTTGTGTACCCTATGGTCTCCAAGTTTGTTTTCAAACCAGAAAACTGGTCTGGAACTCATGAAAAATCATACGAATTGGTTATCCAGGAGATTGTTGACGCCAAGCTGAAGTTGTGTGGGGCAGTCACCTATTTCTGCACGACAAAAACGGAGAAATCAACTTTGGTGAGAACAATTTTTTATTTTGCGAAAATTTACAATTCAAACGCACCTTATAATAAGTTAAATTAGAATAACCTTGAGATTTTCGTTTTAGAAAATCACGAAACAGTTTTGCATGAAAAGCTTCTATAGATTAGGATTGTTTAATTTTTTATCGTGTTTGCAAACTATGTTAATTGAAGTCGCTGACTTTTAGAAGTAGATTCCCAATTAAATTTATATTCTATATACCTAACTATGTTTACCTGTTTTCTTAAAAATGTAAAAATTAACTAAATTTTTAAATATTTTAGTACATGGTGATTGTCTCCTTGAGCTGCTTGCTTGGCATTTGGATTGGTTCCGCCTTCGATAACTTGTTCCTGACGTATGTTGCAGTTCTGGCCATCACTTTGTACCCAGGACTCAGTCACAAGGGATTGATTCAGATCGTTACAGATCAAGTCAATAATTTGATCTCAACCCACATCAAAAAGATAAAACCCGATAAAACCGAATAAATCACAACCTCCGACGGAGAGGATTTTGAGTTTCTGGATTATGCAACAAATTAATTATTTCGTTTGATTGCTGCTAACATGAAATGCCAATTGATGCAATTTTAATTAATTATCTATATGTTTCTGCGTGAAAGAAATTGATTTCATTTCATTTTTAAATTCGGGATTTTTATAAAATTAGAAAGATAAATCTATTTCCTCGTCGAATGATTACATTACAAGTAATTTGATATAAAGTAGAAATTAAACTTCTAAATTATTAAGTGGCGCTTGTTTAAATGTTTCCAGAGTTTGCTTTAATTAGTATGTCATACATATTGGGTAATTAACAGATTATTAGAAAATAAGTTTTGAATTTAAATTTTCGAATTTTTTTTGTATTCCTTTTTAGTATTTTTACAATAAGATGTACTTTTAGAAATGTTATTTCTTTAGGTATTTTCCAATGTAAATACGCTTCGAAAGGAATCAATATTACTTGAATATTTGAAACAAATGTTGGCATTTAAGCTTTTCCAATAATAAATTATTCTTTTCTCATAATCAGCAATGCATTATAAACACGAAACCTTTTATGTTTTCTTGCAAAATCAATACAAATTGAGTCATTAATTGATAAGGCAGAATTGAAACGAGAAAAGACCAAAAACAAATCGCAAGTTGATCCACTTTTTGAGATATTTTTAGGCATAATTTGTAAATTATAGATATGTTTGTTGGTTTCACTTTTTTTATTGAAGAATGATGTTTCGCTGATTCGAATTCAAGCAAATTTTTTGTTGTTGAAAATCTGGAAAATCATTCAACGTTCGTAAAATAAATAAATTAAATAGCATAAGATATAAATTAATGGTAATCTTAAGGAAACTGGACATTTAACAAAATCATTCTTTTGATTATTGAAGGAGTTTTGAAGTAGTTTTCAATTTCTACAACCTTTTCTAAAAAAAATTGAGGCAAAATTTTGAAAGTATTAACCTTTTCAGAACTCCAGGAGCTTTTCCTGAATATCCATCAAAACCCAAATTTTCTAAAGCTCTAAGTAATTGAATAAAAATAACGTAACGTAAACTAAACTAACATAATTGAAAATGCAGCACAGAAAATAAGGTGGCAGATCTCATAACTCAACATATAATTTAAGCGATATATTGTTTGTGATTTTATTTTTAAAGAGTCGTAGAATTAAATCTCAGAAATGCGTCCATGAATTGCTTTTTAAAAAATTATCGATTAGGATTGTTGGTCAGAAGACACATTTTGAAAATTTGAACAAAATAGAGCGCGAAATTGGATTCCTTTTCTTATAAACAAAAATACAAAAATAAACTATTTTTAAAACCTTAAATTTAGAGTGTCGAATGCACGAGTTGCTTTTAATTGCTTTTTGGTGTTGTCATTGAGTGTTGGCTTTTGCTAAAGTTTCTGGACGCATTTCCAAAATTACTCCAAATATAATTATTTTTAAGAATCTAAGATATTAACCATTGTTTCATTCATTTGTAACATTTTTACACAAAGATTTCAAACCAAAAATAATAACGAAAGGACACATGAGAAGAAAACATTTTTTGTAGCATACAATACGGCTATTTTCTGTAAGCATAAAATGTGTTGTAGCCATTTTTGATATGAAATTAGAACATTTTTTGAATGAGTTTTCTATTTCAAAGGGATTAATGCTTCGTTTTTTCTGCTTACAGTTAAACTGCTGAACATTTCAAAATAACACAATATATCAGATTTAATAATCATTTAAATATTTGCATGTTTATGAAATAATAAATTTGCTAGAATATTAGGGATAAGAATTTTTTGTTTTATTTCAACTTGCACATTTTCTTTCAGATGTTTCATTTTCTTTTTTAAAATTTTATTCCGCAGTTGAATAATTAAAAATTGGACATACGCACTGAATTAAAACACTTTAGTCCGTTTTTTGGATAACTTAAAATTTTCTTTTATTTACAAATTTTCGTTTCAGCACATTTATTTATTTATTTATTTATGAGCTGCAGAACAGGACATAATCAATATCTTTAAACGATCTTAGCTGATCTTATCCGATTTCCTCGTTTCTCAGTATTTGAAGTTTGGGATTCTACTAAATTTAAGCTAGTTTACTTTCTGTACCACATTTGAAGAGTCTTCATGCGTTTAACTTTCTTTTGAAGCTGAAGCACGCCATAGAGTAAAGCTTCAGCTGTAGGTGGGCAACCAGGAACATAAATATCTACAGGGATAATTCGGTCACAACCACGAACCACAGAATAAGAATAGTGGTAATATCCGCCACCATTAGCACAGCTTCCCATAGAAATTACCCATCGTGGTTCGGGCATTTGATCGTAAACTTTACGTAAAGCTGGTGCCATTTTATTGGTCAAAGTTCCAGCAACAATAATAACATCAGCTTGTCGAGGAGAGGCACGAAAGACTACTCCATAACGATCCATATCGTATCTTGGAGCGGCGATGTGCATCATCTCTACAGCACAACAAGCAAGACCGAAGGTAAGAGGCCATAAAGAACCTTTTCGTCCCCAATTGAGCACATCATCTAATCTTGCTACTGTCCAATCAGCCCAATTACTTTTCTTGCCAAATGGAGAGTATGGTAGCTTCTCTTGAGCATCCTTCTCTACTACAGCCATTGTTTTGTTTTCGCGTTGCTGTTGGTTGATTGCGTTCACTCCAACAGCTCGAAGAAGAATTGGAGTGTGGCTAATCTTGGAAAACGCTCCACTCATTATTGCGTTGCGAATCATCTTCACAGCTGCCTAAAATGAAACTCGTTAGCTTAAGAATGCAAATAGGAGTATTTTAAGTTAATTAATTACGTTCTAATTCGCACAACACAAGCTAGATCGATTTATATAATTTTGTCAGAAAAATTAAACTTTAACCTTGCTAAACAGAACAACAACACTTGAAAACCTCGTTACAATGACTTTCAACTGTCTGTTTTGTACAGTTTTGGGTCTCTGCACGACTTTCGCGCAAAATTCAAAAACAATACAAATATATTTATTATTGCATGTGCATAATAATTAGCAAGCAATAAAACATGATTGACAACCGGCTTCATTGATTTATATATTTTCTAACATATGTATGTTTTATTATGTAATGAACATATAAAAAGGAAATCTTATTATTTTAAAATATAGCGCTACATTAAGGTTACTGAAATTTAATTTTCATCAACAACAAAAATGCAACATTAAATTAGTACAATTGACCAACGTCTTAGTTTTTTCAAAATTTCTGTGAGATTTTCTTCATAAACTCATCATAAACTTTGACCTTCTAAATTATAAATGTTTCGGTTCCCCAATTTTTCGTTTTTCATGGTTCGCTTTACATAGGTAGCGTAATCATAAAATTGTGTGTTAAAGCAATAAAAAAACTTTTCAATTTCATTTCATTTTAATTTATTGGTTAAAATAAAAATTAGGCTAAGTTAAATTGAAATAAGTTATGAGCATTTGAACAAAAATACAACATCTACTCGGGAAAGCATAGGTCAGTATCTTTAAGATTATCTGCAATCCATTTGTCAGCTCGTTTGGCCAGTTCTGGTGTGAATTGCTCCTTAAAGCTCCCATTTTTACCGTTTCGAACAAAACCCTGAGAATACTCTACTAAAATACCTAAATCTAAACCTTCTTGCATATTGAGAGAAGAATTATTCTTAAAATTGTCAATTTTAAGATGCTCAATGAGCAATGGAATGTCAACATCCATGATCGGTTTCTTTAAAAATACGCTAATTTTTTTCACAGTTGCTGGTAAATCTTTGATCATATCCTCGTAGAATAAGAAAAGAACATTAGGCTTATCTCTTAAAGCCCACGCTTGTTTCAAATGTGTCCAATAAGGGCACCAATACAGTTGATCTTTCTCGAAATAGTTGTAGAAAGTATCAAAATCATTCGTATATGTTGTGGATCTCCAAAGTTTGTTCAAGTGGTAATACGATACAAGCATATCTTTAGGGTTGCGAGCAACGTATACAATCTACAAGAAGCATAAGAAAATTAGATTAAAATAGAACCTTATGATCATCACTAAAACTTATTACCTTTGCCCCACTCTCCATGATATTCTGAGGAAGGAGTTGAATCGGAAGATGAGTTTTTATGAATCGCGGAAAAAGCCATAGCGAGAATTTAAATTCACTTGGACACGACAGAAATTTGAACAAATTTATTTTCCATGATTCTTTTTTATTCGATTCCTGAATATCTTCACACATATCTTTATCCAAGAACCAATGCAGGCTAAAAAATATTAAATATTAAATAAAATCAATTTTAAAAATGTTTAGCATTATAAAACATTACTCCAAAAAAGGGAATCGCCTTGTAAGTGGCATGTATTTCGCCTTTTTAAAGTCCAAATTGTTTGAAATGAGCCATATCAACTCTTGTGTAGCTGTAGTGCCACTCCGTGGGTAAGTGACTATCCAAGTATCGGTGCTTCTGGTCTTAAAGTTGTATAAATTTTCTGCATGATCTTTAAATTTAGCTGGTAGCACCCACTTCTCTGAACCAACGTGAATTAAGCCAGATTTTGTGCCTGTATTTTTTAAAGTATAAGATCAAAATCAAACTCTAGCTATAAATAAAAATCAAACAATTCTTGAAGTCTTGATATTCTGCACGACACATTTGCGACTTTATTTAAAATGATATATTTACTGAGAGTTCGTAATAAATAAATGAAGTGATCGGTTAATTAATGTATTGATTAACTATGGAAAATATATTAATGATGGAACATTAAAATCCTGGGTAAAATAGTGAATCCAAAAATGACTGTAATTGTTTTTCTAAATCACAGTTCATCAATAATAAGCATGTTGCTTTATCATATAAAGACAGAAAAAATTAAAAATTAATGGGTGAAATTGCAATGTCAGCTAAAACACTGAAAAATGGAAAGAATTTACTAAGTTACTTTTGCACTTATGTATGTTTAAATTCTTTTGTTTCCTCATATTAATATAAACTTGAAATTGTGCGTCTATTTGAAAATTTAAATATATGTTTTTCAATGTATTAACATTGCAACTCACCATGAAAGTCTTCAACTAATTTTTGCTTGAGTTCACCATCCACATCTTTGATTTCAAATGGATATTTTAGATTCCTAGTGTAAGAACTTTTCCTTAATATAACTTTGTTCCACACGTGATGCAAATATGTTGCGATTTTATTTATTTTAACAATAAAACTCAAATACACGAATAAGATGTAAAACTCTAAACTTTTAAAATACTCCATTCTGAATTAAGACCCACTTTAAGTTTCAATTGCAGTGCTATGCTTTGTGTCCAGTAATCACATTTACATAAAATAATATTTTGTGCACTCTAGACTGCAGTTTTTTGTCAGTTTCAAGTTTTTCAACCATTCAACTCAACGATCAAACTATAAATGAAAATTTATTTCACTCAAAAATCAAGTAAAGAAATATTAGTTTGAGCGACCGTTTATTCGCTAGGCCCAACAGGACTTTCACAACTGTTCGCAGTTTTGAAGTTTTTGATAATATATGTAGCGAGTAATTACATTGTTCAAGTTTAGTATATGTTACATAATATGATCAAATTAAATATTTTTTAATCTTTGAATTGTACTACCTCAACTTACCTATGATGTTTCGTCAAAATACACGTAATCGGAAATTGAAGTTGCAAATTTTAAGGTTTGACGAAGATTATTTTTTAAATAAAATGATGTCTTATATAAAATTAGATGATTGAAACTAAAAATAATTAACGATATAAATTTACTCCTACAAAAAGTAACGACGTGTGTTCAAATGTTTAATCAATTTAAATCAATCATTTTAAAGAAGCCAAACAATGATATTAAACTAGGATGAGTAGAATAATTTAAGGGTTTTGATTTAATTAATTTTTATTTACCTTTATTTTACCTGGTTTTATTTAATGATTCAAGGTCAATTTGCAGTTAAATCAAAAAGATAAATTCAATTTAAAAATAATAAAAGGGGCTAATAATTTTCAAGCAAAAGGCCTTTAAATTGAAAGTATCATCGCAGTAAATTTTGTTTGAGAAACACATAAATCATTTGATAGATTTTAATACGATCCCGACACAGAAAGTTGGTACCGTCTTGATATTAAAATCATGAAAAAGCTTGTATCTTAGATATGACACCCTTACAATGTAAAATATTTATTTACAAACCAATGTTATCCATATAGGTGAGGAATTATGATGTTTAACACAACGCAACAAAATAAAAGCAAATGCTTTCAGTAAAAGCAAATGTAAAAAGCAAATGATTAAAAATAAAACTTGTAATTTCAAATTTTGAAGATTTCTTGAAGCTAGTGCTATGAGAAGCACTTTAAGACAAGTTTTAATGCTTAAAATTTAGATTCTATTACATTGATAAAAACCGACTAAAAACTTTCAAATTTTTTAATTAAGCTCTTGAACCTTATTCTTTGAAACATAATCACGATTTGGTGATAAATTCTTGAAAGATTTTAAACGGAAGTGTTTGAAAAAAGTATCAGAAATATTTTATTTCTTAAGCAATATCAATTTACGTTATAAAATAAAATATCATACAAAATGAATTATAATGAAAATAAGCTAGCGCGATAGAAAATAAAGTTTTCCAGTATTTTCATGGTTTGAAAATTCTGAAAAAAAAATTGTATTGTAGTTTTTCTTATTCATGTGCTGTATTTGTTCCACTCGTCTATTGTTCTACTGACTTCCTCCACTGTGCTTGTTTTACTGGGATAATAAAAGACTTTAAGGAAAGAAATAGCAAACAAAGAGAAATATAAGTTGATAAAGTTTTGAAAGGGTCGAAAGAAGAATTTTAAGTTCTTTTTTTCTTTCTTTTTCATCGCCTTAATTGTTTTTCTAGAAAACTGTAAAGTTTTTTAAACAAGGATGGTGGCTTGAAAACAACAGACAATGTGCATAACATTTTTGGAATTAATTACACAATCATCCGTTTCAAGGCGTTTTCCAAGCTTTGGAAATATCTTCTGTTCAAAAGACTGAAGACTCCCTCGAAACTAATTTTCACTCGAAAGGTTTGTATATTTTTCATATATAGCTAAACTGTTATCTAAATATTGCATCATAAAGTGCCTCAACCTAAATCACAGTTTATATCATATGAAAATTTAAAAATAATTTACATGAGCTTTGGTGAAACAGTAACGAATACTCTATGACACTATAACACTCAACTCTCAGTTGCAAAACCAACATTCCCTGCTGCTTACCCTGCAAAATTGTTTTTCTGATGAAAATTTATACGTTTTCCCCAAAAAGCTTTTTTCAAAATTTATGCTTTTCTACAATAATAAATTTCGCCAAAAATTTTTCCGCTAACATTTTCCAGAGTTTTCCAGAATCCGGTATATTTATTTTTCATTATTGTACATGGGGGATTAATAGCAATCACTTATTACTTTATTTTCATGTGAGTTTATTTTATTTTTATAATCTGTTTGACCTATTTATTTATGAATAAAATCGGATTGAAATCAATTCTTTTGTGTTTCGAAAAAGTTATACGTGAAATCTACATATTGTTACCAATTTGGTTGGCAGAAACCAATGATTTATAATCTGTTTATTATATGATTGATAATAATAACCGTTTTTGGTTATTTGGGCTTTCGACCCCTCAAATGATTCAATAATAGGATATCGTGATGTAAATAGTTTGTAATGCTGCGTAAGGACTGCGTGGATGGGCATAGGAGCAATTTATCAAGTCATCAATCGAATATTTTTGCAAGTCATCATTTCATAGAATTTTTTCTGTCGAGCATGACAAACCATCATCATGGATCATAATCAAATTAGTCTTGTAACTTTTCAATTTAAAACATTAAAAATTTTATTTATGAAAGTTTTTACTTGAAATTGATTTAGAAATTTAAAAATTCAGTTTTCAATAATTGCTTTTGTTCTTGTACAACACTTCAAAATATATACAAACTAGTACCATAAATCCCCTCAAAAATGAGGGGTAGATGACACACTTGAGAATAGTAACATAATATTGAATCATAAAAGAGATAATATAAATCATTCCAAATTCTAGAAATTTTTTCATATGACCCAGACGCGTTTCTTAAAATCAACGAATTTTTCAGATATTGTGTAAGAAATAAGGATAAACATTGTTGAGCAAAAAAAATCAAAATATTCCAATTAATGAACAAATTTTACACAGGGAACATGAAAAATTCACTATTTTGCGTGGTTTCTGGATGTGCGTGGATCAGCGGTGCATGATAAAAATCCCATACTCAGCTCAAAAGTTTTGTCTTGTACTGCTATATATGTTTCAGAGAAAAATTTTAAGAGCCATAAAAAGTGTCATCACCCAGTGAACGTTTTTTTTTTTAGTTTTTGTAAAACGAAATTCGTGAAAAAAAATCCTGGACCCCAGCTGGTCAATATATCATCCTCGAAATCACTAATTTTCAATTTTAGATAAATTTTGAGTATCGTGTAAAAAATTCAAGATCCTAACTCTTATAGCAAGAAAGTTATTCAAGCTCAAAAAGTGTAACGCTCTTTTATTTTAATTTTCTTAATTACTGTGTTTTATATTACTTAGATAATTTTTACATATCATAAACCTTTTTTGATCAATTTTACAAACTTAAATATTTTCTGGTTTTGTAGTATTTACATACAAAAGAAATCTACCCGGAAAATCAATTTCACACATCATAAAAAGGTATGTTTTGTGCCTTTCAATCGATTATATTTTTATTTTGTAGCAAAAACTATTCATTCGTTCATTTTATTAGAATTCATTGGCAAGCAGCTAGCAAATATAGTTAATAGCTGTCAATTGATTGTCAAAAACTGACCACATCTAAATGTCTGAAAGTTCAAAAGAATTATTATATAATTTTAACAGTAAAGCGGTCCACACACTATGAAAGTAAATCACTGAAAGTTTCTTCTTTTTTCCGATTTTTTCAACTTCTTGACATTTTCCCGTGGAAGGATTTTTTTCAAAAAATAATCAAAATTTGCGTATTGAAAAGACGAATTTAATGTTTGAAGAAAATTTGGAAAAACTCTAGGAAAAACTCTAATTTCAGACAACTTTCAGTGAATTTTGGTCTTTTTACTGATTTTGCCCATGAAAGTTGCCTCAAAAATGATAAATTTTGGAATTTTTTTTTTCCACATCATTTTTGCCATAAATATGCATCAGATTTGTGCAGTTGCGGTGATTAAATATTCTGATCAAAATCATAAACCACAATAAAAACTGCGAGGGTGAACTTTCACGAAGAATAGAAAATTTCCTATTTTTGCGTTGCAAGTTTGATTTTTGAACTCCGATTTTCAAAGTCCGAAATTTTTATTTTGACACATTTCCCTTTTTTAATGCCAATTCATTCCCAATATGGTCTTTCAATGCTTAGAACTCGTAGAAAATGGTTTAAAACGCATTCTTTAGACAATAAATGTGATAAAAATCAAAAAGTAGGAAATTATTTTTTGAAACGTCAAAAAAACTTTCACGGAAAACTTTGATTTTTGAAAAAATCACTTTCATAGTGTGTACAACGCTTAAAGTATAGAATAGAATATCTTCGAAACATATTTAAGCAATTTCTTTCTTATATGCATTACATCAATTATATAGTATGTATGAATTTATTTGATTTTCTGCAACATAAACTATGTTTTTGAATTGCAATATAGTTTTCATAAGATATATAATATGTATTGTATTAAATTTAAAGCAATACATTATGAAAACAGTGATATAAATTTCTCGTTACATTTGAAACATTTCAATTCATTTTCCATGGACTGGAACGATATATTTTCTCTCAAATCATCTCCCACAGAATCACAAAATTTTCATCTTCAAAATGTTTTCCCAAATTTTCATCTCTTTTATCAGCTTATGAGCATGCGAAAATTCATTCACAGTTGCAAGGATAATTTCAAACTGAACAGAAGTGTTTCCGGGCACCGCAAGGGAACTTTAAAAAAAATTATCAGCTTGTGAATAAAGGTTATTGAACCATGCATAATAGTAAGGTCTTAGTGGAATAAACTGTTATGTGTTCATATTTAGCATTTGGAACAGTAAACTTGCTGTAAAAAGCTCAAAAATATTAAATTAAACTAAATTGGACTGCGAGCAAAATTCTTGGAAGTGTGCGTGTTGAGTTTTCTCATTTTTCCAGCCTGTCTTACACGAGCAAAGTTTTCTTAGTATGCGTATTGATAATAAAAATAAACACGATGATGATTTTCAGTATTGGGCGAGAAGTGTGTGAGGAAAATCTCAGAATCTTTTAATCCTCTTAAATTGCTCCACTAATATATACATTTGCTTCTAAGTGCTGGGAAAGTGTGTGAACACGTTCTTTAAAAGTTTTTGTTGAACATAAATTGAGTGAAAGAAGGATATCCTTGTCAAGGACTTTGGTTTCAAGGGCTCGTTTTCACGCACAATTTGTGGTCGTGGATCCATTTTTATTGTTTTGTAACCCGTTATAATCTGAAACACCATTGATAAAATTTTTAGGTGTGTCCGGCTGAACATAAAACAACTTGGTAAAGGACACAAGTTCACATTCAATATATTAAAAGGAAAAGGATATGAAATGAAATAATTGAATTGTTTTGTGAATGTATAGCAGAGAAGAGTTCTTCACTTTTGTACAAATAGAAGAGGATGTATAATTAGGATAATTGTATGGTCAACGATATTCAGCAAAAATTTGTGTGCGGTTTTATAAATTATATGCTGAATAAAATTCACAAAAGAGCAAAAGTCTGAAAAACAAATAAAAGACCATTTTGTGAAAAGTGTTAGAGCAAAACTCGTTTGATTTTTGCGGCTGATAAAAATCTACTCAAAGAATAAACTGATGAATGTATTTGTGGGTTTCAATTGGAATCAATAGATACAACACACTTTAAATTGGTTGTTTTGTTTGTGAAGAACTTAATTAAAAGTGTCTTATTTAGATTGTTTGAAATTGCAAAAAAAAACACAAATTTAGTGAAGTGTTAGAAGCAAAATTAAACGTAAAAACGAACATAAAACCCGTTGGAAAAGTGAAATTAATTCATCATTGAAAATATATCATTAATCCTTTATTGGAGTACTTGGAAAATTTAATTAAAACTTAGTTTGAAAACGGTAAGTTTTCCAATTAAGCGAATATATTTTGTTCTTTCTTTTGTTTAAATATCCTTTATTTTTAGGTATACGTAAAATGTATATTATGTGTAACATTTATTGGTAAACTTTCACAACACTTGAGCAACGAAGACTTGGGTATCCGACTTGGGTTTGGACAAGTAAAGGATGAACACTTCGTTGTGATATTTTGGAATATTCTTTTGTAATTTTATTAATAACTGAATAACTAACTAAAAACTGAAAATTATAACTGTTGGCTTGCGCCTTTTATACAATTTAGAATGTAACTTAAGTGCTAGAATTTCCCCTATTGGACAAATTGCTGTAATTTCTCCTATTGTAGTATAATGCTGAATGCACTACAATGAAGTGAGATTTGAATAACATTTAAATGATATATGAAATTGTCTTAATGTATATTAACGGATTTATGTTAAGAAGTCTTAACATTCTGCCGGCGGAAAAATATAGATTGATTTTTAAATGCAACCTGATGAAAAATGACATATTAGTTTTGTTATGGATTTGGCCGAATTGCGATTATTCTGTCCATACTGGCCGATGAGGAGGTTCGTCTTGACCTGCTGTCGCTGGATTTTTGGTTGCATGGTGCCAAATGTAAATCGCACAAATTCCTATTATTATGAATACAGTAATAATAGCATGAATCCATGACCAAATGTTGACTGTCGTTGTGGAATTTGGTAGTTCCTTAGCTTGGTTAATGATATCTTGTAATACACTATCATCAGATACCTTTTCAATCGTAGCGTTGATGTTAGTCACTGTTGATAGATTGAACTTGTGTTCGTTTGTTGAGAATTTTCCAAGAATGGACAAGTTCATTGGCCGCATCAATATTTTTCCTTTGTCTAGGAATATATTTGATGTTCCATAAATTACATATTTCTTTGACATTATTGAACATCCTGCCTCGAGATTTAAAATACCCATTTTTATGGGCACCATCATTCTGGAGTCGCCACATCGTTTTATTACTTCCGAATTGTTGGACGTGTAAAAGGCATAATTGTCTCCGTTTCCAGGCAGAGCAAAAAATTCTTCGTAGTCTTCTTGTAGCGAGATTGATGTGCATATATTATGGTATTGATGTTTTGTCATCAATGTTGCAGCTAAACAATCTAATGTTTTTAATGCATTCATCACAATCGGTTGTGTGGCAATTTTTGCGGTGGTGTTTATTTTATATATTTTTTCTGGTTCATAAAAATAAGTCATTGTTTCCATGTTGATGCATATTTTATTCGTGCGAGCAATATTTAATATTTTTGGCGTTGTCTCGGACTGCTCAGGAATTGGAATGGCTAGTAGTTCTTCATACATGTGAGTAGATACGATTGGAATTTTTATACTAATGATCAAGGAATTATTTATTTGTAAAATTTCCTTTTCACATTTTCCATATAATCCATCCATTATTGTAGTTTCTGGCCGCAGTTGTGTTTTTAAGACTGACGTCTTATTACTCCATTCTTCTTCAGTTAGGATGTTAGAAGACTGCAAGGTGGAATATTGTGTCACCAGCTCTGCTATTACGGCTTCAAATAATGTAAAGGTGTCTGAGATCTGTTGGTGAGTTTGTAAATCATTCATGTATCCAATCAGTTGATGAGAATTGTCATTCATTGTAGTGATGGTCGAATTTAATTTACTGCCGAGTCTATTTAGCCTGTTGTCCGTGCGATGTTCTGCGTCTCCCAGAGCTTGAGCATAATTTATTAGTAGTTTACATGTGGTTTTCTCGGCTTTGTCAATTCTGTTATCTAGCCGCTCGATCGCTTGCTCTGTATCTTCGCCAAACAATAATTCCCTCAGAATTTTAAATACACTTCTTGGGTGTCGTGTTTTTATGTTTAGTTTCATGGCAGCTTGTAAACCAGCCAGTTGAGTTTGCGTGTGATTTATTCGGTGATTGCAGTGTGAATCGCCGAACAATATTGTTAAGTTGACACACATGTCTATAAATTTGTTCTGATAATCGTTCAACATTTCCAAATCTGACGTCATGTTCATTGAAGTATTAATGTGTAACTCTGCCCATCCTCTCTGAATCCATACATTACTCTCGTGTGCGATAAATACTCCTCCAATTGCTGTAAATGGTGTTATAGTTTGTGCCTTTGTTGCATTAACTGTTAACCAGAGCATAAAATTGTTCCGAGAATAAATGTCCATGTTGTCTTTCTTTTTTAGGTAATGACGCTTTGCTTCATTAGGACAGAGTTGAATCGATGATGGAGTAGTTGCCGCTTCTACTGGATTTAGAAGGCAGATCTTCTTTGAGTACACCCTATTCCTTTGGTTTCGAGGTCGCCTTGGTTTACGGGGCTTTCCAGCTTTAGCAGTTGAAAACAATACTTCACTTTCGGGTATTGTGTGCTCGTCCAGCTCGTCACATTGCTGCCTTGGTAGCCTGCACCACTTCGCTAACGGGCGCCTGAAACAATGAGCTTTGACGTCTCCGTTTGCCGTTATTCCAGCTGTTATTATGTTAGCAGCTCTAACAAGTCCATCCTTTCCTGGATGAACTTCTACCACTCTGGCTTTAGACCATCTTGCTGATGGTTGTCGTTCATGTTTCAATAGAACCAGTTCTCCTACAGCAACATTGTTGTTGACTGTATTCCACTTATTTCTTATCTGTAGTGTAGATAAATACTGCTCTGACCATTTGGTCCAGAACTCTTCTACGATTTGTTGAACTAATTTCCACCGTTTCAAAGGGGAAATAATTTCATTAGCATAACTTGGTTCCACTGGTAACACTAGTGGTCTGCCCACGAGAAAATGGCCAGGTGTAAGCACCGATACATCTTCTGGGTCAGCTGTCATCGGGCATAATGGCCTAGAATTTAGGACAGCTTCGATTTGTGCTGTTACCGTTGACATTTCTTCGAATGTTAAGGTTGTATTGCCAGTAACTCGATAGAAATGGAACTTGAATGACTGCACTGCTCGTTCTACGAGTCCCTGAAAGTGAGGACTACCTCCTGGGGAAAAGTGCCATGTTATTCCTTGGTTTGCTAACTGAATTGCTGCAAATTTTGTTGCTTGTGCGATTGCAGTTTTACGTCTTCTTCTAGAAGTCTGTTACTTCCAACAAAATTTGTCCCATTATCTGACCATATGTGACCACATGTGGATCGTCGGGACGTGAACCTCTTTAAACTTGCCATAAAAGCTTCACTGGTGAGGCTGCTGACCACCTCAAGTGGATACTTTTGGTTCCGAGGCAGACAAATATAGCAACATATCCTTTGAATGATTTGTTTCCTCGACCTTGAGACATTCGAACGTTGATTGGGCCGCAAAAATCAACCATTGTGTTGTAAAACACGGAGAGATCCTTGTTCTGGCTTGAGGTAATTGACCCATCAATTGCTCCATTACTTTTGCCTTATACTTATGGCATGTCATGCACTGTTTTAATTGTTTCTTTATAGCAACAGTTCCACCAATCATCCAGTATCGACTTCTCAAATACGCATCAACTGCCCTAGTTCCACCATGAAGTAAGTTTTTGTGAGCATCCATGATGAGTAATTTATTTAGATGTGTATTTTTAGGCAAAATGATTGGATGTTTAGCTGCATCTGATAGTTCAGACTTTTCCAGGCGGCCTCCCACACGTAACAGCTGATCAGGTCCACGTATTGGGCTTAGGTTAGCGATGCTAGCCTCTTTAATGCCAGCTGGGAATGCATTCATTTGTATCTTTCGAATAATAGCATCATGAGCGTCTAGCAGCTCTTGTGGTGTTAGCTCTCCCTTTTCCTTGGATAACCATCTTCGGCAATATCCTGTTACTCGCTGGAATCGGAGAAATGTTGAGAACTGATTTGAGAATTCATTCTCATCAACGGCGATGTTTACAGATTGTCCTTTTGTACGCACTTCAATTGTTGGGCAAGGAACTGACATCTCGCTGAGTTGCCAGTCAACTTCTAGGAGTGCTCGAGGACCTTTCCACCATAATTCGAAATACTTAAGCTTGGTAGCAGATATTCCTCTGCTGGCACAGTCTGCTGGATTATCTTCGGATCTTACATGAGCGAAGTCGACGGCATTTACTTGGCTTGTAATATTGTTTATTTTGTTACGTACAAAAATGTTCCATCGTGCTGGATCACCTCTTAACCAGCCTAAAACAATCATTGAATCAGTAAATAATGTCAATTTGGTATCATTGCTTAATCTTAATGCTTTCTTTGTAGCCGTGACCAAATCAGCGAGCAAAGATGCTCCGAGTAGTTCAAGCCTTGGGAGCGTTTGAGGATTTTTTAGAGGAGCTACTCTCGTTTTAGCGGATAGTAGAGTAACCTTAATTACTCCTGCAACATTTATTCGTGCATAAATGACAGCCGCGTAGGATTTTCTGAAGAGTCGCAATATCCAATTAACTCCATTTTGGCTGGATCTCCACCAATCCATCGTGGAATATTTATTTCCGAAATTGCCTTCAGTTCTTGCTCGAACATACGCCATCTAGTTACAATTGTGGTTGGCAATTCTTCATCCCAGCTTGAAGATGCTGTCCAAGCTTCTTGCATAATCATTTTAGCTTCTATGATTACTGGACTTAGCCATCCGATGGGATCATAAATGCTAGCCACTCCGGACAAAACAGTTCTACGAGTAGCTATTGTTGCTTGTTTGTAGTTAACTTTAAACGTAAATTCGTCCGTTAATGGATTCCATTGAAGACCAAGAGTTTTGATATTTCCATCATGATTTTTGATAATATCGTAGATGCGTGTTAGTTTAGCTTCTGCAGGTAATATGGCAAGAACATGTGGGTGGTTACTTGCACACTTCATTAAAAGTGAATCCTCCAGCTCTTGTTAGAGCAGAAATTTGTTTTATTTTGTTGACTGCTCCCTTCACGGTTTGTTCTCCAGAGAATAAATCATCAACATAAAAATCATCGAGAGTTGCTTTTGCTGCTTCTGGGAAACGGTAAGCTTCATCCCTAGCCAATGTTTGTAGAGTTTTTATGGCAAGGAAGGGAGCACTAGATGTCCCGTATGTTACCGTTTTCAGACGGTATTCTTGAACTGGATCCTTTTCTGAGAATCGAAATAGAATTCGCTGGTAATCTAACTGTTCAGGATTAACTTTAATTTGTCGGTACATTTTTTCTATGTCCGCAGTAATTGCAATCTTGTGAATGCGCCACCTGGCCATTATATCAAAAATGTTATCTTGTAGCCTCGGGCCTGTGAGTAGTTGTTCATTTAATGATTTACCATTGGTTGTTTTTGCCGAACCATCAAAAACTACTCTATATTTTGTTGTCAGGCTATCCTCTTTGATCACCACATGATGAGGTAAGTAATATACATCACTTGAAGCTGGCGTTTGAGCTCGTTCCATATGTCCAAGTACCAAGTATTCTGCCATAAATTTGTTGTAATGTTCTCGAAGCAAAGGATGCTTCGTGAGTCGAGTTTCCACTTGACACCACATGGCTAGAGCTTGTCTTCGATATGCTTCTAAATCACGTTTCGGTTGTTCAAATATTAGAGATCCTTGAATACGCCCATCTTTATCTCGTACAGTAGTTTCATTATACCTTCGTTCGCATTCTATATCCAATGAGGATTGGGTGGAATGACTGGCATCTCTTCTTGCACAAAGAATCGTTCCATTTGATTTGTCAAATTCTCGTGAATCACAATGTTACAATTTGATTCAGAGGACTGGGATATTTTTTGAATTGGTCCAGAAATAATCCAGCCTAAGTATGTTTCTTGGAGAATAGGGCCACAATTTAACTTTATTACACCTGTTCTCAACAGTTGAGGTAGGTAATCACTACCTAGAATCATGTCTACTGGTCCCATTTGATGGTAAGTAGGATCAGCTAGATAGACTCCATTGGCTACCAAGTTTGATATATTTGGTCGGTTGACAAACGGAATATTTATTGATGGCAGCAGCGCAGTCAAGGTGCTCATTACTTGAGCAGTTATAGCAATTTTATACTCTGTTGGCATCAGTGATTTGATAATGAACGTGACTTGAGTCCTTGACGTGCCAGCAGAAGTTCCTCCAACACCATTAATGTGCACAGACGATTTAAATTCAGGAATTCCGAGCATCTTAACTGCATTTCGAGTTACTAAACACAGCTTAGAACCAGAATCGATAAGGATTCTTATGATTCCGTTACCTCTAGTAGTGTTACACACTTGTGCCAGAGCAGTTGGTAACAAGACTTCTTGTCTCGTATCAGCTGCAACATATGACTCATTTTTCTCTTGTTCCATGATAACATTCCAGTCTGAACTATCTAACTCGCTGGATAGTGAAACGTTGACAGTACTTTGCCCAGCTTTTGGGTAGAGTACTCTGGTTTGTCTTGAGTTGCAGTTGTAGGCTGGAAGCTCTCGACTCTCTCCTTGTGTAGCATTGAATGATGAGTCTTCTTGCATGTGAAGCACGTAAATTTGCTTCTACATTTATCCTTGTAGTGGTGGCACATGCAGTTGCGACATAACTGTTTTGCGTGACAAAATCCCATCTTAATGGAACCGTCAATTTCTGAAAATCTGGGCATTTGCTCAGATTATGTTGTCCGTTACATTTTGGACAATTTGATTGTGTTGCACGTTTCACTGGGCGTGCAGGTTGACTCTTGGGAGTAGCTACATTGCATGTATGCTTTTTATACTTATCAACGTTACGGTGTGGTACCGTGTCCAGTGAAGAACTTATGGTTGTAGGATTTCTCATTCCATCCATGGTTAGTGCTCTAGTCTTAAGAAACCTTTCCAGTTCATCCATTGTAGGAGTTGCCGTAGCGTCTTGCAATGATTGTTCAAAGGCAAGAGCTGTTGAGTAGTCTAACTTCTCTCGAATGATCATTATCATTACTGCGTTGAAGCATATTTCGAAGCTAGGCTGTAGAATTTTAATCGCACGAATATTTTCTTTTACTTTATCAGTAAATTGGCGAACACTTTCTGCTGATTTTGAAATCTTTTGAATGGCTACTATTGCCTCCAAATGCCTGTTGAGCTGTGCTCTGGGGTTATTAACGATCAATAGCAGTCCCCAAGCTGTTTCATAATTATCGTTAGTTACTGGCAATTGACTGAAGCTATTGGAAGCTTCTCCGACGAGCAGACCTTTTAATCGCATGAATTTTTGATAGCTGAGTATTTATCATTCTCATGGACCATTTTCGTGAATAAATCGTGGAATGATTGCCATTGTTTCTCGTCTCCGTTGAATTTTGGAATTTCCAATGGAGCGGGCTTGCCATCATCTTTTTAATCTGATACTGCTTTATCTTTGGCCGTTAACTTGTCTAAATTCTGTTGAGCGAGCATAGAACATATGATTGCACGGCTGGTACTTGTGACACCCTCAATTTTGCCATAAATGGAATGTAAGTAATCAGGATTGCTCCTGACATTGAAGGCGTTAGCAGTGATTTCTGCTTGGATGGTGTGGATAATGTCCGTGTGTTTTTCAATGTTTTCTTTCAAGTATTGAATTTTCAACGGTCAGGCTGAGATTCTTGCAAGACGCGTTTCGTCTGTACTAACTCAGCTTCCAGTAATTTGATGCGAAGTTCAATTTTTCGAATCGTCCTCGTTGGTCATTAGCCCGAATCTGGGCTTCTGAAGCGATGGAACCTTGTTTTGTCTTGTCAGCCTTGACGATCGGTATTTGAATTCTTTCCATTTCTTCATGGTACTTGTGGATCTTTACTCGTTGTTTGTTCAAAGCATCTAACGTAAAATATGGATCCGTTCTAGGGATGTCAATTTTTGTATCTCGGTGTCCAGATCCTTGAACTGATTCCAAGTTGTAGCAAGTGTGTCAAGCGCTTTATTTTGAATTGCTTGAGTTAAGTTTTCGGGCAGTATTGCCATGAAATTATTGTAAATTTCATCTAACTTTGCCTTCAACTGTAACTGCTCCTCAAGCAGCGCAACGAATCTTTCATCATCACTCATGTTTACTTAATTATGTTTACTAGTATGCAAACAATTATAATCGCTTTCTGATTTCAAGAAAGTATTGATGTGTCTCGCAGAAACGAATTCTGTGTGTTCTTAAAACAATCAACTATGTTTTGTTTTGTTCTTTCTAACTCCAAGAAAGTGTTGATGTTTCTCGCAGAATCGAGTTATGTGTGCACTAAAACAATCAATTATGTTTTGTTTTGTGCTTTCTTCGTCGTATGTTTGCTTGATTGCTCGGAGAATGTGTGATTTATTAGTTTTTAATAATATCACTATGGCAAGTTTTGTAGAATTATGAATAATTTTTAATTATATTCAATAATAAAGCAAACAGTTTGATGAAATCAGATACTTCCTTTTTGAGTGGTTTGATGAATTATTAACACCTTGGGTTGTAAATTCCGCCTTGCTAATTATAATGATGATTTCTCTGGATTTAAGCTTCTAATTGTGTTTTAGGTAACAAACAATTGCTGGTGGAATTTTGAAGATTCTGGTGTACTGGATGGATGTGTGACTTTCTCCAAGTGAGTAGCTTTATATGGCTGAACTTGGAGTTGATTCAAATACTTGTTATCACTGCTAGTTGGATATTTTATTGGATATTTTATTGTTAGAATTGTTCGAAAATTCTGAATCCCTTACTCCTGTTCAGAGATAAGTTTTTGTAGGATTTTCGCGCACTTAACTGATTGTTCAGTAATTTACTAATTTATAACTGGATAGTTTATTGTTAGAATTTTTCGAAAATTCTTAATCCCCTTTACTCCTGTTCAGAGATAAGTTTTTGTAGGATTTTCGCGCACTTATTTGATTATTTAATAGCTTACTAGTTGATAACTGGTTTGTTAATTGTTAGAATTATTCGAAAATTCTTAATCCCCTTACTCCTGTTCAGAGATAAGTTTTGTAGGATTTTCGCGCACTTATTTGGTTGTTTAATAGCTCACTAATTTATAATCACTAATTGCTAACTGGATTGTTAATTGTTTATTGGAATTAACACTATGTTAGTGTACTTCAAGCTTTGACTTGTAATCAGAGCTTAATTGTCGGTCACGATGGGCCGACGTGTTGAACTCGACACTTGTTTTCCGTGGGACCAACTTTAATTCGGCAGAATTTCACTTAAATTGTTGTTCACCGTCAATTGTAATTCTAGACTTTTTGGCGGTCTAGATTTTTTAGCGAAATTTTTAATAAGTTCACTTAAGATTTCTTTAGGAATCTCGTAAATTGACTTTTTTAGGCTTTTTGATGCGCAAAAACTCTCCAAATTCGGATTATTAGCCTGAATTTGTGGATATCTTCCTTCTCTTCAGGATGACGATTAGCGAATTGTTTCACTTGTTATTCTAATTCAGATGAATTAGTGAACAGAACTTAATTTTTCTGTCCTTTTTTGGGCTGGGTGATCACTTGAGGAGATTTCACTGCGATTTCCTCGTTCTTACTTGTCTTTTAAGTAAGATTTGCCGGGAATTTTTAGAACACACGGCTTGAAACGAATTGTGGTTTCGAATCGGAATAATTTCTTCAGAAATTATTTGATGAATCAATTGAATTCACTATTTTGACAAACTTGGGTTTTGTCAAATACTCGTAAATTATCGGTAATTTACTATTTTGTAGCGGCCACTACTTTTAATTTAAACTTTTGTAAGTTTAATTTAGTTTAATTTCACTTGTGGAAATTATTTAAATTGTTTTTAAGAAAAAACTGATTTTACACTGGATTAACACATAGGTTTTTCACTGGTTAAAAATTGGCTCGAAGGACCATTAAATGTTGGGGTTTATTGGTAAACTTTCACAACACTTGAGCAACGAAGACTTGGGTATCCGACTTGGGTTTGGACAAGTAAAGGATGAACACTTCGTTGTGATATTTTGGAATATTCTTTTGTAATTTTATTAATAACTGAATAACTAACTAAAAACTGAAAATTATAACTGTTGGCTTGCGCCTTTTATACAATTTAGAATGTAACTTAAGTGCTAGAATTTCCCCTATTGGACAAATTGCTGTAATTTCTCCTATTGTAGTATAATGCTGAATGCACTACAATGAAGTGAGATTTGAATAACATTTAAATGATATATGAAATTGTCTTAATGTATATTAACGGATTTATGTTAAGAAGTCTTAACAGGTCTTGTTGTTGCTCAAGTAGAAAGTTTAATGAAGTTGTCGCGTTAAGCTTAAATAACAACGTGATAAACACAATTAATTTGTGACTTTTTTGGAAATTCTGCACTGTACCAAATATTGAACAAACAAGGATAAGCTCGTGTCAACTCTGTATTTTTGGTATTCAAAGTAATTAAGTTTAATTCCCACTGCATATTGCCGGATGTCAAAACTGAAATTAATACAGAATTGACATATTTAAATTATAATTTATATTAATAATGCAAATATCGTTTGGGACTTATTTGAGATTTTCAATAAATTTTAGCAAAACAGCTATATTATTCGTTTAAATTATAGATTTCTCTTTCAAAAAATACTTTTGATTGATAGTAGAAAATTGTCTCTTTAATGAAAGATTTGATTTTTTATTTGTTCATTAGATAGTTTAAAACTAATATTTAAAAAATTTCTATTCACATAATATCAAGCAATTAATGCTTTTTTTTTTGGTTTTCTCCAGAATAAATGATTTTTAATATATTTAAAAATGTAAATTTATTGCTATAGTGTTTTAAAAAAGCGTTTTGAAGTACAAAACAATATTCAGATTATAGATACAATTACAATTCTAGAATGATGAAAATTCTGTTCAATTAAATAAACTTGCTTGCGTTTCATATCGGGGCAGCCGATGTTCTCTTCACAATTAATTGTGGCAACTCAGACACACAATTATAACATTCTATATTATATACATACATATCGAAACATTTTCAAAATTGCAAAATTGGCGCTTCAGTAGGGTGAAAAGAACTGTGATCAAAACGGCGCCTGGTGGATTGTGCTAAAATATTAGTGCTGCTCTATTATTTGGGTGCGCGTAGATAGATAATAATCCAAAATATATTGTTTAAAATGGCACAAAATTCAATACACTGTAATTTAAATTGTTAAATTTTAGTTTAAAAGGCCAACAAAACGACAACAAAAGCTTGCATTAATGAAATGAGCCTTTTAATTTTCAAATTGATGATGTTTCAAAAATGATGTTAAAATTTGTTAATGAGAGTTAAAACAAAAAAGCGATTCATAAATTTTAATAACTTCACTTTATGTTCTCATTTAGCAATGGACTGCAAATACCAGTTAAGCTTTTAGTTTCCTGTGATATATATTGTAGATCAACATAGAAAATGGAAACAATATTCTCTAATATGCTTTAATACATAAATCAGACCAGTGCCAGTTGGTTTTTTGGTGTGACTAGACAATATTTTTGCGGCTTAAAATTAAAGCAATTTTTTTCGATTTGTAATAGATTTATGCTTTATTTAAAAAATATTGAAAAATACACATTGATACGAATTTTTAGTGGTTTTCGTATCACAGACATCACATACTTCAAATTTTTTATGCTATCATAAAAAAATTTTACAGGCAGTTTGCTCTCACTCTTTTTGAAAACACACTTTTACAAATTAAAGACAAGGATGTATTTTCTGAAGATATATTAAACGGTTATAGGTCATTTACAAATCATGCCACTTTTTGAGCCGTAAAACCGAACCTGTTATTTTTTGGAAATCTTAATAAGTTTTTGGACAGCTCCTGCGTGTTAAAACTTTTGTACATATTATGTATACTGAACTTAGATTGTAGTCGTCATACATCCAATCACATTTTATTGATCATAAATTGAATATACTTTGACGGTTTTTTGGTCAAACTTATGAATATCATTTACTTATACAACAAAAAAAAAATGTTTCTAATTGATTAATTTTTGATGATAATCAGATATATTTTAAAATTTGCTGGTCACATAAGATTTGAAGATATAGATTGGAAGTAACTTTGAGTGGAAGTAAAAAAATGAACAGCTGTTCAAAAAGCATTTGAAGTTCATTTGAAGTTTTTACCTTTATGACTGAAGTTACAAAATACTACATAAGTAAAACACCTTTTTTCAGTACTTCGCTTTTAAATACCTTAAAATGCAAAACAATTCGACTTTCAAAGCTTTTAAAAGTCATAAAAGCAACTCATCACTTTATAAAAGTAGAAACATAACCATAGGTATGATAAAACATGTAGATAAATTTGTAATGAAGGCATGAGGACATAAATAATTGTTGATGGCACACAAACCATGAACGAGCGACATGTGCTTTACATACATTTTTGAAGGTGAAAATGTAGGTTATTTTTGCTAGTTGATCATCATTGCCTGCGATCTGTTCAGCATTGAATATGAGGATTATGTAAACGAAGCAAAATATTGGAGTTAACACACAAATAAAGAGTGAATATTTTTATTCATACTGAAGGAGAAGGAAGATATGAGCAGATTGTGGATAATTTATTCATGAATGCGTCATTTTTCCATACTTTTCACAAATCGTCTTTGCTTCCAATACAAAATCTTGTGTACCCAGAAAAGTAAAAGGAATAAAACAATTTTATAAAATATCCGCACTGGATGTTGCCAGATGCTTAGTGGTCTGTACAACGATCAATCTGCTAGCAAATGTTTAGTATAGTCGAACATCTCTGAGTAGGATGAAACATTATAATATATCGAGCGAAGGGTTTTTTTAGTTTTGTTTTTGTTGACTCCTTTTTCCAATTTTATTAGTATATTTATATGTATTATCGAACAACAAAGAAAACTTATATCAGACTGTTTTTTCGTTTGTTCAATCTTCCAACTGATTATCCTCAACTATATCCTAACTATATCCTAAACAGTTCTTACATTAAACCAAGAATAGTACTCACCTTAAAATTTTGAACCGCAGTAGTAAAAAACAAATTTATCATAAGTATAAAATTTTGATATATTTAAAAGCTTTGAAGCTTTCTCTGCTTTGTTGGGGCTTGTAAATGTTTTCCACCTCATTCTCCCCATAATTACTTTTACGAGTAGTTATGGAGCGAAAACAAGAAATGTTTCTCAGATTGCAATTAGATTTTGGATGAGTAGGTGAAACGACTTTAAAGTTCTGGACAGCTAGCTTTACCACCCATCATATCAAAAATGATACTTTCTTGTGTACGAAAAATATTTAATTATTTAGCAAACTTTCAATTGTGAAGATATTTTATGAATATCATAAATTGTTTCTGGTATTATCCATAGGCTTTTCATCATTTTCTTCATCAATTTGGATAAATTTGAAAAATAGTGAAATTCACAAAGAATTCTAAAATTGATATATTGCTTTTTAATTAAAAATGAATACCGTAGATGCATGAAGTCCTATAAAAAACATGCTCCAGCATTTTTGGTTGTTTTGAAAAATATTTCCAGGGGTAGCATGCTTCATTAAAGATACATTTAAACGAATTTTTTGATAACAATTTCTCAATCAGTGGTTTACAAGGAATGTTAATTCTCGGTTTAGCTATTTAATATTTCCTCACCATTATTGTCTGAATCTGGATTGAATACTGCAAACATGCTTCTTGGAAGTTTAGACCGTAAGTGTAAGCATTATAAATACAAAACAAACTTGCAAAATATTAGTTTATTTTTAGTTGCATGTTGTATTTTATGAAAAACAATTCTCAACTTGTTTTCTTAATAATCAGAGAAACATCTTGTTAACAGCACTCTCTTTAGAAGTTTTCATGATAAACATTTGAATTTATTACATTTTTGTTTTTAAATTTTAATGAGCATAATTTGAAAAACATTTTGTTAGAAATGTATACATTCCTAATTGTGACAATGCTTTCGCTAACTTTAAAACCTATTTTGTAATCTGTTTAGATTAGTTCAAAATATTGAGTCAAACAAATAACATACTGTACTAAATACCAAGAACCTGTCATTTAATTTTTGAAATAACTTTTTAAAACAATGTCTCAAACCTAAGTCTCTGATCTTCATTTTATCTAGTTGGAAAAGAGAAAACTAATATGTTAAGGATATATACTTCATGAGTAAACCAATTATTTATTCAAAGCATGTAACTTTATCTAATAGAAATCATTGATTAAATTAAACTTGGAGCAATTTATTTTAATTTATTGAACATTTAGAAACCAAATGAAATATTCCAATACAAAAAGCATTCGTTAATTTTTCACTACTATACTTTAAATTTTTTGTGCTACAATTGGCTCATTTGCGCAATAGTTTATTGCTATTCAAAAATGAAAAAGCCTACAAGAGCACAAAACGATTTAAATAGTACATACTTGAGATACCCGCAAGGTTCCTGATATTATTAAACATTATTTCAATTACAATTGTTTCAAATTCGGGAATTTCCAGTATTCGGGAGACATTCAGTATTTTTATAGCAACTCTCTCATCCTGAATCTTTCCGACACTTTTCATAGCCTTATAAATAAATCATTTCTCGTGAGGATATTTTTTCTCGCTATAAAAAATCTTCAGTGTTTTTTACGAGCAAAGTTTTAATTTTCATGTTGGTTAGTGAAAAACTTGAAAAATATACTGAAATTAAACGATTTAGCTCTATAAGCTTGAATCCAGAAGATCTACGGTCTTATTTAAAATATTAGCATCAAGTTACTTAATATAGCCGATTATTTCAAGGAAATATTAAGCGTTACTATAAATTAAATTTTGTTTGTTTCTGCTATCCTACTCTCTGGTAGTGACAATTGAATCGCAATAATCTAGGAAGTTATGCAAAAAACACGCAAGTTGGCTGATCAATGCAATTTGAAAATCACTATCAAAGAGTAAGATAGCAGAAAACAAATTTTGTTTAATTAAATTTTTACATCTGGCAAAAAAATTTATGAATGACTTCTACTATACTACCCTTTATTTTAGATGAAATTATTATTTTATATTTTACAATTGAACATTTTTAATTTGGAAAATACTCCAATACATCGAATGAGAAGATGATTTTATTTTATAGATATTATGAAACTCATTGATGCGTGTGTGAACTTATGATTTTATTCACCCTCTTGTCCGAGAAGAAGAACTTCCAATAATTGATTTTGATAATGTACATAACAGCAGTACAAAATACATATAAAAGTCATATTTGTTAATACTAAAAGTTATATGTGCGACAGTGATTTAAATAATTCAACATACATAACACACATTATATCAATTCAGATTCATAAAAATAAGTAATTCAGATACTTTGTCATGGATTTGGAAAGAGCCCGTTTCCATAAAGATTCAATGTATTTTATAATGTTTCTTGCGATAAAAAAATATTATGGAGTTATTATCTTTAATATGAATTCAAGATATGGGCAGAAACAGTTCAACTTTTCGTTTTCTGGAAATTCCAAACAATTTTAAAATTAAAATATTTTTATTTTTTTTGTTAAAAGAATGTTTGAACCATCGTAAATCTCATAGAATATATTTTTTTTACATCCAGGGATGATTTGAGAAATTTTTGAAATTGAAACTTTTAATTTTTGAAT
Organism: Parochlus steinenii; assembly: GCA_038502155.1. Lineage (NCBI taxonomy): Eukaryota > Metazoa > Arthropoda > Insecta > Diptera > Chironomidae > Parochlus > Parochlus steinenii. The sequence continues at coordinate 647,140 of JAXCIN010000030.1, read as the reverse complement.
ATTTCCAATGTTTTACATGGAAATGTTAAATTCAAATATATGTTCTCAAGATGAATTTTAATACTGATTTTAAATTTTATAGTTGATTTCACCTTCCAGTAAGCGTTTTCAGAGAAAAAAACAATAATTTTAAGATCACAAGAGTTTATAAAGAAAACTTTAAAAACCATCTAAAAAAAGTAACGTCGCTGACGAAAAACAACAATAAGTTGAAATTTTTCAAAAGTGCAACTTCTCCAAACATCGTCTTTTCAGTTTTACTTAGCTTTTATTTAAAAGAAAAATTGGGATTTTTTTGAAGATTTTCCAATTTATGGTTTTAAAGTTATTAATGTTTTAATTGTGTAACATCGCTGACGAAATTTGATAAAACGCCTCTTGCGGAGAAATTTTGTACTGATTTTAAATATTTTTTTTACTTTTATTTTTTTAAATTCCATGTTTTCAAATAATGTAAAGTTTAAGGGTTTTTTGCACTTTTTTCTGATTTTTAATCAAAAATACTACCAAAAAAGCAAAAATTCTGTTGTTTTTGTTGTAATTTTAAATCTCGAAATTGGATATGAAGTAAACAACTTTCTTAAGATTTTTTTTTTGCAATCATATTTTTTCATCAAAAAATTAATTTTAAAATTAGTTTTGTGCAATTAAAATTTTCAGAAGTATTTTAATTCACAAGTAACGTCGCTGACGGGTGCGTCGCTGACGAAATAGCTTTTACGGAACGGCGTCCCTAGGATCAACCGCTTGATGAAACAATCCAAAAACTCATCTCTATACTTGTTATAAGTATCTAAAGCGATTGTGAAATTTTGGTTTTGATTCAAATATAACTTTTAGAGAAATTCACAATCAAAGTGAATATATGAAAAAACTGAATTTTTTGTGGTAACGTCGCTGACGGCGGTTTTTTATTAATAACTCTTTTCCTAAATTTTTTAGAAGTCTGATCTTTTGGATTTAGGTTCAAAGTCACAAACTACGACAGTATACCAAATTTCATGTGAATATTCTTAGAACTTTTCGAGAAAATGAATTAAATCCTTGCGAAGTAACATCGCTGACGTTTTGAGTTTGCCCATATACAGAAATTGGGAGGAATTGTGAAGAGAATTAGAAGGTAACCAAGAACTATTGAAAGAACTATTGAAAAAGCAACGAAACGAAGTACGAACTCTCCAAGTTACACAGCGTTCGTAAAGTCGATCGTTTTGTACTTTCTTACTCATCGGTCGTCATTTTGTTTGCAATTACCCTCAATTTTTCAAAACTTAGCACAAGACGATCGAAAATATAAATCATAAAACACAAAAAAAAATGAATCAAAATTAAATTTGGCTACAATTTAATTATTATATGAAAATATAATAATCTGATAAGAATAGGAATATATCTTAATAAAATATCTATACACTATCTTATAAATATTTTAACTCAAGCAAATACAAATTCAACACAATTTCAATTATAATATTAATATAAATGCTGTTCTCATAAAATCGACAAGAAAATTGAAAACATAGAGTATCATCTGAAAATAAGAATCAATAAAAAGAAACTTAACTCTCATTCAATATTTGTGCAGATGAAACAATGAAGACTTAAATATAGACAATAATATCGAAAAAATATAAGAAGCACTCAAAAAGTCTACTATTTATTAGAAAGAATATTCGGCTGCGCAAATATTTTCATATGATAGGCAATCTTTAATATTAGATGACAGAGTTTGTTGAGGATGAAAAAAGAATGATATTTATAAGTATTTTGTTTATTGTATTTTAATGAAATTATCTTAATCTTTCTTGCAGCATATTCTTTGTTGTTATTCTTCCAAACATGAAATCAATTAAGCCGATCACAAAAAACATAAATTCAGTATCCCCTAAATAAAAATGAAATTAATTAAATTTGTGATGCTGGAATAAATTGAACAAATTTTGGCTGAAGATTAAAAATTTTATTAAATATGTTAAAAATTTATTTATTTTTTACTTGGAAATACTCAGCTGGAAAGTACAATCTTGTGAACTGATTGATGTTTTATGATTGTTTCTAAAATTTTTGGCAAGAATGAATGTTATTAAAATCTTATGTAACAACAATAATTTTCACTTTCGATTAAAGCTTGGTCGCTCTCTTAATTCTCTGAAATATCACATTGGATAATTTTTCCGCACAGGCGGATATCTTGGATAATCAATTTTCCGGGAAATTTTATTCCGATTATCCCGGAAGTTTTTTCATTAATTTTTCACCTAATAAAAATCTAATTTTTTTTTCAAAATCAACCTTGCGGTTGTTTTCATAATTGATCTTTTATTAAGCCAGAGTATTTTCAAAATATCTAATATAATAGGCATAACATATTTTGAAATTGTTTAAAAGCGATTTGATACCTGTTTTTGTAAATTTAGCTTTTTGTTCATTCAATGATCAATGAAACATATCATAGATCTTCATTCTACATACAATAAATAATTTGTAAGAAAGCTTCTGCCATCTTCTGCGTTAACAATAAGAATAACAACTTGTCGCAAATCTTTCTCCTTTTCCTATGCTTCACTTGATAAAAAGAGTTTATTATATTTTTGTATAGTCGGTGATGAAAAAGATCTTCTGTTAATCCAATATCGATTTATAAAATGGATGAATAGATTTGTATTTGTCGTCTCTAATGCTTTTTTAGCCTTTAGAGATTCAGATGATAAAAACAGATTATAGCATAGTACAACAATAATAATCGAAGACCATTTTTAATTTGAAGGAAATATGTTATATTTATGTACACGGTATTAGAAATAAAGCACTCGAGTACTCGGAAAACAAAATACTTTTTTAAGAAGTTGTGTTCCACAACACAGAATTTTACATTTAAATCTAGAAATTTATTCTTCTTTTAATTCTTAATTATTGCTTTAACACTTTGTAAATATGTGTGAAAAGTTATGAGCTGTGTAACACATTTTGAGTTGTTATGGCTTTAAGCGCCTTAATTTCCGCAGAGACTTTTGTTTCCTCATTACGCTTTGGGTACGGTAAATGAATGGTGTTATGGCATGAAAATTCATTTTGGCGTTCGAGCCTTTTTACTGGGAAGATACGAAATGTTCAAAACATGTATTTTTTAGTCGAATGAGTTCATAATCACATCCAGAAAATATGGTTTATTCGCTTTCCAACGCTTTCAATTTCAATCTTTTATTGTTGTGTTTTAATCATTTATTGTTGGTTATACGTTATAATTTATTATCAGGGTCCTAAAAATGTCTCAATTTCATTGAATTGATTTATTAACTTTACAAAGAATTATTGAAATTTTCAAAAATTTCTATAGTAAATTCTTTTGATAATTTAATTAATCTAGATTTGTGAGCTTCTTTTCTAATATATGTAATAACTTGGTGAATACTTACAAAACGCTTGAAGAGCTCTTAATACTTTGTCACTAATATTATATATTTATACACTCTGGCATGGAATAATAACTACCCAAATAAGGAAAACGATAAATTATTTCAAACTTTTTCTCAAACAGCAAGAAAACTTCATGCTTTCCATTTGTTTTGGGTCAAAAAGTTATGGAAAATCGATGCTGGAAGTAATCAAAGTTGGAAGATCAAATAAGCTCACACAAAATATCCTCTTACAGTAGCAAATAATAATTACAAAATCATGAGTTTCTCTTGCTAAAGATTAAAAGTGTTGGTTCTTGAATATGCAAATAATGTGGTTGTTGGTTCTTTGATTACTGTGAAGACATAGACATTTTGATCAAATGAGAACTGTAATATCGAATTTAATTGATATACTATAAGCTTAAGGTTTTGTTATATATTAGGTTAAGTCCGCCAACCACTAAATACTGGAATAACTGGGTTCAGATTACAAAAAGCAGTTTAGTATTATATTATTGCGAGAATGAAATATAATCAAATTCCGTATTTGGTACAAAGAACAGTATTTTCAAATGCGTTTTGAAAATCCAGAAGTCAAACTTGTTCAGCCAGCTTTTTGATTGAATTTTGTGTCGCACACAGGATTAAAAATTTAATATTCGGTGTTATGGTAAAATTTTCACTCGCATATTTTCCAAATGAATCATTTTTCAAGCAGAAATTAATCGTCCGAGCATCATTTCCGACTAAAAATTCTCGGAGCTTAATCACATTTCCATTGAATTAAAAGCCGTATTCTAAATTTATGTATAAATTCGTTATTCAGAAACTTTGGAAATATATCAGACGCCTGAGCTTTTATGAATGATTCCGAAAATTATAATTTTCTACACAGCAACAACAACTATTTAAATATATTAAATGATGCGATCTTAAAAAATGTGAAAAATTAATATAATAATTTATTCAACACAGAATTTGTAAATTTTTTTCTTCTTTTTTTCAGGCATTCGCTGGAGCTGAAAGTGTTCTCAAAAGTATTAAAATAAATTTGCATTGATTAGCTACATCAAGACGAGCGGCTGCTGTTGTTCCAACATCTTAAATTACTGCTTGTTTATATCTGCATGCTTTGCGTGTGCAAAAGGCAAAACTCATGCTAATTAGACCATTATCATTTTTCAACATAAAATATTAGCGCCAAAAAAAATGATTAAATTATTATTTGTTAAAAAGAAAATGTTTAAGACTTTGTAAGTGGCAACAAACCGTAAGAAGCACCAAGAAAGATTCTATTAGCGCGTATCAAATGAAGCAGATACATTAATATTCATCAAATGCTGGCAAAAAGTTTTATGCATAACAAGGAACAAAATTATTTCACGGAAAGTGAAAAAGAATGGAAATTCAACACCTTACATACAAAGCCAGCCATCCCTTAAGAAGTGGAGCTTTCGTGCTTTTAGAATAGAACGAAAAAATTTCAGTGGAATAACAGAAATACTAAGTTGAACCTTAGGAATATAAATAACGACCCGACAAAAAGTGTGCACAATACTACCAACAAAGATTCTTGATAAACATTTATCATTTAAGATTAAATAATACAAAAAAATTGCTGAAAACAAATAGTATAAATTTAGAGGAAAATCTCTCCCGCATCGCATCCACCACGCCACAAGTTCCAACAAATTGACTGAAAACACATCGAAATGAGATTGTTTAATAAAAATTCGTCTTGTCACAGACAGACTATTCTGTTTATTGCGCTTTCAATTATTTCGTTCATTCTGGCAGCACCAACTCCCACAACAGAATTTGTTTCATCAACAACACAAATCAGCAAGAAACCACTTAAAAATCCCAACAAAAATAGAAAATATTTAGATGAAAACAAAGTAAAAAAATCAACCACTACTGAAGATGCATTATCGACAATGGGCACTTGGCCAGAATCATTAGTGCACTCCACAGATACTAGTCAAGGACCTCGAGTGCCTCTGGCAACCACAATTGTTGGTGTAAAACAGTACGATGAAAGTATTTTGAAAGAGAACAAAGGATCCAATAAATATGCTGTTGATGAGCACGTCGAACAAGTAATTGGAGCAAAAGAAATTGAATCGTTATCCAAAGCTCCTGCATTAATGCATGATAAAGATATTAACGACACATTCAAATTTGTCGAGGAAGTGCATTTACCAAGAATTGATGCTAAAAAACAATCAACTACAGATGTATCCACAAATCCTTATTTTGAGATGTCGGACGTTGTGCTCGAAAATGGGGATTTTGAAGGTGTGAGAAATATTGAGAATAATGACAAGCAGAAATTAAAAACAGGCAAATATATTTCATCCACCGAAAAGTCAGTGGACAAGTCACCAACTCCAATGACTTTTGATGTCACTTCATCGGAGACGACCACAATGTTAGATGGAACATTTGCTACAACATTTGATATATTGCAAAATCACAGCCAAATTGTGCATGATTCTCCTACACTAATGGGCAACGGACGTGATGTATTAGTAGAATCCTTCTCAGCTCACGTAGAGAATAAAAAGTCAAAAGCTAAAGATAGCAAGAAAAAGTTTTCAAAAATGCAGGCCAGCAAAAAAAGTACCAAAAACAATAAAAAGGTGCAGCCATCTCTGGAATTGGAGCCACAATTAGTTGATGCGGCGACAAGTTCAGAGTTGTATGCCACAACTGACACCACTCCACTGAAAACTGCACCCACCACCCTCAAATCAACCACGCTGATGCTTAAGAATTCCAAAAACGTTTTTGATGCTGTTACACCAACAATTGCACCAGAAACTGAATACGTTCCTAACGAGAGTACTTTAATGAAATCGGAAATATTGGATGTGCAAACGACGACAATGTCAACGTTACACAAACCGTTCGTATCATCTAAAGCAAATCCCAGTTTACTTGGTGATATCTTTGCAACAACAGCACAATACCCCAACACTGCTTCGCTGCCGGAAACCACTGGCATGAAATCCAATGCGAGAGCTGATGGGACTGGAGAATCAGTCCAGCTTACTCAGGAAGCTGGCTTCAAAAACCACAATGATAACATCATCATTCTCAACACTAACAGCAGCGGGCTGATTGTGGTAGATATTTTGGAGAATTTCGAAAAGGCAGCGAACAGAAGCATCAGTCTCGATGATGAAGGGGGATTTGAAATTAAAATGGATCTCATTGACGATAGTGTAGAGCCGAGTAATGCAGTTCTGAATGTTCTGAGTGAGAAAACGAATGGAAAACATGGTGATGACATATTTTTAACAACAGAATCTCCAGCCACTGAAGAATCATCAAGTACTCAAAATGTTGGGCAAAAACTCGCACTTTCTACTCACGATGATATTATCCTGATAAATGATAATGCTGATATCCTGGCAGAAGTGAATTTGAACGATTCAGAAAAATATCCATTGAATGAAAATGTAAAAATAAAATTTGATAATGTGGAATTGCCTAGTCAGAGAATAAATTTGACTATCCAAAATGGTGAACTGGTAATTGACAATCTCAATATTGGCTTGTTGACTAGCGTGGAAGAATCAAATATTAGAACAAACAGTTTGTATGCAAATGAAACCACTATCAGCAAAAGCGAGGAGTCATTAGACATTATTTTGATTGAAGACGACACTGTCGCACAAGCAAATTCTAATCACACTAATTTGCCAACAAACCATTTTAATAGCGAAGCAAATTTATTTGTGCTTACAACAACACCATCAACTACAAAGGCGGTAAAATATGACAGCATTAACGACAGTTCAGCTAAATTAAATGGGAACATTAAAGAGAATCACAACAATTTTCCGACCACAATCCAAATTGAGTTGCCAAATCAGCATGGTGGAAAACAGGACGCCAACGAGGATGAGGATGAAATTAAGATAAAAACTACGGATAAGGATTCGGACACAATTTTTTACATTTCAAATACAGAAGTTAAAGTGATTGAGTCTATCCCTACAAAAAGTCCTTACTATAACCAGTTTTTTCCGGCCATCTATGAAGAAGACGTTGTAATAGATTTTTCGGACAAAAATAACTCTGGCCGTTTTATGGGACCAGATAAATATGAAGAAGATATAGTTCTATCACCTTTGACTAACGACTTTGATCCTTTAAAGGACATTAATTATATTGGTGAAGCTTTCTTAGATGTTGAAGAGTCGCAAAATGGAGGTAGTTTTGAGAATCAACACATTATTCCGCTGACATCTGATGTAGTTATTCAGCCAGTTGAATTACAATCAGAATCAGAATCTATGCAAGAAAATACACCGATTGGAGTGCCAATTATCAACGAGCTTCCACCACAAATTGAGCTGGAGGAAATGATTTTCAACGAAGAAAACGATGGAGAGCAATCGAGTTATAGAAATATTGAATATTATCCACATTTCTTGAATAATCAACTTGTGAAAAACCACCTCTCGGCTGAAGTTCCAAAAGAGTCCTCCTCCACCCAATACAACTTAAAGAACGACACTCAGTGGAAAAATCGTACCATGAACAGTATAAACACCAACATTAATGGCACAAAAATGGATAATGCTACATTGACTAATTCTACAGCATTTCTCGTTGAGAACGACGAAGGAATTGATGGTAAGCATTTTGATTTAGGTGCCGTCCAATTAAATTAATTATGCCTTTCAATTTGCTTTTTGAAAATTTACAGACTTGAACGATCTTCAAACGCTATTTTTAGCGTGTCTAGCAACTTTAGCGCCTCTATTATTGTCCGTAATCTTAGCATTCAGTATTCGGTGAGTTTTGCTTACTTTATATAAGCTTGTTTCAATAAATAATTTAATAGGATTGAAACAAGTAAATTTGAATACCAAAACACTTTTAATGTCAAATAAACAAATCCGATTTCGGTACTAGAAATAAAAGCAAGGTCTATTAAATAATGTTATGCTTTTAAAACTTTGGGCATCAGATTTTTTATTAATTTATAGTTTTTCTTTAAAATACAATATTTGCAACAATAATATTCTCAGAAAAATAATTGAATAAATTCAACGATATGTTCCTCTATTCATATTTTTTAATGATAAACCATTATTAACATATTCATATTTTCAATTTAAGCTAATACATAAATTTATGATAATAAAAAATTCTCTTATAACAATTGAAAATTTACTTTAATTAAAATATATCGTTTTAGTTTGAGATTTAGAATTTGAATTGCAAAATGCTAACAGTTGAATTTATACCTCTCTTGACAAATAAAAAGCTTTTATAGTTCAGGTACCTGCCTGAATATATATAATATAATAATATACTAATTCTCAATCACAAACTGTGAACAAGTTTTATCAAGGGTTAGGTCATCTTTTTATATGTATCAACAAAATTTATTCAAATAATTTTCTTCAAGTTCAAAACAGAGATTCAGTTACATATCCCAAAAGGATATTCTAAACATTTCCTTTTTATATTTCATCTGTGCTTTTGCCTATAATATATCTCACAAACAAAGAATTTATGTACCTTTATCAACATAAAAATACTTTTTTACGCTCTATTTATTCCAGAAAGCATAAATTTGTCGTTGTTTGCACAGAATGTAAGGTTTTGCGCTAAATTCAAAATAAATTTATTTTCTAAACAAACTTAAAGACTGTATTTAAAGATTACAGTTTGATTATCCGTTTTATTTGAAAATACCAGTTTGTAGACATGTTCCTGGCTTTGAGAGTTTTTCAACAACTCAGAATTTTTGCTGCTCTGTGCAAAAACTTTTTCCATAAAGCTTTACATGAATTTAAAAATAATTCTTCAAACAAGGATATCCTTCTGACAAGTTTAGCTTATACTTTATGTTACCAAGCTTTAAATAGCTTTATGACCTTTGTTGCATGGGGAAATATAATTAAATAAAATTATTTATACCTGAAACAGAATGAAAATAGAAATTTTTTAATTTAATTTATTTGGGATGACATCATAAGTATTACAAGTTGCCGACAGGATTTCATTAGCCTTTAATGTTTAATATAAAAAATAGTGTACGTTATTTCAAAATTAACTTAATGTTTGTACTTAAAGGCTCGTTATAAGCATTCTTTTCCACTTAAACAAAACATTACATTTATTTGAACACTGGAAAATGATACACGGAGTAGAAAAACTTATTTATTTAATAACGTTTAATAGTTGCTAACAATAATAGAATTTAAGAAATATAATGTCATGAATATGAACAATAGGGTGGTTCAAACTACTATGGGAATGCTATTGTATTAAAAAGTCGCGCTCCCCTAGCAAATTTTGATTTAAAATAACATAAAGAAAATTCACAAAAATTTTCAATTTTTTTGATGGACGTTTAGAGGTCGCGCAATCCATTTGAAATTTTTAAGTTTTTGAGGAAAAATTTTGAGAATTTTCGACAGAAGCCCTGATGAAATTTCGGAAAAATCTTAATTGTTTTTTTAACACTTATTATTGAAGAAAATTCTCCCGTAATTTGTTTTTAGGTAAATTAAATAACTTGCAAGTTCTATTTATAAAAGTTGTTTGACATCGAGAGTGTGAAAAATTAAAAATCATTCAAAACCATATAACATCTAAAATATTTTATCAATACCCTTCAATTTACAACTACAATCAATAAAAATGTTATTTCTAAGAATTAAAAAAGATTTGGCATATATTTGATGTTCACGAGATGCTTAATTCCAGTTTTATTGGATCAATATAAAAATGGATGGCATGTTGTTGTTGTTTTTTTTAAATTAGATTTTTCTTCAAAGTTTATTAACAATTATCTCTTGAAATTAACTTTTTTGACCTAAAACATAAATTTTTTCTGATAATTATTAATAAACTTTGAAGAAAATGCACATTAAAAAAAAACAACAACAACATGCCATCCATTTTTATATTGATCCACTAAAACTGGAATTAAACATCTCGTGAACATCAAATATATGCCAAATCTTTTGAATTTCCTTAGAAATAACATTTTTACTAATTTTAGTTGTAAATTGAAGGGTATTGATAAAATATTTTAGATGTTATATGGTTTTGAATGATTTTTTATTTTTCACACTCTCGATGTCAAACAACATTTATAAATAGAACTTGCAAGTTATTTAATTTACCTAAAAACAAATTACAGGATAACTTTCTTCAATAATAAGTCTTAAAAAAACAATTAAGATTTTTCCGAAATTTCATCAGGGCTTCTGTCGAAAATTCTTAATATTTTTCCTCAGAAACTTAAAAATTTCAAATGGATTGCGCGACCTCTAAACGTCCATCAAAAAAATTTAAATTTTTTGTGAATTTTCTTTATGTTATTTTAAATCATAATTTGCTAGGGGAGCGTGACTTTTCAACAATGTTGCATTATGGTCCACCCTAATGAACAATGTGGACAACATGGCTAGTTGAAATATGTTAAATCTAAAATAGTTGAAATGGTTTAAAAAAAATTATCTCAGTAATCCTTGACATCTTTGACCATTTTTCATAAAATCATTTAACTCATTCAAGATGGATTTAAATTTGAGATTAGACGAAAATTTTCAGTTTCTTTTGAGCTTTACTAAGAAGCATATTGCCAACTTGGGAGTTGACTCTCAGGTAATTGCTCGCAAGTGGTTGGAAAAACTTTTGGGTATATTTGAGGGAGTTGAAGCAAAACGTAATAGGAATACATATTTGAGCAAACTTTTGACTTGTATGGAGAGTGGAAGTTTACTGCAGCCATTCTTGCTACCACCTCCTATTGGAGCAATCGTAGCGTGGGAAGCGGGTCCAAACAAATTCCCACTTGAAACTCCCGTTGATGTTTGGACCAAAGAACTTTTAAAGAAGAACAAAACTGACATTCAAGTTGGAGGCAAAGACTTTACATCATATTTATCTACAAAGCAGTTGCCAAATGGTTCATGTGCCTACATTGCGGTGAACGTGCTAAACGAAGGTGGTCCCAATGCATGGATACACATGGGAGCTCCAAAAATTAAAGATCACACAGTTGAGACACTTTTCGATAAAATTATACAGCAACACAACAATTGAGATTTTGAGTTGTAAATTTTTTATGCAAAAATATTCGAAAAACAATCACTAAACAAATTATCAATTAAAACATCTGTTATCAATTTGAATAATAATTTTATTTATTATATGTTCTAATACAGTTTGAAATTGACAATTTTTTTACTTTTATAATGTTAAGTTTTTTGCATTAAGCTGGTGAATTGTGCTGAAAACATTTGTTATGATAATGCTGAAAGCAGATTTTTTATTAAAAAGTCACTGAATAATCCAAGAAAATCGCCGAAAAGCCATCTTTCTGAATATAAAATTATATAGGGAGTCCCCTAAAGTATTCCAAAGCAATAAGCTCGTGGGAAATTTGTTGTCGTTAAAAAGAAAAAGTTGTCGTTACTAAAGTCTCCGGTGAGAAGAAAACCTGAGCGAAAATCAGTGATTTGGAAAATGTTAATTTGAGAAATGCAATATAAATATCGAAACAATGGAGAACAAAGTTCTTTGTCGATGTGGCAAAGTCCTTGAAAGCAATTCATGCTATTATCAATGAAATAAACTAACAAAAACAGCTTAAAAATTAAAATTTAGTAACGCTTATTCATTGAAAATCAAAAAATTTTCACGCCAGCAAGATTTTAATGTTCATATTTTAATTGCTATATCATGAAACTTTATTTAAAGTAGAATGTGATTACCAAATTTTGAAAATAGAAAACTATGTTTCTAACTAAAATACAAAATAATTAAACTACTTGTATAATACAAAAAGAAAATATAACTTAAAGTCTTGTTTTTATTAAATTTGTGTTGAATTTTATGTTCATGAAATGTTTTGGAGTGTGTTTCTGAGGCAAAAATCATTAAAATGTATATGATGCATGTTTCAAAAAACATAAATCTTCCATGTATTTTTGTTTGTTATACACCATGTTTTGGAATGATGTATGCATCGTACAATATGAACAATATTTCATGTTTTCAAGCAAGGAGAGGAATTATTTGGGCTTATTGCAAATTTGATTGGAATTAGATTTTACGAGAATTTTTGCGCTTTTTCTGGCATTGAAGCTTAAATTTTGTAGACTTCCTAAAGCTGCAAAGCTGTTAAAGCTCCACAATCACCAGAAGATTTACTAATATCGCGAGCCATTGTAACAAAGAAGTTGCATATTGCACATTTTTGGATTTAGTTTGAATTTTAATTTTCCAGAGCGTTTTAGTTTTTTCAATTCATACAGTTGTATATTGATATATTTAACTCGGTGTATCTTGATAAAAACGGAAATGAGGATTTCCTTTTTTGCCGGATTTGGCTCGACTGAAAAAACAAATTATATTATTGATTTTTCGTCTACACTTTTCGTTTGAATGATGAAAAAAATTGTATTGTGGAATAAAAGCTTTTTACCAAAGAAAATTTAAAATGCTCCAGTAATATTTTAAATTCTCGTGAAAACCATAAATCAGAAAAAGGGCATTCAAAATTTGAATCATAGGATTTTTAGAGTATATTTTTCTGTTATAAGTTAAAATGTAGGTATGAACCTTCTCATTGCCGTTGTGCCATTGTGGAGGTTTTTCATTGTGAAAATAAAATCCACACCAGTTTTTTCCGCTCCATCCGGTTTTGGTGCAAACATTAATGATTGAAAGTTTTTGAAATACACTCAAAAAGCTTCACATATGCTGTGAACCTTTTCTGCCTTTTTTGCTTTTTGTGAGCACAATAAATCAGAATGTATTCTAATCAGTGACATATTGTTTCATTTTGGATTCACATTCGGTGCTTCCATGTCATACACATCTCTTATAAGCATATGTACATTGTACGTATTTCGATCGAGTACTGTTTGGATATTAAGTTGAATATGTGGCTTTGGTAATTTAAAATCGTCCGTGTTTGTTTAACAAAAAGTCCAATAAAAGCTTTATCCATGTGATGTAGAGCTTTAAGTAGCATCTTCAGATGAATGAAGCATTGAAGCATATTTTAAAAAATGTTTAAATTCGTAATACGGATATCTTTGTGTAATAGTAGGTACATAAATTCATTCATTGTTTTACTCACAATAAAAGTTCTTTTCCATCTAATCAAAATCAAAGGAGACACTTTAATTGTGCTTTTTATGATTTATTGCATATAAAGAGAATGAGGATTGTGTTCATTTTTCAAAATTTTTATAAAGCATTTCGGTGTTTTTCTGTCTTAAAGCTACTTTGAATTATAATTTCTACACTTTCAAAAATGAAAAATCTTTTCAAAAACTAGAAAAACTTAAGTGCTCCATATTTTAGAACAAGCTTTTTGCTGTTCAACATTAAAACCGAAGTGCTAGGTCTTATTTCCATTATTAAAAATCACAAATCATTTTTAACCTTCCCTCTACTGGTAGTGATTTTTGTATGGAGCAATAATTCAAATTGTGTGGTTTGTTGCATAGCTTATTAGGTTCAATACAATTCAAAAATCACTGCCAGAAAAAGGATATCGATAGGACAGTAGACAGCAAACGAAATATAATTTCAATAAATTTGATTATTACTTTAATGTTTTTTGACGAGCTAGACCTCAGTTCTATTTTTTAAAAATGAACATTACCCTAATGCATAGACCTAAAGGTTTAAGCTACACATAATTGAGTGAAAGCAGTTCAACACTTTTGAACTTGAATGAGACAGAAATCCAATTTGAATAAATTTGTTCGGTAAAATAATCCCTGCTACTTTGTAAATCGATTCAATATACAGACAAATGAATTTTTCCTAAACATGTTCACGATTTTGAATTCAAATGTATGAATATATATATTTAGTGAGTATTTCAAATCCATTTCAATCTTTAAGAATAATTCTCATACACGTATAGTATCATTTTAATAAATGTTAATAAAAATTGTCAAAAAATCTGTACAATCAATTATTGTCATTTAGTAAAAATATTAATTTGCATATATCATCTTTTCTATAGTGTCTTTAGAGAAAAATATTTTTTTACAGTTGTAGTCTATAATTAGATATAATAGAATTCAGTTGTTTATATAATTATATATTTATATGTTGTGCGCGAAATTCTGTCATGTCGTTGAACTGGAGCTTAATAACTTTTGAACGGATAAAGGTTTTCAAGAATTTTTTTCACCAAAACTTCTTACAACTATGTAAAAGATGAAAACTTTTTGTTCCAGACCTGGTCCACCCATCTGGTGGTCACCAGAGCTGATCCCGTGATCTTCGGGAAAATCAGAATTTTCCATAAAAAACGTTCACGATGTGGTGGCACTTTTTATTAAGAATAAAAATGAATTTTTTTTGATGAGGTCTTATAAACATTGCCAAGTCACACATTTTGAGTCATTTTTGAGTTGGTCATCCCAACGCGTCTCTTCCCCAGCTTCCAGAATCTATGCGATTTTTGCACTTTTCGCACATAATATGCACAAAATTTGTTCATTGCTTGATTTTTCTTCTTTCACAAATTATTTGACATCACAACAGATTTGATTTTCACCAAAAACCAAAGATTCCCACGCGCTGTTGATCTGAAGATGAATTTATTGGTTTCTTTTATAAGCTTTTCAAACATTTTACTATTTTGAGAGAACGGAACCACTTAGAGACTTGAAATTTTTATCAAATGATCAGTGAGTCCAGACAATGTTGGTGCAATAAGTGGAATTGACATCGTGGGTCCACCACGAATCTTAAAAATTTCATCCCTATCCCAAAACTTTTTTCGAGATTTCTTATTCTTATGAGTCCAAAAAAATAGAATTTATAAGTGAAAATCTTAAATAAGCTGGACTCCACATCCAGAAGCTATTTTTCAAGATCCAGAAGCTTTTTTGAGATTTTTAAAAGAGCTTTCGTTTCTTCAGCGAATATATCTAATTTATCGGATTGATCATGAAAAATGCATGGGATCTTTTTATGCTGATCCTGGTGACCAGCTGGTCGCTCCAAATAAAAATTGAGGTAATCAAAATTATATATTCTTTTATTAGCTTTTCAAACATTTTACTATTTTCAAAGAACGGAACCACTTAGAGACTTGAAATTTTTATCAAATGATCAGTGAGTCCAGACAATGTTGGTGCAATAAGTGGAATTGACATCGTGGGTCCACCACGAATCTTAAAAATTTCATCCCTATCCCAAAACTTTTTTCGAGATTTCTTATTCTTATGAGTTCAAAAAAATAGAATTTATAAGTGAAAATCCTAAATAAGCTGGACTCCACATCCAGAAGCTATTTTTCAAGATCCAGAAGCTTTTTTGAGATTTTTAAAAGAGCTTTCGTTTCTTCAGCGAATATATTTTATTTAGTGGATTGATCATGAAAAATTTATGGGATCTTTTTATGCTGACCAGCTGGTTGCTCCAAATAAAAATTCAAGCAGGGTTTGGAATCGAATTGGAATCAAGAATCTATTGGAAATAATTGATCATTTTTTGAGAATAAGACTCGGAATTTGTGTTTGAAAATTGAGAATTGATTTTGGAATCGGAATCGATTTTAAAATTGTGAGAATCGGAATCGGAAAATAAAAAAGTAAAAATATTATCAAGTTAAGAAAAAATTTAAATTTGTCAAGTACAGAAAACGAAGACATTAATAATTGGAAACTATAGAAACGTCTGAAAATTTTCATTATTCTAGAAAGCTCGATGCATGTTTTCAAACAACTTTAATTCCTAGAAATTTTTGCTCAATAATAAGCAAATCTACAACTCAGGGTTCGGAATCGAATAGAATCGATCTTTTTTTGAGAATCTGAATTGTTATCGAAATTTTTTTGTTTGAAAATTGGGGATTGATTTTGAAATCGATTATGGAATTTTTCTGAATCGAAACGGAATCGGTTTGCGATTTTTTAAAGAATCAGAATCAAATCGATTTGAAAAAAACTTAGAAATCTGAATTGATTCTTTTTCGGAATTAAAAATCGATTCTATTCCGATCCTTGAATGTATGGAATTTAAATTAAAAAATCCTTTTTTTCAGTAATCTGAAGTTATAATAATTTGAAACTACAAATCTAGATTATTTGATCTAGATTGTTGACTCAAATTCATTACAACCAAAATATTTAACTCGGCATTTTTGCCGAGACGGGATAACTAGTAATATATAATATGTTGAATTCTAATACAAAACTGAGATATGTTAGATAACCATATAGATTGAATTCTGAGAGAAAATTTAACGTTTAGAATGATGAAATCTATGCCTTTTAGACCAAAACCTCATTTATCTGAACAATCAAACCGAGCTATACTATAAACTAACTAATGTGGTCTATGAACCAATAATTATTGCATTGGTGCAGCTTCGAAAACATTAGATAATTCTTGATTGACCGATTTTGTTTTTTTCTATACGTTAAATTTGACGTATTTATGATTTCATGGTATGATCTCAAAATATATAAAACAGTCTTCAAAACCAGACAAAGTAAGGTACATCTTGCATCTTGGTGTAGAGTTATAGTGTTGTTAACATAAAAAGTAATGTTAGTCATTACATATTCATGAATGGCTTGAGACTATTTTTGAACTTGAAATTTAAACCTGGCATTTCAATTGTTATGTAAAACTATTAGCATAGACTATTAGTATAAAACATTGTATAAATTTGTATGATTTAATAATTTAGTTGTGGTGAAAGAGCTTTGAAATGGATTTTTATACTAAAATATGAAAAAATGTTGTTAAACTTATGATAACAACTCTGCTAAAAACCACTTTAAATTCATTTTAAAATGAAATAGCTGCTTGTACTTATAAATGTTAGATCAATATATTTTTGAAATATCTACTGCTTAATAAATTGCAAATAATATTTTGTGTTTACCAAAATTGGTTTTGATTGAAGCACTAAACATATAATGTGGACCATTGAAAAACTCCAACGAAACCTGATCTTATGTATTTTCCTTCTTTATGAGAAAATATTTAAATTCAATCAAGAAAAATTTTAGGTCGTATTCAAAGTTATATGGGATTACACAGGATTTAAATATTTTGTCATTCTAGAGCATTTTATCAAGCTTTGATAAACTTTTTAAAACAAAAAAGTTGTTAACAAAAATTAGGCTCCTCCTTTTTATTTAATATTTGTGTGTTTTCTTATCAAGTAAAACTTTTCAATTTTATATACGGATTTTCAAATTTAAAATCACAAAAATTTGTGTGCAAACATTTGTCCAAGTTGAGATTTTGATTGTAAATAATGTAATGTTTGTGCTGAAAGTTCACTGATTTCAATTCAATAAAAAATATCTATGGTCTTTAGATTTTGTAGCAGTTTCACAGACATTTCCTATTCACAATATTATCGAGTTATTCGAGTTTGTGAGTTTGTAATGTTTTTAGGAATTCCATAAAATTTGTCAAAAGTTCTATCAACTTTTTTATTTCCAAACAAAAGTTTTTCAATGTATAAATTTCTGTTTTCAGACACTTTTGGAAGCGTTATCGTCGGCAAAGCGCCATGGGAAATGATTTGATCAGCGACAAGAGCACGGATCCATTGGCTGAAAAAAATCGAACATTGTCGGCAGACGAGGTGAGTATTTGAAAGCTTTTGAAAAAGTTTTATGATTATTCTTTTTTTTGTTGTAAAAACAGATTACAATTGAATTTAAAAAAATTTTTTTGTCTTTTTTGAAGTGTGAATTATGAATCGATAAATGTTTTCTTTTTTTTTGAAACTGTTGGTATCAGCATTTTTTGCAGTCATAATTTTCCTATTTTGATCTGATTTCCTGTTTTAGGAGTTTAATTTGAATGAAAATGTCAAATTATTTCAACATGTTCACATTTTGTCTGCTTTTGTGTACTTGGAATCAACAACCAAAGCTGTTTTTATAAAAAAAACGGCTGCAGCAATGGGTTGAATGTTGAATATATTTTTTGGTCATTTCAGAAGCAATAGTATTTATGTTTGTTCAAAATATTTAAAACTTCAACATAAACTATGTATTACATATATATTTTTAACAACATTATTATTTTAACATCATTATCAGTAGAATGTCCAACCCGTTTTATGAATCATTTTTTGGTATTTTTGTCTAAAAATCCCAGAGCGCAAACTGTAATGTCATTTTGTTAGCAGAATGTTCACAATTCACAGACAAAAAAAAAATTTATTAAAATATTTAGAAATGTCTGAAAGCGGCGAATCTAATGCTATTATGTTATTTGAATATTCAGAAGCAGCACGTTCATTTAATTTTGTAGCAAAAATTGTGTCTACTTTTTGTATGCTTTTACTTACTATTTTGATGATACACATTCTACATTGTATTGCAAGGATTTAATAGAAATTGGTTCAAAATTGGGTGTATGTTTCGAAGCTCCTTATGTTGAATATCCTGGCAAATTCTAATAGTTTTACATAATCTCAATACTCAATAACAAATTTTAAAGAAATGCAAAGCTGATTGCATAAATTCAGAAAATATGTAAGATACGCGTAAAAAGCTCTGAAAAGCTTTCAACTAAATCTTACAAAGTAATATTGTGTCCATAATACTGGGCGGAGCATTGTGGAATTTTGACTCGGGAAAACTATTATCAATTTGACCCACTTATAACCCATTCGACCCTTAAGGTCCCGACTTCCAACCCAACCTCTGGACCGTTGCATCATCATTCCAAAAATTCCGCCCAGCTTTAAGAAATTTGGGGGGTAATTTTCTTATAACTCAATAGTTTTTCTATCATAATTATCCAAAATGCATCCTGACTTACGACCCATTTATGACCCATAATTATTTCCCGGAAAATTTTATGGAAAATGTGTTTAAAATGGAAAATTCCAAAAATAATATATTTTGATAATATATTATGAATATATTTTTTTATTTGACTGAATTTTTCATATATACGGTTGGTATAGTGCTTATTTGACTCTATTGAAGCATTTTGTGATTTTTGATGTGATAAATGCAAAAATTTTTGAGTTTAAACAAATTAATTTTATTTTGCATAATAGTTGGTGAAAACCATTTTTTAAATGTTTTTAACCAATAAATTTGTATAAATACTTGATCAGCTGTAAATTTTAATTTCAGTTCCGTTTATAACCAATGTGAAGTTTCTCAATATAAACTTGAAAAAGTAATTTTCACCAACTATTATGCAATATAAAATAAATTTATTGAAACGGAAAAATTTTAGCCTCCAGCTAATCAAAAAAACAAAATGCTACAAAATAGTCAAATAAGCACTATACCAACTTTATATATGAAAAATTCAGTCAAATGAAAAAATATATTCATAATATATTATCAAAATATATTATTTTTGGAATTTTCCATTTTAAACACATTTTCGATAAAATTTTCCGGAAAATAATCATGGGTCATAAATGGGTCGTAAGTCAGGATGCATTTTTGATAATTATGATAGAAAAACTATTGAGGGATAAAAAATTTCCCCCCAAAATTTCTTAAAGCTGGGCGGAATTTTTGGAATGATGATGCAACGGTCCAGAGGTTGGGTTGGAAGTCGGGACCTTAAGGGTCGAATGGGTTATAAGTGGGTCAAATTGATAATAGTGGTCCCGAGTCAAAATTCCACAATGCTCCGCCCAGTATTATGGACACAGTAATATTTAATCAATTTTTTTTGCCTGTTAGCACGTTCCATCCATTTTATGATTAGCCAAAGCTTTCCAAATTAATTTAATGAAAAACTTCATAATCTCGACAAAGTTACAATTTGATTATAATTTGTGGGGAAAAGTAAAGAATTTATTGAAGCAAGATTGAAGTTTATCGAAAAACTTTTAACGCTTATCATACTCAATAAATCATCTTTTACACATAATTATGCTTGTGAGATTTTCCTCCAATGTTTTGGAATTAAAAATATTTTCATGTCGTTTTGCATTTTTTTGACAACACACTTTCATTAAAATTAGCTTCATGTAATTGTGAAAATTCGAATAGTTTTAAAATGTTCAAATATACCTTTAAGATTAATTGTTATTCATAGTCTAAATCTCAAGATACATATTCCTTATCCCATGAATATGTAATATGTAACAAATCAAACCAAATACTTGTGAAGCAGAGTTTACGATAAGAAAATGGAATTAAATTGAGTCAGAAAGAACTTAATCATGTGGATTATCTTACGAATGTTTTTGGCAATAAATGATAATAAAGTATTGATTTGCAATAAACCAGTTTAAGCAGCTCTCAGCTTGAACCAGTCTAAACACAGCCACGAAGCTCAGAGAAAACTTAGTGAATCTGCAGAATAATAGAAAATCTATAGGAAAATACGGAAAACGGTTCATTTTATGTTTGCACAGAAATCATCATTTTCTGAGCTGCTTTCATAGAGAATGTTTTAGGGTAATGGAATATTTTAAATTAAAATATTATAAACAGCTTTGTTGCTTCTGTTTCTGAAACATGGTAGATTTCCCCAAAAACAGAGCCTTCCTACCAGAAAGCAAGACATAATAGCTTTCTTGGACTTAACATTTCCTATTTGCATGTTTTAGAAGATGGAAAAAGATGTTGGCAATCTTTTGAGTGTTTAGGAGTAATAACACTTCACTGAGTGTTTCGCAAGACAGCCTTTTAATAAGTGAACCAACTAGCAAGGCACATTGTCGTTTTACTTGTTATTAAGGCTAGAATCCAGAAACTGGTTGTTACACATTTTCCAAATTAATCTTCTGGAAACATGGAGATTTTTTTCGCTTTCTTCTGCTGCATCATCAAGCAAGGAAATTTTTATATTAATATATATAGAAAAAAGCCAAAAATTTATCGGCTTTTCAATGTTTCAAGGGGTCTGTGAATGTGATCTATCTATTTATTTATGATTTTTTGTTGAAAATTGTTTTTAGGTTAACATTAGAAAATAATATTTCAAATAATTGAATTATTTTAACAGGACCTTTTCGAAGTGAAATTTAATTAAATTTTTTTGTTTAGATTTACATTTTTCGTTTGTATTAATGTTACGTAAAAACTACTTTTGTATTCAGAGAAAAGATTGGAATAGTTGCAACAAAAAACTCATATTATTGCTTGATATTGCAATTCACCAACACAAGTTTAGCTAACCATTGCCAAATTTCAATAACAAAAAATCGTTAAATTGGCTTTTTTGCCGGCGCGATAGAGGAATGAACGATAGTTTTTTGGAAGCTGCAAATAAAATCTAAATGTAAAAAGAGTTTATGTTGCTCAACAACTCGTATTCAATACAATAGCGAATTCAGAAACTGGTAAAATGATCGTTGAAGTTGAAAAACGATTCTTAAAGCCAAATTAACAATGAACTTAGAATCTTCAAACTGCATAAATCTTTATCTTAGATTAAAAGAATAAATACCTTGAACAGTATTTGATTTAACAAAACTTTATTTCGTTTGATGATTTCATGCATGTTTGAAGAGATTTTAATTAACTATTCTAAATATATTAGATAGACTGTTTTGGTTGGAAAAACATTCTAATAAATTAAAGTCTAAAGAAAACTTGATTTTGTTGTCTAGCTTTCAAAAAACGGCTTTTCTATTGTAGAGTTATTGTTTTGCAGAAGAGAGTCGTTTCCATGGAAAGCTCATCAGATTGTCTAGGAACTCTTCTTAAAGCATCCAGAAAAGACATAAATAGATGGTTAAAACTGGAAAGAAGAAAAACTTTCAAAGATATGAAAAACTAATAAAGTTTAATCCATTAGTTTATTTTTGCCGAAAAGTACTGATGCCATAATGAGATTTGAAAAAATGAATGGTTTTTCACTAGACAAGAGCTTTCAAAGTTGCTCATGTAGACTTGAGCACAATTGATTTTGAATTGATGCAACAATGTGAAGCACAAATTTCAAAAATAAATGAAAAAAAAATCTATTCGAAAACATAAGATAACAAATTGAATTGCGCTTCTCGTCCTATAACGAACTAATGAGGTTAAAAGTTCAAAAGTTTTTGGTAACCAAGAAACTCCCCCTTTTGCTCCAGCAAAAAGGCAAATCCAAACTTCTTGCATGAAAAACAGCATTATAAAAATTCAAAGAAAGTGAGCAATAAATAACGCTCTAAATTATGATGTAAAGCGATATTTCAAAGCAAGTTTATTACTTTACCACTTGAAAATGAATTCATGTGCGAATCATAATTTGTCTGATTCCTTTTTTATTCATAGGGAACAGTGAAACGTGAATGGAAAGCTTTTGCGAAAATTATTTTTAATGCATAAAAAATTCAATTTCAAATATTATGTGAAGCTCTTGAGCACCCTTCTGCATACATTTTGAACGAAAATTTCTTGGTAAACTCCTTGCTCGCATTGACTTGAAAATATGTATTTTTACGATGTTCATACAACCATTTATCAACTAAAAATGCGTATGAGGAAATTGTTGGAAAAATTAAAATGGAAAAAATTTACGAAGTCGAGTGCACTCAAGAATAAATATAAATGAGCACATAAATCAAAATTATTAAATTCACTGATTTTTTATCAACAAACAAAATCAATGTACGCATTGAAAATACCACATTAGGACAAATTAAAAGCTTTTCACCCCCGAGTCAAACTCTTTTGATATGTTAAGGTTCTAATTTTGTTGGGGCTTCTATGTTTATAATGTTTTTATTATAAAGCATTCAGTCTATCAGTACTTTAATTTTCTTAATAAACGATGTTTGTTTATTGGATTTAATATCATGATTTGTTTGTATTTAACGATCCATGTGAAAAACATTATAAAAATGCCATAAATATTGATGATAATTTGCTGCTATGGACCAAACTTTATTAACACATTTAACAACCAACATGCAACCAGATACAACATAAAACAACATAAAAATGGCACAGTAAATTCCGTAAATTGGTTTCGTTTCAGCCGTTCAAATATTTCCATTCGGAACCATGTTCAAACAATACGCTTTTTGTAAATGTTTGAGTGTCACAAATTGTCATTATGTTAATGTGAAAAATAATCAAATTGACAAACAATTTGAGGAATGACAAAAAATAAATTCTTTTGTGTCAAATCAATAGAACATATCTATATAACGTCAATTAATTACAGCATTTATATTTAAGGGCTTTAATGTGTAAATACTCCATAACTCTGTATCGAAAACGTATGGTCGCGACCTGTTCTGTTTTTGACATTTTGAACAGTTAAAAAATTTTTATGGCAGTTCAGCTAGCGTAAATGAGATCAGTAAATTACAATAGAAAATGGTTAAAAAAAATTAATGTAATATTTTTGATTTATTAGCGTTATGAATTAGTATCTCTTTATTGCTTCGTTATATACTTTTTTGATTTAGAGATCCTACATAAATTACCTCAAATAAAGTACTTAGAAGTTTTATTACTGGAAATAGCCACACACGATAGCTCGTGAGAATCGTGAAAAAACAAGACATTTAGGGATGAAATTGAGGAGAAAAAAATATATTTTTTACTAATGCCTCAACGGTCAACAGTAAACACTGCCTTCAAGAAAAAATGTAAATAATTTATTTCACAAAAAAAAAGTAATTCAATTTTATGAATTAATTCTCAATGATTTTAAAAAATCTGATTCAGGAAACTTCTCTAATTATAATTTTTTTTCTAAGTTCAAAAGAAATTTTAAAGTGAAATAATTTATTCAAGATATTGCAATCTGTTTTTCGCAGAAACCATTCAAATTCAATTTGCTTCATTTTGTACAAAAATTGGAAAACGAAATTGAAAATGATATGCAAAGAGACAGAAAAGATATTTGCTAGACCGGAACGGATTTGCAACAATTATATCTTTTGTGTACACTTTTTTGAATAAAATTATCATTGTTATTCTTTGATTTTATCAAAAAACTACTTAAATCTATATTTTTATCTACCTAAATAGTTCGTTGAACTTTTTGTTGCTTTTTCTTTTTAAATTAATTCTCTTTTTGGAAGAACTCTGGAAAAGAGATTCTTCCCTAACATAAAAGTATATATTTTTGAATACATTATAAATAAAAAATTTCTTTTACTAATTTGAAGGCATCGATATGATATTTGGTACTATAAAGAACATTTCTGGAACATTTCTATCTATTGATGATAAAGTGTTAAACAATGTACAACAGCAAATGATTTGTGTTCGACAAAAAGCAAAATGCATGTTAAATACTTGCCATGAGAGTAAAATGTGAAATGTGAATATCTTCTAAAGAAAGGTGTTCATTTTATGTATTGTATCATGTTTTGTTTTTTACAAAGCATTTAAAGCATACCTTTTGGTTTTGTATTTAGTTTGCATTAAATGGGTGAATTGTATTTTAAAGGTACCATTGAATGTTGTTCTTGTTGCACGAACCTTAATAAATATCATTACATAAAACATGGATACATTTTCGTCTTCTGGCAGTGGTTCTTAAATGCATAAATAAATTTATTGTGAATCGCAATTGTGTGTGCATTTTTTCTGTTGTCTAAAAAGACTTGATAGAGCAAAAAGAACGTGCCGCTTAACAAGCACCAAAAATACTTGTATTCTCAAAGGTTGGCAAATTATAATTTCCAAAAATACGTACATTTTCTGCTATCTTGTCGTTAAGACAAAAATGCATTTATTAAGAACTTCGAATTATCAATGTAATTTCATACAAACGAAAAATATAATACGCCATGTACAAACCGTTTTCTTCTATGCTGTGCTGTAGGAATTTTCTTCATGAGTTGCACTCAAATAACAGAGATAATCTGCTGATCTACCCCTGTGCAATTTTATAATTCTTGAGCTACACATACATGGAAATGCTGCGTTTCATAATATTTTATCATCGGTTTCTTGCAAGATATCTGAAATAATATTTAGTTTAAGCAACAAAAACGAAAAATGGGTATTTTGATATTTTACTCGTTGATTTGCCATTGGTTAGCTGTGTTATTTTCTGCTGTCTTGCTTGTTCAGATGAGTGCATTGACCGGTTCAGTAACCGCTAGTCATAAACAGCCAAAAATACATAAAAATGCATCTAAAGCAACAACATCCAGTTTCATATTCTTTTTGGTTATTTTAGCAAATATAATAATTTTATAATGGCCCAAAATATGAACAACTACACAAGAAAATATAAATTACCATGATCTGTGTGGAAAAATGAGAATTCGTGAATTGTTGAAACTAAATAAGAAATACTGCAACACAAAAGAAAGAGCAATTTAAACAGCTAAACACTTGTCTTAGTAATTTTGTATTGCTTTTCTTATAGAGTTATGTTATTGGATGGAGTTCACAGAAAATAATAATGTAACCAGAATGAGGTCATTTAGGACCATAACAAGTTGTTTAAAGCCACCAGTTATTCCTTAGTTGACCTAATTACTCCACAATGATGAGATCAATGCTGAGGACCAGTGGAAAGGTGGACTCATTATGCAATTTTTAATATTATATATTTAAAAAATAACATAATTAAATTATTATTACAAGAGACAAAAGCATTGATTTAAAATACGTAAAATGCAAGATGTATATTTATCTATGAAAAGCAATTTGAAAGAGCATATCAAAAGATAATGTGGAAGCGATAAAAATTTATAGCAAGCTATATTTTCTATGGCTGTGAAAATTGATAAGGAAACGTTGCCGTTCAGAATGTTTTATGGGTTTGCGGTGGAATATATTTTAATGCTTTTGCTCATTAGCTGTTGGCATTGGTATTGATGAAATCGCTTCAGAGTTTCATTCTGTAGCGATTTTTTTTGTGGTAGAGAAATTTGTGTGAATGAAAAGATATTGTGTTCAAAACTGTCCTAAAAGTTCGATCATACAGTTTTACATATTATTATAGAGAATTAAAAAAAAATCTTTTTAAAAACCCTTTTAAAAAAATGACAATCCGGAATCTCCTGAGAAAAGGCAATGAATATAGCTGACATTAAATTATGTTAATGATAATATTCACAAAACTTCCACTAATCAAATATATTCGACTATCACATTTACCCCTGATGATGAATTACAAACTACAATTCATTACATATTATCATAGAATATTACACTTGGTAGTAAAAAAAGTGATTAGATTCCATGATTAAATTCTTTATGAAATTCATTATTAAGATACTAAGTATATTATGTTATACATATTTTCATTCGTATTTTTATTGAATAACATTTGATAACATTTGGAAAGGAGAAATTCAAAATCAGTTTTTAATACAATAGTTCGAGGTGAAAAATGTAAAGAACTCTATTTTTACAATCAATTATAAATTTTCTATATACTTATAAATCATAAATATAATCTTAAAGAAACACAATAGAATATGGTTATCGTAATATCGTGTATATAAAATTTACATATTTATTCTATGCAAACACTTACTTGGTTTCACATTCTGGGCATTGAGAGCAAACATAAAATATAATTTGCTCTCTAATATTAAATAGCTTGTCTCTGCAAACAGATCCTTTTGTTTTATATTGCCTCATATGTAAAAGACAGCTATTTTTCAATTAAAATTCAAACAAGAAGTCTAACAGTCTCAAGCCAAATAAAAAACTTTTTGTCATCTTTAAAAAGCGCCAACTAAAGTATTTGCTCGCAAAATGAGGATTTATCTTTTTTCGAGCAAAGTGTTTTTATTAAGATGATTTATGCTGATACACCATAGTTTGTTCTACAGCAATAAAAAAGCTTTCAACTTAAATGCATTTTTGCTAGCTTTTACGATTTTATCACATTTTCACTGTTTTTTATTGCTAATAGAAATATTATGCACAAGTTATAGCCTGTTTCTAAATTATTTGCGAAAATTCTGTTAGGTGTTTCAAATGTGTTTAAGATTATTGTTTAAGATTATATATTATGTGTCAGAATATATGAGAAACATTTTAGCTTTTTTTCTAACATGTTCTTATATACTTACTTTGCAGTTTGCATTCTTTTTACAATAATTGTCTAGAATTTATATCAGTAATGGCATAGAGTAATGGTTTTTAAAAAAAATTTAGTATCTTGAGTTTTAGCGAGTTGTATCAATATTAAAATGCAACATTTTTAGAACATATATGTTTGATTAGAATTGAAGTTAAAATTCCAAAATTTCACAAAAATACTTTTTTGACTTAGCTCATGATATAATCAAGCTCTTTTTTGCAAAACAATATTCAATATTCAGTTTCTGATATGCTTGTTTTAGAATTTACATAGAAATGGAGCATTATTGATTTCAGATTGACGTTCGGAAATGTTACAAATTGGTATATATATTTCAATTTGGGCAAATTGCTCTTTAAACCTAACGATTAAAGTATTCAAGCTGATTGCGGAAATTAAATTGCGCCATCGTTGGTAAAATTGTTGACTACAGTAATTCAATACTTCCCAGCTGCCACAAATAATTTTTGATCGATTTATAATCGATGCTGAATATCAAACTGGTGAAAATATAATATCAGAGTTTTCCGAGCAAAACATGATGAATTATTTTTGTTGTCAATCAGAGATTGAATAAACTATCAGCCGAGAGACAACACTATCTTGATCGTGGTTGAAGAAACCACGTGCCAAAGTTTATTCATTTGTATTATTGTTGAGGATAAATGTTGCTTGTCATGAGGATTCTGGTTTTATTTTCAATATATAATCTCAACTATTTTTGAAGATTTTTTATCATCATATAAGTTTTATACACATGTTATATCTTACATATCAACGTGAAGTATAATTAAAATTTATTTCAAAATTACAATAAAAAATTATATTTAACACAACATAAACATTCAAAATTTGATGTGCGATTTTCTTTGCAAATGTTTATTCAGTATTAATTTATTTAGGAATTATTGTCTGGTTTTTCAAACTTCAAAACCGAAAGAGCCATCGGAAAATGTTTATTTTAAGTGAAAAATTAAATAAACCCCAAAACAAAAAAAGAAAATAAAATATAATGGTCTCTAGTTACGTTCTATTTGCTGAGTTCGTAGAAAGGATAATTTTAATTTCACTAATTGAAATATAATTGAGCTGGAAATTAATTTATTAAAACCGTTTTATTGAAACATTTGAGAGCGGAAAGTTGAGAAGAAATTGTAAAAGTTGGGGAGAAAATGGCGTTACATTTTAATAGTCGTTGCCGTCTCTTTGATTCCAGTTTTGAGCCAATTACCAACCGAATTAACATTGAAATAGTACTTGAGATGTAAATAAACGAAAATTAGATGAAGTTTCAAAAATAGAAATATTTTTGGTTATATTGTGCACGTTTGGAAGCAGCAAATTCTGAATTTGCAAATATTAATAAAGGATATTTTTGAGCAACCTTTAAAACCCACTTAAAGTTACGTCTCCCATTAATTCCTGCTCTCCTAGAACATACTGCATGATACTGCTGTTGGATAATAAATTTTGATTCAAAATGTCCATTTCCAGTCGTATTTCATGCATCAACGACATTTCAAATGAAAATTGCAACAAAAAGCTAATGTTCAAGTTTTTCATTTCACATAGGATAGTTGAATACGGATAGGATAAATACATGTTATATGTTATATAAAACGTATCTAAAGTTTCAAAACGGAAACTTTTGAAAGTTAGTTCTGTTGCGGTCTAAAAACATTTCTTTTAGTGTGTGATGGTGTTTTGAAAAACAACATTTCTTAGAAAATCATTGTATCAATAAAAAACTCTTCTCTTTTTTTGGTGCAGATTAAAGACAAAAAATATTGGTATATAATATCAAAGTTCACTGTCTGAAGCAAGATATGAGTCTAAAATTAATCACAACGATCATAACCATACGTCCCTAGATCATCATTTTATTCTTGTGTTTTCAGTTTCTTTCAGTTTTTGTAATAAAATTCTAAGATACTCGATTTAATTATATATGATTTTTGAATGAATTTTTAAAGTGATTGCTGCAATTTCCTGAATTTGAATGATGTAAACAAAAACTCGCTTATAAACAGAAAGCCTTTTTTTTGAGTGAGCATGATGGGTTCTAATGAAAAATACAAATCCTCTTTTTTTAATAAAACTTTAACCTCTTTAAAAAAGTTTATCTCTGGAAGATTAACAATATCAGTTTGAAAACTTCATTAAAACTGAAAGCTTCTTGAACCTTTTTTGAAGGTGCCATTGTTTGCATTTGCAATTTTTAAGAGCTCGTTCAAATAACTTGAGATCGCATTAGTTTAATTACTTGTGTACCTTTTTACACCTTTTTTAAATTTGAATTCTCAATGGCATAATAAACCAAGATATAGCGTCTTTATCAATTAGGGATTATTATTATTCAGAAAGGCCTGACAAATTTTTCTTTACACAATTTTGTTCCATAATTATACAATTACTTCCTTCAAGGTTTTATTAGTTATAAAAGTGTTCGATCAATTTATATAATTCACTGAGTATAAATATAATGAGTACATTTGTTTTGTTGAAGACTCTGCATGTCACACTAAGCTTCTCTTAAACATTTTTGGTTTATTTTTTGACACAATGTCACTTCCAGTCTGATGAGCTCATAGAACTTTACATATACGCAAATATTACGTAAACAGAAATTTTTGAGGAACACTTTACATAATTTTGGGTAATGCATAAATACAGGATATAATTAAAAATGGTTGTCAACATAATATTGTTCTTGTGCTACATTATTTGTTGTTCGTGCTACTCACAACTACCTTGGCTTCATATATTTTGAAGTTCAAATATTTGCAATTTGTTTTACTTTATAAAAGGTTTGAGATTATTTTGAATAAGCTTTCTGCATTCTGATAATCACTTTGAAACTTGAAAAATCTTTAATTTTTTTTTAGTATTTGGCAAACCAAAGTCTCATTTCAAACCTTTTCCTCAAATATTTACTTTCCATTCTCCATCTCACGTTTTCTCCATGGTTTCTTTAAATTCTTCAAAATCATTTTGTTGCTTTTTGAGAATCAATACAAGATATTTTATGCTTATTTGCTTTTCGTGTTTTCATCAGCTTTCAAAAAAAAAATAATGTCCATGGTAGAATATTTTGGCGTACAATAATAATCTACTGCACCGGAACAAGCTTTCCCAATTCCGCCGGAAGAGGTTTAGAAGATTAAAGTCTGATTGTTAAATGAAAAAGTGGAAGAAATTTATTCAATTGAAACCATTTTTGAATACAAGTCAACTATTTCGACCAAGCTCAGGAAATATCTTGCAATTTTATAATTTTAAAACATTTTAAGGAAATGTATAAATGTAGGCGTTTGACTGAAAATTCTCGTAAAATTTTAATTTAAAATTCATACTAATTTGCTTAAAAACGAATACTAAAGGTTTCGACCGTGGCTTTCGCCATTTTTCACTTTTTTTATGTGATGAAAAACAGAATATCTCCCTAAAGAACGATTAAATTTGAATGTGCTTTGCTTTCAGCTGATTCGACAGGTCTTGCTGGAGAGCATAAGATTTTAAGATTAAAAAAAGAAAGTTACTGTTTTTTCGCATCATTAAAAACGTTTAGATACATTTTAATTGTCCCGGCAGAATCTTTATTTAATGAGATATTCTTTTCTCAATTTTCAGTTAAAGTCTACTGAGTCAGGCCTTTCGATCAACAGGAGCAATGAAAATTTAGTAGGAAGTACAGAGCTTCTAACAGCTACTGAGTCGTCCAACCACCACACAAATGGCTCCATCATTACTATGACACTTAAAAATAATCATTTGATTGTTGAGACGGAAGAAAGAAATGTAAGTATAAAATTTTAAAAAGCAGCAGACATTTCTTTTTTTGAATAAAAAAACAATTGATTTTCTGTTAGAATCTTCTGTTTATGAACAAATTAACATGTTTTTGGAACGACTTTTATAAAAATTTCTTTTGTTCAGTGAAAATTCATTTTATCTTATGTTGCGCATTTTATTTTATTTTCCCCTATCATTGCGTATTGTGATAACGTTTTTGTGACATTTTTTTGATGACATTGGAATCTGAATTCAATTTCAATTCTTTTGTTATTGAAAATATAATCGGTCATCTCTAGGAAATCCGCTCGTTGGATACAATGTAACAGTAATTTGAAGGGTTAATACTTATGGATTTTCAATTAATTTGCAAATTTAATCAATAACTTCGTTCGGGAAATTTCCACATCAGTACATAATTCCGATTCCAAAATGAAATTATTGAAAAAATATCGTGCCAGATTCATTCGTTGCTAGGGAAGTATGAAGCATTTTAAATGATAGAAATATGGATTTCATGATTTATATAAGTTCTTATAAACTAATTCATACTTCATATTTAAATTATAAAGTTTTTCTGTTTGGCCCTTAATTAGAAGATGTAATTGAAAAGCCAATTATTAAATTTCCAAATCTTTATTTAAACTAATTATGTATTTTGTATTTTAGGATATCTCCAGAGACACCCGTGAAACCAAAATGCATTATTCACCATCAGAAAAAGATGGTGTTTTTATCGTAGAAGCAGCAAGAGGCGCTGACCAAAATGGGGGATATAAGAGCTCCAAAGTTCCACAAGTTCCTCTTAAAGACGTTGTAACTTCGAACGCTGTTGAAGAAATTAAAATTGACAGTCTACAGAATAACTACGCGCCAAGTTCACCAGAAGAAGAACAAAAGCTATCAAAATCTCAAAAGGTTCAAGTACACACACCACCTGCTAGCTTGATTGATGAAGCGCATCAGAATGGAACACAAACTGGACTATCTCAGTCAGATTTAAGCTTGACTTCATCTAACAGCTCAAATCATGGATACACTTATGGCAATCATGAACCATACCAGTTTGATGAGAAAGGATACAAAGGTTCTTCTCCAAAGCGAATCATTAATATTCACTGTCACAACGATTTGCAGCCTCTTATTGAAAACAGCCCCCCAGTCTGCGATCCTAATAAGCCTATCATCAAATCGGCAATTTACAAAGATGAGACACCTGATATGGTAAAAGATGCTTATGCTGAAGGAGGACAACCATTAAAATCGGATGTACAAGCATTTGAATGCAATGAGAAACGAATTAAAGATGCAAATAGTACCAAAGACTATCAAAAGATTAGCAATGGCACAATTCCCACCCTTAAAGACAACATAGACATTATAGAATCAATTTCTGACCATTTCGAGGGTATTCTCCAAACATCATTAGCAAAAATAGAATGCAATGGCGAGGCCACTTTGGATAGTCTCTCATTTTTACCACCCCCACCGTTAGATGAATCGGTTGATCAAACTATCATTAATATATCTGAAAATATGGACAGTCTCCCACCACCACCACCAACAGAACTTACAATTTCAGAAAGCAGCCACAATGGCATCTCTGAAAGTTAATAAAATAAAGTTAGACTGTAATTTAGTCGAAATTTGGAATAAGCATTTTTTAAATGTAGTTGATAAATTGGTGTCTCCTTTTTCTATTTTTGCGGTGTAAATCTGTGAATAAAATATAAAGGTTTGCAATTGATGAGAACTTAAAAAGAAATTATGTTAATGAAGTTTTTGGAAAAAATATTGAAACGAGTCTAACAATTAGATTTTCAGTTTTTGCATATGGACTGACTTATGGTAATAACGAATAGATTTAGCTAGAAGATGACTGTGCATGTTCCGTTCATTTGATAAATACTTGGTCGTGTTGAAATGTTTCGGACGAAAACTTGAAATCTTTGTAAAATTTTTTAGAATTATTTCCATTAAAATAATATGTAGCTGTCGTTTATTAATATTCACTTGTTCTACTAGCAATTGAATCCTCTCCTATAATCATTAACCATACCGTAGATAAGTAGATATTGAAAAATGATAATTAATATTGAGAATAAATGATAAAAGGACCAAAGATTCCAAAATACTGATTTTTTACAGAAACCAACAAACTTGTACCAAATGCTTGTACCTTTAATTTTTTTAGTCAAATATAAAATTTTTATAGCAAATAAGAAATTTGCTGGAACATCAAATGAGGAGCCGTCCTTAGCACTTGATCAGCTTAGATGATTTTCTCTTCGAAAAAAACCATTTATTTTAACCCATTTTTTAAATTGAATGCATATTAGTTTCATAAAGAAGAAGTACCTAATTGTTTCCATAGTTGAAACAATGCATCGGCAGAAGAACTGGAAATTGTCCAAAAACATAAATATTTAAACGTTTTTAAACCGAACTATTTTGATACTTTTAAAATTTTGTAATTAAATCGATGAATGGTATTAGCTGGTACTAAAGTACGAATAACGTTTTAGAAAAGATAACAAAACATTGATGATAATTGTTTTACAAATGAATAAGTTTTACAGGATGAACTTGAAAATGGTCAATTAATTTTATGATAA
This sequence comes from Parochlus steinenii, assembly GCA_038502155.1. Taxonomy (NCBI): domain Eukaryota; kingdom Metazoa; phylum Arthropoda; class Insecta; order Diptera; family Chironomidae; genus Parochlus; species Parochlus steinenii. The sequence goes on along the minus strand of JAXCIN010000030.1, from coordinate 613,362 downwards.
ACTAATTACAAATGAAATAAATCGGAACACACATTTGACGATGGCCAAATTTATTCCATAAATCTTAAAAATAAATGCAACTCAATGGAAATATTCTTAAAACTATTTAGAATATCTAAACAGGAAAATTTTACGATTTTAAATTTTTTAAATTTTATCTCTAAATCATATTTTAGTTTAGTACGTACTTTTCATTTTAATTGTGCCAAAAGTAAAAAAATGGTTGTAAGATTTTAATTTGATAATGTTAAAAAGTTCAAAATTTTATAAGAAAAATTTTATTTTGTTTATTTCAGTAAAATTTATAAGTACAATAAATTGTTAGCATACAATGCATTTTTTGAATAAAAATGGCAAATAAATATAACGTTATGAAATATATTCGACAACAATTTATAAATGTAGTTAAACTTTATTATAGAAATGAGAAAATCAGAATTTTAACAAGAAATAGTTTTAGAAGCAACTAAAAATCTAACTGCACAAAAAATAGTTGAAACTGAGCAAAAATATTAAAACAAAATTTTAAACCATTCATTGTCACTTGATAAATTATTTATCCTACTCTATGTAATTAAAACATACTTCATAAAACTATTAAAAAATTACGATACAAAAATGTCAAAAACTTGTTTTAATTTTAAAAAGCCCCAAAAATATACTTTCGATTTATTTTAAACGGTTTTTTGGAATTCAGTAAATTTTCATTTGTCCTTAAAGCTCACAGAAGTTCAATTTATCTAGTCCTGCCATCTATGGTGAGAACTGGATGAAGGTTTAAACATGAGAAAATCGTAAAGGAAAAAATTTTCAACAGAAGCCACCCCCAATAAGGAAAATTTCCCATTCATAAAACCAATGTCACACTCTGGTGCGTGAGACAAGGAAAGGAAATTCATGTCAGTATGAGTGCCATTTTTTCTACCCCTACTTTTTTGGTGAGAGAAAAAAGTTTCACCCATTTTTCACTTTCACTATTCTGTTGATATGTACAGTACTCAGATGAGCTCGGCTCATCACGCATACATTGGAAAAGCGTTTTCGGGAAAACTCGCATTATGTGTTACAATTTTTATTAAATTTTTATGCCTTATTTTTTTTTATGCTCACGTTTTCATTGAAACTGAGAAGAAATTCGACTGACTTTATACATTATACGTTATTTTGAACTATGCCCAACTACCAATCACATGCGTTCATCTGAAATTCGTTTGAAATTTATGTTTTGTTTAAATTTCAATAGAAGATTCATTTGTGAGAGAATTCCAGATTTCTTCTTTTGACGATAGAAAATCCTATTCCATTTTCAATTAAACTTTCCCCAAAATTAAAAAAGAAAAACTCAAAACTACACAAAAAGATTTGTGCTGATTGCTCGAGCTTGTTTGCGATTCGAAGAATTATGCCTTTGGATATGCTGTCTGATCTTACCAATATATTTCTACTAATATTTTTACAAGAATATTTTTAGTTGAATTTTTGTAGAAATAAATTATTTCTACTAATATATCTACTGAAATTTCTACTACTAATTTTACTTTCTTGTAGAAAAATTTTCGTAGAAATATTAGTACGAATAAAATATTTTTACTTATACTTCTACTACAAATTTTAAAGTAAAAATAGTAGAAATAAATTATTTTTACTAATATTTCTACTAATATCTTCTAATTCATACTAATACTAACAAATTTTTATTTTCTACTTAAGAAAAATTTAGTAGAAATATTATTAATAGGAATATTTATAAGTAGAAGTATTTTAGCAAATAGGAATAATTAATTTCTTAAATCATTTTTGTAGAAACATTAGTAGAATCTACTAATATTTTATAAACATTCTTGAAGAAATATAATATTTCTACTAAATATTACACACTATATGATATACTATATTTCTACTATATTAAAAAAATATGTTTACTCCTAGAAATTTAATATTTCTACAAAAAGAAAAATTAAACCATAGCTCCTTTAGTTGTGCTTCTTATCTCAATCCTCACCTTATTATATTAGTAACAATTTATTTTAGTAGGAATAAATAAGTAGAAATATAAGTATAAATATATTGGTAAAAATCAAGTAGAAATATTTCAGAAGATATGCTGTTGTCTGACATCAAATGAAATTACTTATATAACTTGCCTTACATTCTTCACTTATTCTGGAAGCTCGTAAAAAACGAAACAATAATAACATTTTTTGGGGAAATTAAAAAAGCTCTTTGAATGTAAAACTCCGCATTTTTATGGAAGATTTTAATTTTCCTATAAAAAAGAATGCGAAAGATAATCAAAAATGTAAAATGTAGTAAAAAAATTTATGATTTAACGAATAAAAAAGAGGAAATTTTTTAATGTTTGGCAAATAAAAATGCAAGCAGAATATGTAAAAGTTTTCCAGCGCCATAATTTTTGCAAAAGGTCTTAATGGTTTGAAATGGTGGAATCTTTTTGTATCATTATATCCCACCACCATAAAAGTATGTTTTTATGTTTATTTTTATTTAAAAAAACTGCGCTATAATTTCTTCTAAAATACATCGTCCTTGGTGTTTGTCTTAAAAAGTCATGGATGGACATTTGGTAGTTAAAAATGTTTAAAAGATTAACTGAGATTTTTATAAGCCTCGTTTAAGGTTGAATTGAAAAGTGTCTTCTGCAGTCAATTCCCAAACTCCCTTAGTGGAAGTTTATGAGGTCTTCTGGTTTTCTTCTAAAATAATATTTAAATAATAAAAGCCATAATAAGAAAAAATTTGATTATAACATATCCGCATGTTTTTAAAATTTATAGAGCAATAAATTTTTGGCTGTTTTTTATATTTTTCATTCCTTATTTTTAGTATGTTTTTGGCGAATTCATTTATTTATTATACATTTTTTACAGATACTGAAATAATTTTTTTTATTTGCCCCAATGTAGGTACTGCCTTTGGAGATCCATTTTTTACCAAAGCTGAAAAAATCCTCACAAACGCATTCCTCTCGAGCATAAATTCAACGGTTTCGGGATGTTTAGTGTGTAATAAATTTATGGTTGAAGATACATTTTTTGTGTTTTATGAGCAACACTAAAAGAATTTGTAAAAATTATGAATTTGGTAGATAGTAAGGAGTCATAATAAGAAAAGTATGTTGCGTCTGTTTTACACTAAAAATATCTGCAAGTCCAATGAATATATGAATAACTGCAGGGCATCTCTGAATATATATTTTACTATGCTAATTCAAATTTTTTATAAAACTTTAGTCGTAGTTTATTTTTTAAATGCAAAGGATAAGACTGTTTTTCTTGTTTTTAAATCTCGCGCTATTTTTCAGAAATAACTTTGCTTTGTGATTTTATCAAGACTAGGCCGGGTAAAAAATTTCTGGTAAAAGATTTCTGTATGAAGTACGTATAAACAATGTATTTCAAGGATAAAGAACTTTTGAGGAATGCGATAACAAGCTAATTTTTAATATAAATTAAACTGCTCTATTTTTGCAAAGCAATTATACCATTTTTTGAAAATGATTGTCATTTTTTAAATGAAATTACCAGGAAATTGAAAATAGTTAAACAGGTGTTTTGAATCAGACTATATTTAAAATGGAAATAAATATATTAAAAAACATTTTATGGACCTTATAAAAAGAACAATTCTGTACGCTAAAAATCCATTAAAAATTTCGATTGAATTATAGAAAAACCAGATTTATGTTATAAAGTTAATATATATAAAAAAGAGCTCTTGTTTGTTTACGCAACAATAAATTTATTTTAATACTTGAATAAAAGAAGTACCCCCAGAGATTTCGGAGGGGTTGTCATGAACCTCTTATCTCTACGAACTGTTATAGTTGATTGAAATAACTTTTCTGGCGACTCTGACAGGGACTAGCTCCACTAAAATCCATCAATCTGGAACCAATAAAGGAAGATTATAAAATATGTTGAAGAAACAAATTTTGACGACTAACAATAAAAAACTTATATCGCTTTCGGCTCAATTTCCATAAAAACGCACAAATTGCCTGTCATTAATATTTGATTCCTTCTTTAATCTTTAATATTGCTGGAATTCTGTACCTTAAAATTGCTAGCTTGCCAAGTTGGTAATGCCAGCAAAGTAAATTTGAATAGTTTTTTATAATTTGAAAAGTTTGCGCCATTTCTGTATAAATTGCTTCTTCTAAGCTTTCGTTGTCGCTACACCAACTTTTATTGATTAGTTTTTTATTCAAAACTGCGCCCAAAAACTCCCAACCACCCTTTGTCAGCATCCCTTCTACACTCCTCATTCCACCATGTAATCATCATTTTGTTATCATGGTAATAGTAATTATTTTTTCTATATATTTTTAAAACGAGGCAAAAAATCTATTTGCATAAAATTCACGGGCGAAATTGTGAGTGGGTGTTGGGTTTAGTTTCTATTGCTATCGCTCGTTCACTGTTTGTTGATTATACAAATTTTTAGCTGGAAAAAAGGGATGAAAATATAGAATAATAATAATCCGAAATATAGGGGACATAAAAGTATTTTTCAACGTTTGGAAAAACTCGAATAGAATTACCATTTTACAACTACAACTTTTTCATTTGAGAATTTTAATTTCAATGTTACTTGTTCGCTTAATGTTGTTTTGTTGTTGCAAAGGGTGGCCCGATTCACTTTTATTACGGATTCTGGCTTATCTTTCATTGAAACTCGCTACTTTTGTGCCCTCAACATAAACTTGGTACACACTTTTCCTCTTTTTCGGCTGCTTTTGTTGCTGAATCTTGTTTTTTTTCCAACGTACATAAAATGTCTATGCATATGAACGTACACTTATAGGTTTCTTTACATTAAAATATTTTATTTTCAGTTTTCCACAATTTTTCCATTTACCTTTTTAGTACAAGAACATTTTTTGCGCTACACGGGGGAAACTTGATGTTCAAAATGTTTTTGGAATTTGTTTATCAATTTTACTATTAAATCAAAATTTCCATGGCCAATACTATTTATTACGAACGTAATTTGCTACAAATACCTTGTAATTTTACAAATCTTTAAAGTGCAAAAGTGCTTTTTATTTAATTTATACTCCAGAATGATGTAATTTAGATATACATTTCATAATTGAAATAGACTATAGAAATAAGTATCACTAGCCCCTCAGTGCTTCAAAATAATTTCGGTACTGGGAGGGAGATGTAGTGAGAGGTGAGGGATTTGACTAAAGTGTTTAGATGAACGCGAAATTTTTTACCCATAAAAAACTACGGTTTGAGGATTTTTTTTCGTTTTCAGGATAATGGCAAAAACAAAAGAACGTGAATGTATACTCTTGATAAAAGAGGCAGAAATCTCTTCTTTCAGAAAATGGTGAAGGGCGCGAGTGGGGCCTCATTCATAACAAATTTAAAACTTCATTTTATAGGTTTTTTATCTTGTATAATTCTATACCCGTAATAACGTTGCGAATATATCCCTTTTTCTCCCGTTTTCGCCTCATTTTATTCGTTGTTGCTGGGTGCTCTCATCCTTCATAACTACCCTCTATTCTTCTTGTAACCAACTAACTCACACCGTTAAAATTGTTAAACAACTTCTTGTGGAGCTTTTTTGATGATTTTTATACATATTTTTTTTATTTTACTTTTTAATTTTGGTGGAACGAGTCACGAGGTTCCGGGTTTTTTGTATTTTCGGGGTTCAAGTGGTGGTGGCTTTTTTCCTACACAACCAGAATGGAATGTTTAAATGCACAGTGTGTTTCAGCAAAAAAAATTGTATTAGATAACAACTAAAATTGTATTAAAAATATATCACACAAAAAATTAATGGTCAAAAGAAGTTAGCGGTACATTTTGATTCTCAATGTTATTCAAGCTCAGCCGTCATAGGATTGAACCAATCTGTAAATGTTTTTTGTATTTTTAATTAGACAGCCCCTAAAACTAATCCAAAAGCTCATACGTAGCAGCTTCGCATCTCGCGGGTACATCCTGTAACATTCACGACCACGCCTAGCGTTTTAGAAAATTTTGTTTAATTTTTTGTGTGTGCGATTATAAAATATAAAATATATACAATATTTTTATTCCATTATATATTTCGTACTTATATCATGCATGTACATACGAGATTTTAATTTTTATGGTTTTAAGCGAATATATGCGAAATTTAAATTAATTTTTGTGTGGAAAGGTGAAGCTTCTTTCCGTGTGTAAAAAATATATGAACAGGGAGAGAGGTAGGCACTTATTTTTTTGTATAATTAAAAAATTCATGTGATTTTTTGCGAGTATGGTAATTCGTAATGATAATAATATATGTGTATGCCATGTTTCAGGTGAACCTGTTTCAATATTTGATTTGAGTCCGGGTGACCATCACCATTATTATCTAAGGAATTTGCATAATTCCTATCAAGCACAAATTCTTTCAAATCAAGTACTTTCATTTCAGGATAATAAATAATAGCAACTACCAATCATTGAGTGATGTGGCATCAGTTGTCAATAATTTTTTAATGTATATTTTTTTAATATAAATAGCAACATTTTTAAATCGCCTACCCAAAGCAATTTTCCCCATCATTATTCGTACTTTTTTGACCAAAAAAATGCAAAATAATTTATTTTAAAAAATCCACCCTCTCATTGGACGAAAAAACTAAGTTATATTTTTATTTTTATTGTTATTCGTATGATTGTATTATTATATTGATTTTAATTTGTTTTTTTTATTGGACCAACTTTTTCTCTCATTTTTATGTATTTTAAAAAATAAAATAATTTTATATTGTATTGTTGTTGGTGTTTTGCTATGTGCTGGCGCTACGAGAACGTAGAGTGTGAGGGCAAATAACTATTTTTCAATTATTAAAATAATTAGTATTGCGCAATTTTTTATTTCCAATTGATTGGCTTATAACATTTTATGTTTAAAAAAGGCATTTTTTATTTTTTCGCCATCATTGCTTTTTTCCCACTCATAATAATTTTCATAAATAAAAAAGTTTACGTATCGTTTAACAAAAATGCAGAGATAAACGCATGGGAAGTAACAAATAGTTAACCCTCCAGTGGGAATTTTTAATTGAGACATTTTTTAGTTTAAAATATACATATCTTATCTTCCCAGGAAATAATTATTCAAAAGAATCATACAGATATTATTTCAGAATTCTGAAATTTGAAATGAAAGATTTAAATTATATCCTCGCCAAATCTATACCAAACTTTATTGTAAGGGGTAAAGTGAGCTATTTGCAGCATTGCTTTACAAGTCATCATCAGTTCATCTTACAACTTTGTGCAATATCCTTTTACCACTCTGGAAAGCCATTGAGCCGTTTGCGAAAGCGTTCGTCTCGAGACTAAACGGAGGAAACTGTTCCGGGGATTTCCCATCTTTTACCATCTTACATACTTTGGCCCACTCGTAGCAATCTCCGTGATAATATTCCTCAATGAGTGACTGACTAAACGATGACTGACTAAAAATGTGTTATCCTTCACCCTTCACAGAAAAATTTGTATATATATTATTATTGTAATATCAAGAGCAACAACAATGAGACGAAGAAACATCAAGAAAATGGAAAAAATGTGAAAATGTGTTTATTTTTCTTCGTCATTTTCTTGGGGCTTTTCTCAAATATCCTACACGGTATGCCTGTTGTCTGAAATATTCCGGCAAAGCCATATTTATATCGCAAAACATTGTGGAATGAATTTGTGTGTACGAGGATTCTCAAGGATATGGACATAGGGTAGAAGAAGAATAAATTATACAAATGTACAGCATGGTATGTGCTGCTGGAATAAGGAGCCAGATAAAATCAAAAAGATATATATGAGCATGTTGCTTGCCGTTGACCTAGAAAATGTTCTTATTTATATACCAGCGCTTCTCAGTGGAAATTATATATAAGAAACAGGTGCCCCATTTATGTAATTTATATTATGGATATTGTTTGTTGTACATAAGATTATGTATTGTAGCGAAAGACACATTTTTAACAAGGAAGAATTTCTGTTTTTTGGAAAATTTATACAAATTGAATGCTAAGAACGTTTTTGTCACAAGAATTTGCGATTCTTCATGGAACGATTTTTCATGTTCTTTTGTGACAATGAAAATTGTATGAATGATCTTGGGGAATTTCCAGAGAAGTGCGTTTAGAATAACCTTATTAGTTATTGGGGCAGCACAATTTCTGAATTTCCAAATCTTGAAAGGTCATACTGAATCTACGTGGATTCACTTAAAAGTGGCTTTCTTGTCATGATACAAAAGATCACAGTAGAAAATGTATTGTTATGGCTCTTTTGTAATGATTTTTCAAAAACTGGTAGTCAATTGCTGGAATTAAATAATATAGTCTTTCAAGAAACATAATGACTATATTCTTATAAGTGCTGAATACATTTTTGATTGGTTTTATTAATTTTTTGTGCACACTGCTTTCACTTTAATTTTGATAAGATGTAGTTTCCTCATTCTGCAAAATATTCAATGTTGCAATGATATTTTTGGCCACCATTGTAATTGTATGTGAAAAGCAGTTTTCAACAATAAAAAAATTTAAAATAAAAAATTTGAAAATGAAAATCACATTAGATATAAAATTTTACAAAATATATTATGTTTATCCCTGATATTACATTGAATTGTGCAGGTTTTTGATTTCAAAAATATATATTTTTCTTTTTCAATCACTACCAAATTAAATGAATTTCGATATTTTAACGCGTTTCATTCAAAAATAACCATGAAATCCGTGAACCAATGCACAAGGCACACACAACTTCAATTGTAAAGAAATTGCTGAGGCAAGCAAACTTTTTTGGTGTTCATGTTTCAAGTGTCTGTCGAGATGCAATGAAGTTTTTGCACCAAAGAGTTGTAAGGCAAACAATTTTTTGTTGTTAAAAGATCGTGGATATATATTTCTTTTGGGTTTTTTTCATTGCGTTAAACCATTTGCCCTTTGCCATTATATATTTTATGCATGCTATTTTTACCGTTATGTTTACTGATTTGGAAACATTTTTTAAAATTTGATGGAGAGATTTAATGGTTTTTTATATATCTGATATGCTGTTAGTTATATTCAAATGTTGTTCAAGAAAACTTTTATGAACAATATTCTATATTTGAAAAATAAAGTACTTTTAAGTTGGGCCAGCTATTATTCTTCTTCACACAACATTCATGAGAAAAAACCCACAGTTCAATAGAACTTTCAGCCGTTTTTGATTGTTCAACTGAGACTCCATTTGCTAACATTCAAACTACAGCGTATGAATTAACAATTTTCAATATACTATAGCCATACTAAAAATGTTCTAAAATTTAAAATAAAAGTATTACGATATTAACCAATGAGTCCTCGACTATAAATAAATTTTAATATTCCATGCAATATTTATACATATATACATTATACATAAAAGATGACACTTCCTAGGTAAATAGATTTACAAAGTGGACATCTAATCTAAATTCAATACTATACCGATGATTTGATTGTTATCTGATTTAAAAATGTGTTCCAATCCCTTGCATGCAATACATAAATTCTACGGTTAATGCCTAAATGGAATTTGTTGTTGAATACGTATATTATAAAGTACTGTGTATATTTAGTTAATGGATTTTTAAAGTCAATCATTTTTGGTTCAAGATTTATTGCATGAAACGGATTTCAAATCTGCAAAAGCTTATTTTCACATTTCCATTCTACTTAATTGAAAACGCCTTCTCATGAATATCCAGCCACCTTGCCGCTGCCTCCCTTTAGCTCCTATTCAACTTTTCAATTACAAAATGTATTAAAATGCTTTTTCTATACAATTTTTTTTAGTTTGCTCAAATTTACTTTTTCTCATTTTTGTGTGTTTAATTCTTATACGTGTTTTTTTTGCGCTGTCGAGGAGGGAAAGAACTTTTTTAACAAACTCAAACCTATCTAGCAACGAGAAGCGAGCAAAAAATCCACGTTTACCCGAATCTAATTCATTTCAATCTAAGCAACTATACAGCTATACATTTTTCATTCTTTTATATTATTCCTTGTTGCTACCGATGCTGCTGACTGTAGTGGGTGTAGATTTTTGTATTGTAAATATGGAGCTTCGTATATATCAAAAAATATTTCGTTTGTATAAAGAAAGCAAGCGTGGGTATGTATTGATGGAAATTGATCACATTTAATGGAATCTATTCACATATGATCTGTTGACTTGATTGTAAAACATATTTTACCTAATCATGAATATCTACTAAAAAATTTGACAATTTAAGTGATATTTTTTTGAATTGCAAACAATACTCAAAAAAGACTTAGTTAATTGATGATCCACCCATTGATATCTCCTAGAAAGCAGTTTTGAGTCCCAAATTCCAAATGCCGAGCATCTCAATTGACGAAGTCGACTCATCCGCGATTCTAAAATACTTCGAAGTGCGGATGAAACCCAAAAACTCAAAAAGTATACTTTTTACAGTAATATAAGCTTTTTACAGCAGTAAGTATGTACATCCACTTTTATAGTGAGTGTTAAAACTTGGATCGATATAAAAATATAATGTGAAATACATAAAATGTGTGTTTTTTAAATTTAGCGAGGATTTTATATGTTTTTTGCTACACCGCGCGTTTTCCTTTTTTCAGCTAAGAGAAAATGAGAAGGCATCCCGTACTGGAAAATATTTTCTCGTTACTAAACACACACACGATTTTTTGTGTGTGCTCCACGAATAACGTTGATCATACACGGAGAAACCCCATTAACGTCCTTAAAAGTAGCGCTCATCCCCGCACTTCTAATTTCTATTTCATCTTTTTCATGCCGGGCTAAAAAATATGTACGCACACGGGATATATGATTATACATGTACGTTTCTACAAACATACTTTTATTTTAAAATGGAGATGCTGCTGTTGCTCTCGCTATATAAAAACATTAAAAAACCAACGTTTAATGTGGAATAATAGCAATAATACTAAGATATAATATAACTAAAAAAACTGAAGGCAGAGGAACATAAAAAGCATACGAAAAAGTAGAACGGTTACTAGAAGTCGGAAATTGTACTGCATAGAAATAAATCTCAATATCCTTCTTTTTTTTAGAAGATGACTTCAATCTCTACCTTATTTTAAGAACGCACAAATATTTTGCTTTTAAAATTTTCAAACAAAATTCATATATATCGAGACCAAATTATGTGAAAATCTTCCCCATACAATGACACTATCCCGAAAAAAGTGCTGCGAAATAAGCAAAAAGTTTGGCGTTTTCCTCTGTTTTTCTTTGCCGCTTTTCCCTTGGAAAGTTTGCTATTATTATTATTTATTGTATGTAAAAAGCTGTACATGGCAAGCATAAAACTCTAACGGGAATAGTACTTTAACGCTTTTTATATATTTTATAGTCATTCATATCGTAAAATAATATTTAAAAACAGCACACATGTATGTGCTCCTTATTCTCTTCTTTTGCATATCTTTTATATGACTTTGAAAATGTAATAATAATAAAAATGAAAATGTATATAAAAGTAGTAAAAAATAAAAGTGAAATTTGTTTATACGCAATTTTATGATAGAAAAATGCTGTATAATGTAGCTGCAAAGCAAGAAAGCTCTTGCTTTTAAAAGGTTTCCCTTGAATTTTTAAAACCGAATGGGAAAAGAACAAACATAAAAGTTTAAAAACTCTGCGGGCCCATAACTTGGACTATATTATGTGCTGAGAATTAAGGCTGTTTTTTTTGAAGTCTTTTAAATTTTCTGAAGTTAATTAAACATTCTATTTTCTAAAATAAGCAAGTTTTCAAATATATTGATAACGGTAATTTTCTTTATATTTTTGCTGGTTGATTATTTCATTTGAAATTGTAAATTGATGAGAAGTCCTGGTGTTTCATTAATTATAGCATAAACCTCAGTTACTCAAAAAACAGTGAAAACAAATCTTCAGTTTTTTTTCTGAGTTCTTGAGAAAAATATTAAAAGCTTCATTTGCTCAAACGAGCGTGCTAAAATTAATATCTTGCAGGAATAAAAATATTACATAATATATTTTAATTATTATTGCGTACAGAGTTTTCTTTTATAAGATCTTTTGTTGACAACACAGATGATGAATTTTTAATTAAGTCTATAATCAAATTACACACAAACTTTTGATAAAAATTTGAATAAATTTTTGATGGATACGAAAAATTCTGTAGAAAAATTCATATAATATTCAAATATGTAATTATTCAATTTGGGAGTTGAAACAGAAAATAAATTTAAAAAATCTAATTAAAAAAATGATCCAATGGCAAACTTTTATACATTTTTCTTTTTTAATTTTTTCATGGTTTTCAGCAAACTGTGCTCAAAAAATATCCTTTGCAATTTTTTGAACATTACCATCGAAAAAGCCATATTTTTTAAATCATTGATTGGTTAATTTGGTAAAAGTTTATAATATAAAAAATTCAAATAATTTTTTTCAGCAAACACTGATTTTTTTTGAAAATAATATTAATATTTTATGTATCAAATATATGCAAAAAAGATAAAATGAAGCTCCGTAATGGATGATTTAACTTCTGAACTCAACTTTTACTTAATGACTAAACCTTTTTTGTGATGAGTTTTGTTACTTTGATTATTATTCTGTGTAAGATGTTCTACATAGTTTGGACCATGGAGTCATTCTTTTTTTAAGGGTCAAAACTTCAGTGATTTTGTTAGAACCGAGGCTTGAATTTCATTTACAAGAAAACAATTAGTCTTGGGAGGAGCTGAACCAAACTTTAGGGTTCTAAGGCGTTTTGGCTTAGTGAAGGTTTCAAGTGTAAAGGACAATTTATTAAGAAACAGTGTTCTTGGTGTCCCAATTCTACCGGATGGCCACCATTTTTTTAATTTTTTGAATTCACTTATCTATATTTTGTGTGAGGATTTTATTATTGAAGTTGGATCCCCAGGAAAAAAAAATGAAATTTTACCTAATATTGAAAAGCTCTGTTGCTTTCGAATTAATTATTATAAAACCTTCTGAAACTAAATATATTTAATCATTTCACCACCTACTAATTACCTTTATTTTGGAAACATGCTCAAACTTTTCAGGCCAAAAAATGTTAGCGGAAAATTGAAAACCAACACATTACGTTGAATTGCTATAATTAATATATCCTTTGAGCAGGGTTACAGACTGAAGATTGAGAGTGGAGCGTAAATAAATTTGTCAGTAGCCCTGGATTGCAATGCATATGCAACTTGTCAGAAACATGTGACCAGCTCAGCCAAGGTCACAGAATTCCATTCCATTCCATTCGTGGCGGAAATGAGCATAGCTACGCGAAATGTGA
>JAXCIN010000029.1:0-30903 GCA_038502155.1 Parochlus steinenii | reverse complement strand
CAATTATTAACGTAAAAATAGACTAATCCCCTAATAATCCCGCCATATTTCAAAAAATATAAAAAGTTAGGCATTAACCCACCTAAAACGATCCCTATATGAGCTACCGAAGAATAAGCAATAAGAGCCTTTAAATCAGTTTGCCGTAAACAAACCAAACTAACTAAAACGCCACCCACCAATCTGATAGAAATCCATCAATAATTAAAGGATAAGCCCGCTTCTGTTAATATAGGAAACACACGAATTAAGCCATAACCCCCTAATTTTAATAAAATCCCAGCTAAAATTATTGACCCGGCAACAGGGGCTTCTACATGAGCCTTGGGTAACCATAGGTGGACTAAAAATATAGGCATTTTAACTAAAAAAGCAAAAATTAAAGATAAATAAAGCAATGAATAAAAAACGGATCTGTTCATTAAAAGAAAAAAATTTATAGTATAAACAGACCCCATTAAATAAAAAATACCGATTAATAGGGGTAAAGAAGCAAGCAAAGTGTAAAATAAAAGGTACATTCCAGCCTGCAGCCGCTCAGGTTGATACCCTCAACCCAAAATCAAAAATAATGTTGGAATTAGACTTCTTTCAAAAAATAAATAAAATAAAAATAAATTAGAGGCTCTAAAAGTCAAATAAAGTATAACCAGTAAAAACAAAATTATTAATAAAAAAAAATTACTATAATTATTTAATCGAAAAACAGTTTCTCTTGCCATAATTATAAGAGTACAAATCCACAATCTTAACAAAATCAGGCCATAAGACAAAACGTCTGAACCTAAAAAATAACTAATATTTATTCAATGAAAGCTATAAAAATTTAAAACGATAAATAAAAAAGAAATCAAAAAAAAATAATTTTGAACCGTTCAAAATCTTTTTTTTAAAAAACATAGGGGGGCTATAAAAAATAACATTATTAAAAATTTTAACATTGAAGAATTGAAAAAGTATTAAAATAATCATTTCCATGAGTGCGAATTATAGAAACTAAAATTGAAAGGCCTAAGGCCCCTTCACAAACTCTAAAAGTTAAAAATATTATTCTAAAAAACCCCTCATAATTATATAAATTTAAGTATATAAAAATAAAAAGAAAGAGTCTTAAAACAATAAACTCTAAGCTTAATAAAGTAGATAACAAATGCTTACGGTTAGAAACAAAAACGATACAGCCTCTAAAAAATAAAAATAAAGGTAAAAATCAGCCTATAAATGTCAACATTAGTTTTAATAGTTTAACAAAAACATTGGTCTTGTAAATCAAAAATAAGAAAAATTTTCTTTTAGATCTTCAGGAAAAAAGAAAGCAATCTTTATCTCTAATCCCCAAAATTAATATTTTAATTAAACTATTTCCTGAAATTATACAATTTATTATTTCAATAATAGCCTTTATTGTTAGATTTATTTTTATACAAATAAAACATCCTTTAGCCATAGGGTTAATATTACTTTTACAAACTTTATTTATTTGCTTAATCTCAGGGAATTATAACGAATCTTTTTTTTTTTTTTGATTCTCTTTATGTATTATTTTTAATTTTTTAGGAACAAATCTTAATAAACTTTATAATTTTCCAACCAACCTATTAACAATTTTATTAATTAATTATTTATTTTTGACCCTGATTGCAGCCGTAAAAATTACAAATATTTTTTACGGGCCCCTGCGACCTAAGTCTAAATAATAACAAATGAATAAACCACTACGATTGGAACACCCATTATTTAAAATTATAAATAATGCATTAGTTGATCTGCCAGCTCCTTCAAATATTTCTGCTTGATGAAATTTTGGGTCTTTACTAGGATTATGCTTAATTACTCAAATTCTAACAGGTCTTTTTTTAGCAATACATTATACTGCAGATATTGAAACTGCATTTAACTCAGTAAATCACATTTGTCGAGATGTAAATTACGGGTGATTATTACGAACCCTACACGCTAACGGAGCCTCATTTTTTTTTATTTGTTTATATATGCACGCAGGACGAGGAATATATTACGGGTCTTATCTTTATACCCCGACTTGAACTGTCGGTGTTATTTTATTATTTTTAGTTATAGGAACTGCTTTTATAGGATACGTTCTACCTTGAGGACAAATATCTTTTTGAGGAGCAACAGTAATTACGAATCTTCTATCCGCAGTTCCTTATTTAGGAATTGATTTAGTTCAATGATTATGAGGAGGATTTGCAGTTGACAATGCAACTCTAACGCGATTTTTTACATTCCACTTTTTATTTCCTTTTATTGTTGCGGGACTAACAATAATTCATTTATTATTTTTACACCAAACCGGATCTAATAACCCCCTAGGGATTAATAGAAATATTGATAAAATCCCATTTCACCCATATTTTTCTTTTAAGGATATCTTTGGATTTATTATAATAATTGCGCTATTAATTCTTTTAACCCTTATTTCTCCTTACGGTCTGGGAGACCCCGACAATTTTATTCCTGCTAATCCGTTAGTAACTCCCCCTCACATTCAACCCGAATGATACTTTTTATTCGCATATGCTATTTTACGATCAATTCCCAATAAATTAGGGGGAGTAATTGCTTTAGTTTTATCTATTGCTATTTTGTTAATTTTACCTTTTACAAACATTAGAAAATTCCGAGGAATCCAATATTACCCGATAAACCAAGTATTATTTTGAATCATAGTGACAACAATTATTCTTTTAACGTGAATTGTAGCTCGCCCAGTAGAAGACCCGTATATTTTAACAGGACAAATTTTAACTGTTGTTTATTTTTCTTATTATTTAATTAACCCCCTGGTTACTAAAATATGAGACTCTTTATTAGATTAATTAAGTTAATGAGCTTGAACAAGCTTATGTTTTGAAAGCATAAGATAGAAACATTAAATTTCTATTAACTTTACTAAAAAAAGTTATTTAAATTAAACTAAAAATTAGCATCTTTACCCCAATGAAAAAAAACAAGTAATTTAAAGAAAAAGGAAGAAAACTTTTTCAAGCTAAATACATTAATTTATCATAACGAAATCGAGGTAACGTGCCGCGAACTCAAATAAATATGAAAGAAATTACAGATAATTTAATAAAAAACATCACAGAATAAACATCAGCCCCCATAAAAATTACTACAAAAAGCATTCTTATAAACAAAATACTTGCATATTCAGCTAAAAAAATTAAAGCAAATCCTCCTCTTCTGTACTCAACATTAAACCCAGAAACTAACTCGGACTCTCCTTCAGCAAAATCAAAAGGAGTCCGATTAGTTTCTGCCAAAGAAGAAGCAAATCAGACTAAAGCTAAGGGAAAACTAATAACGATAAATCAAAGGTAACCTTGGTAAAGATTAAAAGATAAAAAATTGTAATTACCCACTAAAAAAATAAAGGATAAAAGGACTAAAGCCAAACTAACTTCGTACGAAATAGTTTGGGCTACGGCCCGAAGACCCCCTAATAAAGCATAATTTGAATTAGAAGATCAACCAGCAATTATAACAGTATAAACCCCTATACTAGTGCAACACAAAAAAAACAAAACCCCTAAATTAAAAGAATACAATTTGGTTAAATAAGGAATACACAACCAAATCAATAAAGCTAAGAATAAAGAAAAAATAGGGGAAAAATAATAAGAAATATAATTAGAAACTAAAGGATAAGTTTGTTCTTTTGTAAATAACTTAATTGCATCACTAAAAGGCTGAGGAACCCCCAAAAATCCCACTTTATTAGGACCCTTACGAATTTGGATATACCCTAAAACCTTACGTTCTAACAAAGTTAAAAAAGCAACCCCCACTATTACACAAATAATTAATAAAAGGCCCCCAATTAAAGGTATAAATAATTCTACTAAAATCAAGTACTACCTGTAATATAATTTACATATATAAATTCTAAATTTATGGCACTAATCTGCCAAAGTAGCTTTAATAATTTAAATTAAAACTATTTTTAATTTTCATTTAACTGTTATTGATAATTTTTTATATTTTTAATTGAATTCAAAAAATAAAATTTTATAATTTAAATATTTGGTCCTTTCGTACTAAAATATTTTATCTTAATAAAGATAGAAACCAACCTGGCTTACGCCGGTCTGAACTCAGATCATGTAAGAATTCAAGGGTCGAACAGACCCAAACTTTAAGCTTCTGCACCTAAAAATACTCTTAGTCCAACATCGAGGTCGCAATCTTTTTTATCGATAAGAACTCTTTAAAAAAATTACGCTGTTATCCCTAAAGTAACTTAAATTTTTAATCGATAAAATCGGATCAATAATTCATAAATCAATGTTTAATAAATTTAAGAGTTTATTAAATCTTAATGTCACCCCAACAAAATAATTTTATAAATAAAATTTAAACTATTCTTTATAAATAATAAAATAAAAATATAAAGCTTTATAGGGTCTTCTCGTCTTTTAATATTATTTTAGCTTTTTGACTAAATAATAAATTTCAACTATTAATTTTTATGATACAGCATATGCCTCATCCAACCATTCATACAAGCCTCCAATTAAAAGACTAATGATTATGCTACCTTTGCACGGTCAAAATACCGCGGCCCTTTAATATAAATTTTCAGTGGGCAGGTTAGACTTTTTATAAAATTCTAAAAAGACATGTTTTTGATAAACAGGTGAACATATAAATTTGCCGAATTCATTATAAAAACCTGACATTTTTAAAATATTTTTAAATTTTAATATACTAATTTTATCATTATTAATTCATTTATTTTATTAAGATGAATATTCTAATAAAACCCTAAACTTTAACTAAATAATAAAAAATATAAAATAAATTATAACAAAATTATTAATGTTGACTATTTCTAAGCCTACAATTATATTTTGATTAAATAAATTATAGAAATTTACTTTAAAGCTCATCCCTTAAAATATTTATATTAATAAATTAAATTATTTAAAAAATAAAATAATTTAATTAAAAATATATAAATTAAATTTATTTCTTAGAAAACTAGATATATTTAAGAACGATTAACGTTTCATTTCTAATAATTCATTTTTAATACTTATGCCACAGTAACTAAAATAAGAAATTAAATCTCTTAAACTCGAGAAAAATAAATAATTATTTTTTATTTGATAAACCCTGACACACAAGGTACGATAAGTTAAATCTTCTTTTTAAATAAAAATTTTTCAATTTATTTCAATTTTCTTTTACAATACTAATAAACTATTATTAAATATATTTTTTCTTTATACAAGACTAAAACAAATTTTTATTAAAATTATTTTTATTAAAACAAATAAAACCAACAATTTTTAAATTAATAAATAAATTTTAATCAAATTAAAACGATTTGCACGTATTTATTTTCGATGTAAACGAAACGCTTTACTCATTAAGCTTTAAATTGTCATTCTAGAGGCACCTTCCAGTACATCTACTATGTTACGACTTATCTCATTTTAATTAAATAATGAGAGCGACGGGCGATGTGTGCATGTTTTAGAGCTAAAATCAATTAATTTAAATTGTTTAATAAATTTACTATCAAATCCACCTTCAATCTTTAATTTCATAAAAAAATTCATTTAACTAAATATTATTGTAATCCATTTCTACTTAATCATAAACTGCACCTTGACCTGACATCATTTATAGTTAAAAGGTTAGAAAATTATTTTCTCTCCTAAGATATTCTGATGACGGCGATATACAAATTGAAAACAAAACTAAGTAAGGTAAAACGTGGACTATCGATTACAGAACAGATTCCTCTGAATAGACTAAAACACCGCCAAATTCTTTAAGTTTCAAGAATATAACTAATAGTACTCTAATGCGACCGAAATTTATTATTTAAATAATAGGGTATCTAATCCTAGTTTTAATTTAAAAATTTTTAGCTTCAAAAAATTTTTTCATAAAAATAAATAATAATTTAAAATTTCACCTAAAAATTATTAAATTATTTTTAATTATGCTATTTTAACTATTAATAATAATATTTACTTGCATTATTTGTATAACCGCGGTAGCTGGCACAAATTTTACCAATACTTATAAAAATTACTATTTCAAAATTTCTTTTATAAACAATACCGATTACTGCGAATAAAATATAAAAAATAATTCTTTAAGAATTAAAAAATTTCTCACATAAATTTACATGTAAAATATTATTAAAGTAAATTATTTAACCAGAATAAAACATATAATTAATACTATAATAAAAAACAGCTGGGGCAAATAAATTTTTATTAAACTGTTACAATTAGGTAACAAAAATTAATTAAAAAAACTAAGAATTATTTTTTTTTAAATAACCCAATTTTTATAAAGTTAATTAATTTAATCTTAGTAACTAAAATAAGTAAAATCACTATTTCCCAACAATTTTGGGAAAAATTCAACAAAAACTGATAAAATTTTTATTCTACAATTTTAAATAAACCCCTTAAATTTTATTTAAAATTTTTTAATAATAATTAAATAATAAACTTATTAATTTAAAGTAAAAATATTATTAATTAATTAAAACTATACCGCAACTAACTAAACTTCAAGATAATCCCTTAATTTATAATGAAGTTTGCTGGTTAATTAATTTAATAAGCTATTAATCTATTTATTCGTTTATCTGACGAATAATAACAATAAATTTTTAATAAAACAATAAACTATAAAATCAATAAGCAAATAAAAAATCTTTACCCTAAAATTTTAAATAAACCCCTTAAATTTTATTTAAAATTTTTTAATAATAATTAAATAATAAACTTATTAATTTAAAGTAAAAATATTATTAATTAATTAAAACTATACCGCAACTAACTAAACTTCAAGATAATCCCTTAATTTATAATGAAGTTTGCTGGTTAATTAATTTAATAAGCTATTAATCTATTTATTCGTTTATCTGACGAATAATAACAATAAATTTTTAATAAAACAATAAACTATAAAATCAATAAGCAAATAAAAAATCTTTACCCTAAAATTTTAAATAAACCCCTTAAATTTTATTTAAAATTTTTTAATAATAATTAAATAATAAACTTATTAATTTAAAGTAAAAATCTTATTAACTAATTAAAGTTATACCGTAACTAACTAAACTTCAAGATAATCCCTTAATTTATAATGAAGTTTGCTGGTTAATTAATTTAATAAGCTATTAATCTATTTATTCGTTTATCTGACGAATAATAACAATAAATTTTTAATAAAACAATAAACTATAAAATAGATAAGCAAATAAAAATCTTTATCATACAATTTTAAATAAACCCCTTAAATTTTATTTAAAATTTTTTAATAATAATTAAATAATAAGCTTATTAATTTAAAGTAAAAATCTTATTATTTAATAATAATTAAATAATAAGCTTATTAATTTAAAGTAAAAATCTTATTAACTAATTAAATTTATAAAATAACTAACCAAGCTTCAAAATAATCCCTTAATTTATGATAAAGTTTGTTGGTTAATTAATTTAATGAGTTATTAATCTATTTATTCGTTTATCTGACGAATAAATCCGAATTTAATTAAATAAAAACCATTTTTAATAAACTATAGGCTATTTTAATATATATGCAATTAATTTAAATTCGGGCAATTGTAAAGTATAAAAGTAATTAATCAAATTATAATTTTTATTGTATTTAATAGAATTTTAAAAAGACCTGGAGTTAGATTTTTAATTTATAATAATTATGTATTAAATAATTTAAATTAATTATTAACTATTAAAGGGATTAAATTTATTTTTAATTTCATAATAACTCATTATAAATATTACTATTTTTTATTATTATAATAAAATAAATATAAAAAATTAAAATATTTAATAAATTATTAAAATTATGTAAAAATTTAATATTAAATAAATATTTTATTCTATAACGATAAAAGTACACATATATATATATATAATTATTAATGATTTATATATAATATATAGTTGAAATAGTATCATATTTTATATAAATAATTTAATAATTTAATTTTAATAAGTCTCTTCCTAGTAAGACTAATGGGAATAGTAAAAAATATGTTAATTAATAAGTCTATATAATTTAAAATTAAGCAATTATTTTTTATAAAGATATTATATATATCTTATTTAAAATAACGATTATATGAACATTATTATTTTACTTTTAAATTATTTTAAACTTATTAGATTATCTATATATTATATAAATTTTTAATTAATTAAAAAAAAAAATAAAAATTAACAGATTTTATGGCCTATTTAAACTTTAATTTTGTACCGTGTTTTTAAAAAATACATATAAATACAAAACAATTCGCCCGAATTTAAAATGAATTGCCTGACAAAAGGGTTACCTTGATAGGGTAAATCATATAGAATTGAACTATATTCATTGGCATTATGTTTAACAGAGTCAAACTGTTGCTAAAAGTATCAAAAACTTTTGTGCCTCGTACACTAAAACATACCAATTTTTAAAAAAGATAAGCTAATTAAGCTATTGGGCTCATACCCCACTTATAAAGGTTTTAACCCTTTTCTTTTTAATTTTTAAAAATTCATCAAAATTGTTATTTTTAATCACTCTAATAAGCGGAACCTTTATTACAATCTCGTCAAATTCTTGACTAGGGGCTTGAATAGGGCTAGAAATTAATTTGTTGTCATTTATTCCCTTAATAATTAACACAAATAATTTAATATCCTCAGAAGCTTCTTTAAAATATTTTTTAACTCAAGCTTTAGCTTCTTCTGTATTCTTATTTGCGGTTGCTCTTATATTTATTTTAGACACCATAAGAAATCCTTTTTTATTGAAATATAGTAATTTATTAATTTCATCGGCATTATTGTTAAAAAAAGAGGGGCAGCACCGTTTCATTTTTGATTTCCAGGAGTAATAGAAGGGATAAATTGAAATAATAGATTAATTCTAATAACATGACAAAAGATCGCACCCTTAATGCTTTTATCTTATTGTTTAAGATTTAATTTTTTATGTTTTATTGTTATTCTTTCAATTTTAATTGTCTCATTTGGTTGTTTAAATCATACCTCTCTTCGAAAAATTAATGGCATTTTCTTCTATTAATCACTGAGGGAGAATAAGTGAAGGAATAATTAAAAGAGAAAACATGTGAAGAAGAGATTTTGTATTTTATTGTCTTTTATCAACCACCATTGTAATTTTATTTCATAGTTTTAACTTATTCCACGTCAATCAAATATTTGTTTTATTTAATAACAACTCACTAATTAAATGCTCTCTTTTTGTTTCTTTTTTCTTTTTAGGGGTCTTCCGCCATTTTTGGGGATTATGCCAAAATGATTAATTATTGAATCTTTGGTAAATATAAACTCAACTTTCTTATTAACTACAATGGTATGTTTAACTTTAATTACCTTGTTCTTTTATATTCGAATTTGTTATTCCGCATTTTTACTAAATCACAACGAAAATAGTTGAAACTTCATTATTTTTTACAACAATAAAATTTATTTTATTTGTTTGTTTATCTCTTTTTGTTCTCTTTTTGGATTATTTTTTTGTAAGATTATTTTATTGAATATTTTAATTGAAGGCTTTAAGTTAATTAAACTAATAGCCTTCAAAGCTATAAATATTAGTAAAAAATCTTTTAAGCCTTAGTAACTAAAAAATTACTCCCTCAGATTTGCAGTCTAATATCATTGTTGACTATAAAGCCTGATTAAAGGAGGGCAGCCCCCATAAATAGATTTACAGTCTATCGCCTAAAATTCAGCCATTTGATCAATTTTAATTTCGCGACAATGGTTATTTTCTACAAATCATAAAGACATTGGAACTTTATATTTTATTTTCGGGGCTTGAGCCGGAATAGTGGGAACGTCTCTAAGAATTTTAATTCGAGCTGAATTAGGACATCCCGGATCTTTAATCGGAGACGACCAAATTTATAACGTAATTGTAACAGCACATGCTTTTGTGATAATTTTTTTTATAGTAATACCTATTATAATTGGAGGGTTCGGAAATTGATTAGTGCCCCTTATATTGGGGGCCCCTGATATAGCTTTCCCTCGAATAAATAACATAAGTTTTTGAATATTACCTCCTTCTTTAACACTTTTATTGGCTAGCTCAATTGTTGAAAACGGGGCGGGGACCGGTTGAACTGTTTATCCACCACTATCTTCTGGTATCGCCCATGCCGGAGCTTCAGTAGATTTAGCAATTTTTTCTCTTCATTTAGCCGGAATCTCTTCTATTTTAGGGGCCGTAAATTTTATTACAACTGTAATTAATATGCGATCTAACGGAATTACATTAGACCGAATACCCTTATTTGTGTGATCTGTGGTAATTACAGCAGTTCTTTTACTCCTCTCTCTTCCCGTTTTAGCGGGGGCTATTACGATATTATTAACAGACCGAAACTTAAACACTTCATTCTTTGACCCTGCAGGTGGGGGGGACCCTATTTTATACCAACACTTATTCTGATTTTTGGTCACCCAGAAGTTTATATTTTAATTTTACCGGGGTTTGGAATAATTTCCCACATTATTAGCCAAGAAAGAGGGAAAAAGGAAACATTTGGTTCTTTAGGAATAATTTATGCAATACTAGCAATTGGTTTATTGGGATTTGTAGTGTGAGCCCATCACATGTTTACCGTGGGTATAGATGTGGATACTCGAGCCTATTTTACTTCAGCAACTATAATTATTGCGGTACCTACAGGAATTAAAATTTTCAGTTGAATGGCTACCTTACACGGAGCTCAACTTACTTATTCCCCATCTCTTCTATGAGCCCTAGGGTTTGTATTTTTATTCACTGTTGGGGGACTTACCGGAGTAATTTTAGCTAATTCTTCTTTAGATATTGTTTTACATGACACTTATTACGTTGTAGCTCATTTTCACTATGTTTTGTCGATGGGGGCGGTGTTTGCTATTATAGCAGGATTCGTTCATTGATACCCTCTTTTTACTGGACTAACCCTTAACGAAGAATGGTTAAAGGCTCAATTTAGCATTATATTTTTAGGAGTAAATTTAACATTTTTTCCTCAACATTTTTTAGGTTTAGCAGGGATACCCCGACGTTACTCAGACTACCCAGATGCCTATACTTCATGAAACGTAGTATCAACGGTAGGCTCTACAATTTCATTATTTGGGATTTTATTTTTTTTATTTATTGTATGAGAAAGAATAATTTCACAACGAACCCCCCTCTATCCTTTACAATTAAATTCCTCAATTGAATGATACCAAAGACTACCTCCTGCAGAACATAGTTACGCAGAACTGCCTCTTTTAACTAATTTCTAATATGGCAGATTAGTGCAACGGATTTAAGCTTCGTGTATAAAGAATTTTCTTTTGTTAGAAAAATGGCAACATGATCTAATTTAGGCCTACAAGATAGAGCATCCCCCCTCATAGAACAACTCAATTTTTTTTCACGATCACACCATATTAATTCTTATTATAATTACAATTTTAGTGGGTTATTTATTGGCTATACTATGCTTCAATAATTACACAAATCGAAACCTACTTCATGGACAAACCATTGAAGTAATTTGAACTATTCTGCCGGCTGTAGTGTTAATATTTATTGCTATACCCTCTTTACGGCTTTTATACTTATTAGACGAAATTAATGATCCGGCAATTACACTAAAAACAATTGGCCATCAATGATATTGAAGCTATGAATATTCAGATTTTTTAAACATCGAATTCGATTCTTATATAGTCCCTATAAATGAATTAGAATTAAATGGATTTCGACTATTAGATGTAGATAACCGAATTGTTCTCCCCGTAAACAATCAAATTCGAATTTTAGTGTCTGCCGCAGACGTCTTACATTCATGAACAGTACCCGCCCTTGGGGTAAAAGTTGATGCAACCCCTGGCCGACTTAATCAAACTAATTTCTTAATAAATCGACCTGGGTTATTTTTTGGCCAATGCTCAGAAATTTGTGGGGCAAACCACAGATTTATGCCTATTGTTATTGAAAGAGTGCCCACTAATTATTTCATTAAATGAATTTCTAGAATAAGTTCAGCTTCATTAGATGACTGAAAAGCAAGTAATGGTCTCTTAAACCATATAATAGTAGTTTAGCAACTACTTCTAATGAATAATTCTCAACAAAAAATTAGTTAAACATATAACATTAGCTTGTCAAGCTAAAATCATTAATCTATTAATATTTTTTGATCCCTCAAATAGCCCCTATTAGATGATTGTTTCTTTTTGGTATTTTTTCTATTACACTTATTATGTTTAATATTATAAATTACTATAGATTTTTACCAAAAACCCCCAATATTGAAAAAATAAATCAATCTTTTAAATCCACATCTCTTAACTGAAAATGATAACTAACTTATTCTCCGTTTTTGACCCCTCTACCACCATTTTTAACTTATCCCTAAACTGATTAAGAACATTTCTAGGGTTAATATTTATCCCGTGTTCTTTTTGATTTATGCCCTCTCGATACCATATTATTTGAAATAATATTATACTAACCCTCCACAAGGAATTTAAAACTCTATTAGGACCTAATGGCCATAGAGGAAGATCTTTCATTTTTATTTCTTTATTTAGTTTAATCCTTTATAATAATTTTTTAGGCTTATTCCCATATATTTTTACCAGTACAAGTCATTTAACATTCACGTTAGCTCTTGCAATACCCTTATGATTAAGCTTTATAATTTATGGTTGAATTAACCACACTCAACATATATTTGCCCATCTTGTCCCTCAAGGAACTCCTGCCGTATTAATACCATTTATGGTTTGTATTGAAACAATCAGTAATATTATCCGTCCAGGAACTCTAGCAGTTCGACTAGCAGCTAATATAATTGCAGGACACCTTTTATTAACCCTTTTAGGGAATACAGGGCCTTCTTTAACATACGCCATCGTGTCACTATTGCTAATCGCTCAAATTGCTCTTTTAGTGTTAGAATCTGCCGTAGCCATTATTCAATCCTACGTGTTTGCTGTGCTTAGAACCCTTTACTCTAGAGAAGTAAATTAATGTCAGCACACGCAAATCACCCATATCACTTAGTAGACTACAGCCCGTGACCCTTAACAGGAGCCATCGGAGCCATAACAACTGTTTCAGGTTTAGTGAAATGATTCCATCAATATGACGTAAGCCTATTTGTTTTAGGGAATATTATTACTTTATTAACGATATACCAGTGATGACGAGATATTTCACGAGAAGGAACCTTTCAAGGACTTCACACCCTTCCAGTCGCTTTAGGGTTACGATGAGGAATAATTTTATTTATTGTCTCAGAAATTTTTTTCTTTATTTCATTTTTTTGAGCTTTTTTTCATAGAAGATTATCCCCATCTATTGAATTAGGGACTTCTTGACCCCCTATAGGAATTATTGCATTCAACCCCTTCCAAATTCCTCTTTTAAATACCGCTATTTTATTGGCCTCAGGAGTAACCGTAACATGAGCCCATCACGGCTTAATAGAAGGGAACCACTCACAAACAACCCAGGGGCTATTTTTTACAGTTTTACTAGGAATTTATTTTACAATTCTTCAAGCCTATGAATATATTGAAGCCCCATTTACAATTGCTGATGCCGTTTATGGATCTACTTTTTATATGGCCACAGGATTTCATGGGTTTCATGTATTAATTGGAACAACTTTTTTATTAGTATGCTTGATTCGGCACATGAAACACCATTTTTCTAAAACTCATCATTTTGGATTTGAAGCCGCCGCTTGATATTGACACTTTGTTGATGTAGTGTGATTGTTCCTTTACATCTCTATTTATTGATGAGGAGGGTAAACTTATATAGTATATTAGTATATTTGACTTCCAATCAGAAGGGCTAAAAATTTTTTAGTGTAAGTAATTTTTTCTATAATAACAATTGGAATAATCGTAATACTGATTGCCTCAGTCGTAATGGTATTAGCCTCTTTTCTCTCAAAAAAAACAACGACAGACCGAGAAAAATCATCGCCTTTTGAATGTGGGTTTGACCCCATAAACTCTTCTCGCCTTCCCTTTTCAATTCGATTTTTCATAATCGCTATTATTTTTTTAATCTTCGACGTTGAAATTGCGTTAATCCTCCCAATAGTAATAACTATAAAATCATCAAATCTAATAATTTGAACTTCCACGAGATTATTTTTTATCTTTATTTTATTGGCCGGACTTTATCATGAATGAAATCAAGGAGCCTTGAACTGATCGGCTTAATTAGGGCAATAGTTAACTATAACATTTGATTTGCATTCAAAAAGTATTGACTTGTCAATTTACCTTAAAGAATATGAAGCGATAAATTGCAATTAGTTTCGACCTAATCTTAGGTAAATCTGCCCTTATTCTCCCGCCCCCTTCCCCCGCCTTAACTTACAACATATTTTCATTATCATTAATTGAAGCCAAAAAGAGGCATATCACTGTTAATGATAGAAATGAATTTTTAATTCCGATTAAGGAAATATGAGGATCAAGTAAAAGCTGCTAACTTTTTTCTTTAATGGTTTAACTCCATTTATATTTCTAGTTTATATAGTTTATAAAAACATTACATTTTCACTGTAAAGATAAAGAACTATTCTTTTATAAATAAACTAATTTTAATTATTTAATATTTAAAAATTATGACAATCTCCGTAACATCTTCAGTGTTAAGCTCTAAATATAAGCTATTTAAATTAAATAACCATCAAACTCACTAAAATAATCACTCACAAGATAAAACTTAATAGATAAATTTTTAAGTTATTATTCTGTAGAACTTGAGTGAAAGAAGAAAGAATTTTCATAGTCTTATAAAGGTGCTGTCCCCCAAAGTACTCTCTTCAACCCTGATCAAAACTTTTAATTACAGCTATCCCAATAAAAAGAGGGCAATAAATAAAACCAGTGGTGGATAAAGACGGCATAAATCACATGGACCCAGAAAAAAATCTAACGCCATAAAGTTGTAATGACTTATTAGAAAAATACAAAGCCACATTAGACATTAGATACCCAGAAATCCCCCCAGTTAAACAAACAAACAAAGTTAAAAATTTTAAATAATAAGGGAGACAAATTATATCGGGGGTAGGAAAAATTAATCATCTTAATATTCTCCCGCCAATAACAGCTATAACTAAAAGACCGAGCATTCTTTTTAATATTACTCAACCCTCATCGTTTAAGGGGTGTAATGCATTACTGTTAAAATCCCCCGTTAAAGAATAATAAACAAGCCGGAAAGAATAACAAACAGTCAACCCCGTAGAAAAGAAGTACAAAAAGAAGCTAAATATATTCATATAAGATAAACTAACTATTTCTAAGATTAAATCCTTAGAATAAAACCCAGCTAAAAAAGGTATCCCACATAAAGCTAAATTAGCCACATTTAGACAAGAAGAAGTAAGAGGCATCTGATAAGTTAAACCCCCTATTAAACGAATATCCTGAGAATTTTTTATATTGTGAATAATAGCCCCAGCACATATGAATAATAAAGCCTTAAATAAAGCATGAGTAAGCAAATGAAAAAAAGCAAGCTTAGGAAACCCTATAGCCAAAATTCTTATTATTAGCCCCAATTGACTTAATGTAGAAAGAGCAATGATTTTTTTTAGATCAAATTCAAAATTAGCCCCCAGACCGGCCATGAATATAGTTAAACCGGCGATTAATAATAAAAATCCCCCCAATCAAGTGTCAACCAATAAAACATTAAATCGAATTAATAAATAAACCCCTGCAGTCACTAAAGTAGAAGAATGAACTAATGCAGAAACGGGGGTAGGGGCGGCTATAGCAGCCGGAAGCCAAGAAGAAAAAGGAATTTGTGCACTTTTGGTTATAGCAGCTAATATCACTAAAACGCCAATTAATATTATTTCTGAATGAGATTTTATTAGTTCAATGTAAAAAATATAATTTCAGCCCCCATAATTCAATATTCAAGCAATAGCCAACAATAAGGCCACATCTCCAATTCGGTTAGATAAAGCAGTTAATATCCCAGCATTAAAAGACTTAACATTTTGAAAATAAATTACTAAACAATAAGAAACAAGACCTAACCCATCTCATCCCAATAGAATTCTAATTAAATTAGGGCTAATAATTAATATTATTATAGAAAAAACAAATAGTAAAACCAATAAAATAAACCGATTAATATTAAAATCATCAATTATATACTCTTTTCTGTAATAAATCACTAAGGAAGAAATTAATAGGACAAAAGACATAAATATTAAACTTATTCAATCAAAAAGAAAAGTCATAACAATAGATGTAGATATTAATCTGACAATTTCTCATTCAATAAAATAAACTAATTCATTTAATAAAAACTTTACACTTAAAAGAAATAAAGTTATTCTAATAGAAAATAAAGAAATAAAACTAATAAAACAAATTGAAATAATATGCAAGATCTAAAATGAACGATATCCATATCATTGACACCACAAATCAATATTTTAATTAAACTATTTAAATATAATTATAATCATAATAAACACACATCTCTCTTTAAAATTAAAAGATTTAAGGGAAATCAATGCAAAAATAATAATAAATATTCTCGGCTGAACCCCATAGAAAAAGAATAAGCCCCAGAAAATAACTTTCCATGTTGACTATAAGAGTACAAATAAAGAGTATAAGCGGCTCTAAAAAAAGACAATAAAGATAAACAAATTATAGAAACTCAAGACCATCCTACAATTCTATTTAATAGACTAATCTCACCTAATAAATTTAGGGTTGGCGGAGCCGCCATATTTCCAGAACATAATAAAAATCACCATAAAGCTATTCTAGGCATAAAATTTAATAAGCCCTTATTAATCAATAAACTCCGGCTTCCTAACCGCTCGTAAGAAATGTTAGCTAAACAAAAGAGACCCGAGGAACAAAGCCCATGAGCAATTATTAACGTAAAAGCCCCTCTAATCCCTCAAAAATATAAAGTTATTAACCCACCTAAAACGATCCCTATATGAGCTACCGAAGAATAAGCAATAAGAGCCTTTAAATCAGTTTGCCGTAAACAAACCAAACTAACTAAAACGCCACCCACCAATCTGATAGAAATCCATCAATAATTAAAGGATAAGCCCGCTTCTGTTAATATAGGAAACACACGAATTAAGCCATAACCCCCTAATTTTAATAAAATCCCAGCTAAAATTATTGACCCGGCAACAGGGGCTTCTACATGAGCCTTGGGTAACCATAGGTGGACTAAAAATATAGGCATTTTAACTAAAAAAGCAAAAATTAAAGATAAATAAAGCAATGAATAAAAAACGGATCTGTTCATTAAAAGAAAAAAATTTATAGTATAAACAGACCCCATTAAATAAAAAATACCGATTAATAGGGGTAAAGAAGCAAGCAAAGTGTAAAATAAAAGGTACATTCCAGCCTGCAGCCGCTCAGGTTGATACCCTCAACCCAAAATCAAAAATAATGTTGGAATTAGACTTCTTTCAAAAAATAAATAAAATAAAAATAAATTAGAGGCTCTAAAAGTCAAATAAAGTATAACCAGTAAAAACAAAATTATTAATAAAAAAAAATTACTATAATTATTTAATCGAAAAACAGTTTCTCTTGCCATAATTATAAGAGTACAAATCCACAATCTTAACAAAATCAGGCCATAAGACAAAACGTCTGAACCTAAAAAATAACTAATATTTATTCAATGAAAGCTATAAAAATTTAAAACGATAAATAAAAAAGAAATCAAAAAAAAATAATTTTGAACCGTTCAAAATCTTTTTTTTAAAAAACATAGGGGGGCTATAAAAAATAACATTATTAAAAATTTTAACATTGAAGAATTGAAAAAGTATTAAAATAATCATTTCCATGAGTGCGAATTATAGAAACTAAAATTGAAAGGCCTAAGGCCCCTTC
This sequence comes from Parochlus steinenii, assembly GCA_038502155.1. Taxonomy (NCBI): domain Eukaryota; kingdom Metazoa; phylum Arthropoda; class Insecta; order Diptera; family Chironomidae; genus Parochlus; species Parochlus steinenii. The sequence goes on along the minus strand of JAXCIN010000029.1, from coordinate 12,943 downwards.
ACAAACTCTAAAAGTTAAAAATATTATTCTAAAAAACCCCTCATAATTATATAAATTTAAGTATATAAAAATAAAAAGAAAGAGTCTTAAAACAATAAACTCTAAGCTTAATAAAGTAGATAACAAATGCTTACGGTTAGAAACAAAAACGATACAGCCTCTAAAAAATAAAAATAAAGGTAAAAATCAGCCTATAAATGTCAACATTAGTTTTAATAGTTTAACAAAAACATTGGTCTTGTAAATCAAAAATAAGAAAAATTTTCTTTTAGATCTTCAGGAAAAAAGAAAGCAATCTTTATCTCTAATCCCCAAAATTAATATTTTAATTAAACTATTTCCTGAAATTATACAATTTATTATTTCAATAATAGCCTTTATTGTTAGATTTATTTTTATACAAATAAAACATCCTTTAGCCATAGGGTTAATATTACTTTTACAAACTTTATTTATTTGCTTAATCTCAGGGAATTATAACGAATCTTTTTGATTCTCTTATGTATTATTTTTAATTTTTTTAGGGGGTATACTAGTTTTATTTATTTATGTTACTTCTTTAGCGTCTAATGAAATGTTTACAATGTCTATAAAAATCCTTGTAATTTCTACAAGTGTAATTATGATGAGAATTTTAATAATTATATGTTTAGACCCCTATTTAATTCAATCATTTATTTACAACAATGAGATAAACCCACTATTTTCTTTGAGCTTAATAACTGAAGAAAATACAACAAATCTTAATAAACTTTATAATTTTCCAACCAACCTATTAACAATTTTATTAATTAATTATTTATTTTTGACCCTGATTGCAGCCGTAAAAATTACAAATATTTTTTACGGGCCCCTGCGACCTAAGTCTAAATAATAACAAATGAATAAACCACTACGATTGGAACACCCATTATTTAAAATTATAAATAATGCATTAGTTGATCTGCCAGCTCCTTCAAATATTTCTGCTTGATGAAATTTTGGGTCTTTACTAGGATTATGCTTAATTACTCAAATTCTAACAGGTCTTTTTTTAGCAATACATTATACTGCAGATATTGAAACTGCATTTAACTCAGTAAATCACATTTGTCGAGATGTAAATTACGGGTGATTATTACGAACCCTACACGCTAACGGAGCCTCATTTTTTTTTATTTGTTTATATATGCACGCAGGACGAGGAATATATTACGGGTCTTATCTTTATACCCCGACTTGAACTGTCGGTGTTATTTTATTATTTTTAGTTATAGGAACTGCTTTTATAGGATACGTTCTACCTTGAGGACAAATATCTTTTTGAGGAGCAACAGTAATTACGAATCTTCTATCCGCAGTTCCTTATTTAGGAATTGATTTAGTTCAATGATTATGAGGAGGATTTGCAGTTGACAATGCAACTCTAACGCGATTTTTTACATTCCACTTTTTATTTCCTTTTATTGTTGCGGGACTAACAATAATTCATTTATTATTTTTACACCAAACCGGATCTAATAACCCCCTAGGGATTAATAGAAATATTGATAAAATCCCATTTCACCCATATTTTTCTTTTAAGGATATCTTTGGATTTATTATAATAATTGCGCTATTAATTCTTTTAACCCTTATTTCTCCTTACGGTCTGGGAGACCCCGACAATTTTATTCCTGCTAATCCGTTAGTAACTCCCCCTCACATTCAACCCGAATGATACTTTTTATTCGCATATGCTATTTTACGATCAATTCCCAATAAATTAGGGGGAGTAATTGCTTTAGTTTTATCTATTGCTATTTTGTTAATTTTACCTTTTACAAACATTAGAAAATTCCGAGGAATCCAATATTACCCGATAAACCAAGTATTATTTTGAATCATAGTGACAACAATTATTCTTTTAACGTGAATTGGAGCTCGCCCAGTAGAAGACCCGTATATTTTAACAGGACAAATTTTAACTGTTGTTTATTTTTCTTATTATTTAATTAACCCCCTGGTTACTAAAATATGAGACTCTTTATTAGATTAATTAAGTTAATGAGCTTGAACAAGCTTATGTTTTGAAAGCATAAGATAGAAACATTAAATTTCTATTAACTTTACTAAAAAAAGTTATTTAAATTAAACTAAAAATTAGCATCTTTACCCCAATGAAAAAAAACAAGTAATTTAAAGAAAAAGGAAGAAAACTTTTTCAAGCTAAATACATTAATTTATCATAACGAAATCGAGGTAACGTGCCGCGAACTCAAATAAATATGAAAGAAATTACAGATAATTTAATAAAAAACATCACAGAATAAACATCAGCCCCCATAAAAATTACTACAAAAAGCATTCTTATAAACAAAATACTTGCATATTCAGCTAAAAAAATTAAAGCAAATCCTCCTCTTCTGTACTCAACATTAAACCCAGAAACTAACTCGGACTCTCCTTCAGCAAAATCAAAAGGAGTCCGATTAGTTTCTGCCAAAGAAGAAGCAAATCAGACTAAAGCTAAGGGAAAACTAATAACGATAAATCAAAGGTAACCTTGGTAAAGATTAAAAGATAAAAAATTGTAATTACCCACTAAAAAAATAAAGGATAAAAGGACTAAAGCCAAACTAACTTCGTACGAAATAGTTTGGGCTACGGCCCGAAGACCCCCTAATAAAGCATAATTTGAATTAGAAGATCAACCAGCAATTATAACAGTATAAACCCCTATACTAGTGCAACACAAAAAAAACAAAACCCCTAAATTAAAAGAATACAATTTGGTTAAATAAGGAATACACAACCAAATCAATAAAGCTAAGAATAAAGAAAAAATAGGGGAAAAATAATAAGAAATATAATTAGAAACTAAAGGATAAGTTTGTTCTTTTGTAAATAACTTAATTGCATCACTAAAAGGCTGAGGAACCCCCAAAAATCCCACTTTATTAGGACCCTTACGAATTTGGATATACCCTAAAACCTTACGTTCTAACAAAGTTAAAAAAGCAACCCCCACTATTACACAAATAATTAATAAAAGGCCCCCAATTAAAGGTATAAATAATTCTACTAAAATCAAGTACTACCTGTAATATAATTTACATATATAAATTCTAAATTTATGGCACTAATCTGCCAAAGTAGCTTTAATAATTTAAATTAAAACTATTTTTAATTTTCATTTAACTGTTATTGATAATTTTTTATATTTTTAATTGAATTCAAAAAATAAAATTTTATAATTTAAATATTTGGTCCTTTCGTACTAAAATATTTTATCTTAATAAAGATAGAAACCAACCTGGCTTACGCCGGTCTGAACTCAGATCATGTAAGAATTCAAGGGTCGAACAGACCCAAACTTTAAGCTTCTGCACCTAAAAATACTCTTAGTCCAACATCGAGGTCGCAATCTTTTTTATCGATAAGAACTCTTTAAAAAAATTACGCTGTTATCCCTAAAGTAACTTAAATTTTTAATCGATAAAATCGGATCAATAATTCATAAATCAATGTTTAATAAATTTAAGAGTTTATTAAATCTTAATGTCACCCCAACAAAATAATTTTATAAATAAAATTTAAACTATTCTTTATAAATAATAAAATAAAAATATAAAGCTTTATAGGGTCTTCTCGTCTTTTAATATTATTTTAGCTTTTTGACTAAATAATAAATTTCAACTATTAATTTTTATGATACAGCATATGCCTCATCCAACCATTCATACAAGCCTCCAATTAAAAGACTAATGATTATGCTACCTTTGCACGGTCAAAATACCGCGGCCCTTTAATATAAATTTTCAGTGGGCAGGTTAGACTTTTTATAAAATTCTAAAAAGACATGTTTTTGATAAACAGGTGAACATATAAATTTGCCGAATTCATTATAAAAACCTGACATTTTTAAAATATTTTTAAATTTTAATATACTAATTTTATCATTATTAATTCATTTATTTTATTAAGATGAATATTCTAATAAAACCCTAAACTTTAACTAAATAATAAAAAATATAAAATAAATTATAACAAAATTATTAATGTTGACTATTTCTAAGCCTACAATTATATTTTGATTAAATAAATTATAGAAATTTACTTTAAAGCTCATCCCTTAAAATATTTATATTAATAAATTAAATTATTTAAAAAATAAAATAATTTAATTAAAAATATATAAATTAAATTTATTTCTTAGAAAACTAGATATATTTAAGAACGATTAACGTTTCATTTCTAATAATTCATTTTTAATACTTATGCCACAGTAACTAAAATAAGAAATTAAATCTCTTAAACTCGAGAAAAATAAATAATTATTTTTTATTTGATAAACCCTGACACACAAGGTACGATAAGTTAAATCTTCTTTTTAAATAAAAATTTTTCAATTTATTTCAATTTTCTTTTACAATACTAATAAACTATTATTAAATATATTTTTTCTTTATACAAGACTAAAACAAATTTTTATTAAAATTATTTTTATTAAAACAAATAAAACCAACAATTTTTAAATTAATAAATAAATTTTAATCAAATTAAAACGATTTGCACGTATTTATTTTCGATGTAAACGAAACGCTTTACTCATTAAGCTTTAAATTGTCATTCTAGAGGCACCTTCCAGTACATCTACTATGTTACGACTTATCTCATTTTAATTAAATAATGAGAGCGACGGGCGATGTGTGCATGTTTTAGAGCTAAAATCAATTAATTTAAATTGTTTAATAAATTTACTATCAAATCCACCTTCAATCTTTAATTTCATAAAAAAATTCATTTAACTAAATATTATTGTAATCCATTTCTACTTAAAAATAAACTCATACTTGACCTGACATCATTTATAGTTAAAAGGTTAGAAAATTATTTTCTCTCCTAAGATATTCTGATGACGGCGATATACAAATTGAAAACAAAACTAAGTAAGGTAAAACGTGGACTATCGATTACAGAACAGATTCCTCTGAATAGACTAAAACACCGCCAAATTCTTTAAGTTTCAAGAATATAACTAATAGTACTCTAATGCGACCGAAATTTATTATTTAAATAATAGGGTATCTAATCCTAGTTTTAATTTAAAAATTTTTAGCTTCAAAAAATTTTTTCATAAAAATAAATAATAATTTAAAATTTCACCTAAAAATTATTAAATTATTTTTAATTATGCTATTTTAACTATTAATAATAATATTTACTTGCATTATTTGTATAACCGCGGTAGCTGGCACAAATTTTACCAATACTTATAAAAATTACTATTTCAAAATTTCTTTTATAAACAATACCGATTACTGCGAATAAAATATAAAAAATAATTCTTTAAGAATTAAAAAATTTCTCACATAAATTTACATGTAAAATATTATTAAAGTAAATTATTTAACCAGAATAAAACATATAATTAATACTATAATAAAAAAAAACAGCTGGGGCAAATAAATTTTTATTAAACTGTTACAATTAGGTAACAAAAATTAATTAAAAAAACTAAGAATTATTTTTTTTTAAATAACCCAATTTTTATAAAGTTAATTAATTTAATCTTAGTAACTAAAATAAGTAAAATCACTATTTCCCAACAATTTTGGGAAAAATTCAACAAAAACTGATAAAATTTTTATTCTACAATTTTAAATAAACCCCTTAAATTTTATTTAAAATTTTTTAATAATAATTAAATAATAAACTTATTAATTTAAAGTAAAAATATTATTAATTAATTAAAACTATACCGCAACTAACTAAACTTCAAGATAATCCCTTAATTTATAATGAAGTTTGCTGGTTAATTAATTTAATAAGCTATTAATCTATTTATTCGTTTATCTGACGAATAATAACAATAAATTTTTAATAAAACAATAAACTATAAAATCAATAAGCAAATAAAAAATCTTTACCCTAAAATTTTAAATAAACCCCTTAAATTTTATTTAAAATTTTTTAATAATAATTAAATAATAAACTTATTAATTTAAAGTAAAAATATTATTAATTAATTAAAACTATACCGCAACTAACTAAACTTCAAGATAATCCCTTAATTTATAATGAAGTTTGCTGGTTAATTAATTTAATAAGCTATTAATCTATTTATTCGTTTATCTGACGAATAATAACAATAAATTTTTAATAAAACAATAAACTATAAAATCAATAAGCAAATAAAAAATCTTTACCCTAAAATTTTAAATAAACCCCTTAAATTTTATTTAAAATTTTTTAATAATAATTAAATAATAAACTTATTAATTTAAAGTAAAAATCTTATTAACTAATTAAAGTTATACCGTAACTAACTAAACTTCAAGATAATCCCTTAATTTATAATGAAGTTTGCTGGTTAATTAATTTAATAAGCTATTAATCTATTTATTCGTTTATCTGACGAATAATAACAATAAATTTTTAATAAAACAATAAACTATAAAATAGATAAGCAAATAAAAATCTTTATCCTACAATTTTAAATAAACCCCTTAAATTTTATTTAAAATTTTTTAATAATAATTAAATAATAAGCTTATTAATTTAAAGTAAAAATCTTATTAACTAATTAAATTTATAAAATAACTAACCAAGCTTCAAAATAATCCCTTAATTTATGATAAAGTTTGTTGGTTAATTAATTTAATGAGTTATTAATCTATTTATTCGTTTATCTGACGAATAAATCCGAATTTAATTAAATAAAAACCATTTTTAATAAACTATAGGCTATTTTAATATATATGCAATTAATTTAAATTCGGGCAATTGTAAAGTATAAAAGTAATTAATCAAATTATAATTTTTATTGTATTTAATAGAATTTTAAAAAGACCTGGAGTTAGATTTTTAATTTATAATAATTATGTATTAAATAATTTAAATTAATTATTAACTATTAAAGGGATTAAATTTATTTTTAATTTCATAATAACTCATTATAAATATTACTATTTTTTATTATTATAATAAAATAAATATAAAAAATTAAAATATTTAATAAATTATTAAAATTATGTAAAAATTTAATATTAAATAAATATTTTATTCTATAACGATAAAAGTACACATATATATATATATAATTATTAATGATTTATATATAATATATAGTTGAAATAGTATCATATTTTATATAAATAATTTAATAATTTAATTTTAATAAGTCTCTTCCTAGTAAGACTAATGGGAATAGTAAAAAATATGTTAATTAATAAGTCTATATAATTTAAAATTAAGCAATTATTTTTTATAAAGATATTATATATATATCTTATTTAAAATAACGATTATATTAACATTATTATTTTACTTTTAAATTATTTTAAACTTATTAGATTATCTATATATTATATAAATTTTTAATTAATTAAAAAAAAAAATAAAAATTAACAGATTTTATGGCCTATTTAAACTTTAATTTTGTACCGTGTTTTTAAAAAATACATATAAATACAAAACAATTCGCCCGAATTTAAAATGAATTGCCTGACAAAAGGGTTACCTTGATAGGGTAAATCATATAGAATTGAACTATATTCATTGGCATTATGTTTAACAGAGTCAAACTGTTGCTAAAAGTATCAAAAACTTTTGTGCCTCGTACACTAAAACATACCAATTTTTAAAAAAGATAAGCTAATTAAGCTATTGGGCTCATACCCCACTTATAAAGGTTTTAACCCTTTTCTTTTTAATTTTTAAAAATTCATCAAAATTGTTATTTTTAATCACTCTAATAAGCGGAACCTTTATTACAATCTCGTCAAATTCTTGACTAGGGGCTTGAATAGGGCTAGAAATTAATTTGTTGTCATTTATTCCCTTAATAATTAACACAAATAATTTAATATCCTCAGAAGCTTCTTTAAAATATTTTTTAACTCAAGCTTTAGCTTCTTCTGTATTCTTATTTGCGGTTGCTCTTATATTTATTTTAGACACCATAAGAAATCCTTTTTTATTGAAATATAGTAATTTATTAATTTCATCGGCATTATTGTTAAAAAGAGGGGCAGCACCGTTTCATTTTTGATTTCCAGGAGTAATAGAAGGGTTAAATTGAAATAATAGATTAATTCTAATAACATGACAAAAGATCGCACCCTTAATGCTTTTATCTTATTGTTTAAGATTTAATTTTTTATGTTTTATTGTTATTCTTTCAATTTTAATTGGCTCATTGGGGGGTTTAAATCAGACCTCTCTTCGAAAATTAATGGCATTTTCTTCTATTAATCACTTAGGTTGAATAATTGCAGGAATAATTAACAGAGAAACCCTGTGAATAAGATATTTTGTATTTTATTGTCTTTTATCAACCACCATTGTAATTTTATTTCATAGTTTTAACTTATTCCACGTCAATCAAATATTTGTTTTATTTAATAACAACTCACTAATTAAATGCTCTCTTTTTGTTTCTTTTTTATCTTTAGGGGGTCTTCCGCCATTTTTGGGGTTTATGCCAAAATGATTAATTATTGAATCTTTGGTAAATATAAACTCAACTTTCTTATTAACTACAATGGTATGTTTAACTTTAATTACCTTGTTCTTTTATATTCGAATTTGTTATTCCGCATTTTTACTAAATCACAACGAAAATAGTTGAAACTTCAATAATTTTTACAACAATAAAATTTATTTAAGTTGTTTGTTTAGCTCGTTTTGTTCTATTTTTGGATTATTTTTTGTAAGATTATTTTATTGAATATTTTAATTGAAGGCTTTAAGTTAATTAAACTAATAGCCTTCAAAGCTATAAATATTAGTAAAAAATCTTTTAAGCCTTAGTAACTAAAAAATTACTCCCTCAGATTTGCAGTCTAATATCATTGTTGACTATAAAGCCTGATTAAAGGAGGGCAGCCCCCATAAATAGATTTACAGTCTATCGCCTAAAATTCAGCCATTTGATCAATTTTAATTTCGCGACAATGGTTATTTTCTACAAATCATAAAGACATTGGAACTTTATATTTTATTTTCGGGGCTTGAGCCGGAATAGTGGGAACGTCTCTAAGAATTTTAATTCGAGCTGAATTAGGACATCCCGGATCTTTAATCGGAGACGACCAAATTTATAACGTAATTGTAACAGCACATGCTTTTGTGATAATTTTTTTTATAGTAATACCTATTATAATTGGAGGGTTCGGAAATTGATTAGTGCCCCTTATATTGGGGGCCCCTGATATAGCTTTCCCTCGAATAAATAACATAAGTTTTTGAATATTACCTCCTTCTTTAACACTTTTATTGGCTAGCTCAATTGTTGAAAACGGGGCGGGGACCGGTTGAACTGTTTATCCACCACTATCTTCTGGTATCGCCCATGCCGGAGCTTCAGTAGATTTAGCAATTTTTTCTCTTCATTTAGCCGGAATCTCTTCTATTTTAGGGGCCGTAAATTTTATTACAACTGTAATTAATATGCGATCTAACGGAATTACATTAGACCGAATACCCTTATTTGTGTGATCTGTGGTAATTACAGCAGTTCTTTTACTCCTCTCTCTTCCCGTTTTAGCGGGGGCTATTACGATATTATTAACAGACCGAAACTTAAACACTTCATTCTTTGACCCTGCAGGTGGGGGGGACCCTATTTTATACCAACACTTATTCTGATTTTTTGGTCACCCAGAAGTTTATATTTTAATTTTACCGGGGTTTGGAATAATTTCCCACATTATTAGCCAAGAAAGAGGGAAAAAGGAAACATTTGGTTCTTTAGGAATAATTTATGCAATACTAGCAATTGGTTTATTGGGATTTGTAGTGTGAGCCCATCACATGTTTACCGTGGGTATAGATGTGGATACTCGAGCCTATTTTACTTCAGCAACTATAATTATTGCGGTACCTACAGGAATTAAAATTTTCAGTTGAATGGCTACCTTACACGGAGCTCAACTTACTTATTCCCCATCTCTTCTATGAGCCCTAGGGTTTGTATTTTTATTCACTGTTGGGGGACTTACCGGAGTAATTTTAGCTAATTCTTCTTTAGATATTGTTTTACATGACACTTATTACGTTGTAGCTCATTTTCACTATGTTTTGTCGATGGGGGCGGTGTTTGCTATTATAGCAGGATTCGTTCATTGATACCCTCTTTTTACTGGACTAACCCTTAACGAAGAATGGTTAAAGGCTCAATTTAGCATTATATTTTTAGGAGTAAATTTAACATTTTTTCCTCAACATTTTTTAGGTTTAGCAGGGATACCCCGACGTTACTCAGACTACCCAGATGCCTATACTTCATGAAACGTAGTATCAACGGTAGGCTCTACAATTTCATTATTTGGGATTTTATTTTTTTTATTTATTGTATGAGAAAGAATAATTTCACAACGAACCCCCCTCTATCCTTTACAATTAAATTCCTCAATTGAATGATACCAAAGACTACCTCCTGCAGAACATAGTTACGCAGAACTGCCTCTTTTAACTAATTTCTAATATGGCAGATTAGTGCAACGGATTTAAGCTTCGTGTATAAAGAATTTTCTTTTGTTAGAAAAATGGCAACATGATCTAATTTAGGCCTACAAGATAGAGCATCCCCCCTCATAGAACAACTCAATTTTTTTCACGATCACACCATATTAATTCTTATTATAATTACAATTTTAGTGGGTTATTTATTGGCTATACTATGCTTCAATAATTACACAAATCGAAACCTACTTCATGGACAAACCATTGAAGTAATTTGAACTATTCTGCCGGCTGTAGTGTTAATATTTATTGCTATACCCTCTTTACGGCTTTTATACTTATTAGACGAAATTAATGATCCGGCAATTACACTAAAAACAATTGGCCATCAATGATATTGAAGCTATGAATATTCAGATTTTTTAAACATCGAATTCGATTCTTATATAGTCCCTATAAATGAATTAGAATTAAATGGATTTCGACTATTAGATGTAGATAACCGAATTGTTCTCCCCGTAAACAATCAAATTCGAATTTTAGTGTCTGCCGCAGACGTCTTACATTCATGAACAGTACCCGCCCTTGGGGTAAAAGTTGATGCAACCCCTGGCCGACTTAATCAAACTAATTTCTTAATAAATCGACCTGGGTTATTTTTTGGCCAATGCTCAGAAATTTGTGGGGCAAACCACAGATTTATGCCTATTGTTATTGAAAGAGTGCCCACTAATTATTTCATTAAATGAATTTCTAGAATAAGTTCAGCTTCATTAGATGACTGAAAAGCAAGTAATGGTCTCTTAAACCATATAATAGTAGTTTAGCAACTACTTCTAATGAATAATTCTCAACAAAAAATTAGTTAAACATATAACATTAGCTTGTCAAGCTAAAATCATTAATCTATTAATATTTTTTGATCCCTCAAATAGCCCCTATTAGATGATTGTTTCTTTTTGGTATTTTTTCTATTACACTTATTATGTTTAATATTATAAATTACTATAGATTTTTACCAAAAACCCCCAATATTGAAAAAATAAATCAATCTTTTAAATCCACATCTCTTAACTGAAAATGATAACTAACTTATTCTCCGTTTTTGACCCCTCTACCACCATTTTTAACTTATCCCTAAACTGATTAAGAACATTTCTAGGGTTAATATTTATCCCGTGTTCTTTTTGATTTATGCCCTCTCGATACCATATTATTTGAAATAATATTATACTAACCCTCCACAAGGAATTTAAAACTCTATTAGGACCTAATGGCCATAGAGGAAGATCTTTCATTTTTATTTCTTTATTTAGTTTAATCCTTTATAATAATTTTTTAGGCTTATTCCCATATATTTTTACCAGTACAAGTCATTTAACATTCACGTTAGCTCTTGCAATACCCTTATGATTAAGCTTTATAATTTATGGTTGAATTAACCACACTCAACATATATTTGCCCATCTTGTCCCTCAAGGAACTCCTGCCGTATTAATACCATTTATGGTTTGTATTGAAACAATCAGTAATATTATCCGTCCAGGAACTCTAGCAGTTCGACTAGCAGCTAATATAATTGCAGGACACCTTTTATTAACCCTTTTAGGGAATACAGGGCCTTCTTTAACATACGCCATCGTGTCACTATTGCTAATCGCTCAAATTGCTCTTTTAGTGTTAGAATCTGCCGTAGCCATTATTCAATCCTACGTGTTTGCTGTGCTTAGAACCCTTTACTCTAGAGAAGTAAATTAATGTCAGCACACGCAAATCACCCATATCACTTAGTAGACTACAGCCCGTGAACTGTTTCAGGTTTAGTGAAATGATTCAATCAATATGACGTAAGCCTATTTGTTTTAGGGAATATTATTACTTTATTAACGATATACCAGTTTATTTCACGAGTTTCAAGGACTTCACACCCTTCCAGTCGCTTTAAGGAATAATTTTATTTATTGTCTCAGTATTTTTTTTCTTTATTTCATTTTTTGAGCTTTTTTCATAGAAGATTATCCCCATCTATTGAATTAGGGACTTCTTGACCCCCTATAGGAATTATTGCATTCAACCCCTTCCAAATTCCTCTTTTAAATACCGCTATTTTATTGGCCTCAGGAGTAACCGTAACATGAGCCCATCACGGCTTAATAGAAGGGAACCACTCACAAACAACCCAGGGGCTATTTTTTACAGTTTTACTAGGAATTTATTTTACAATTCTTCAAGCCTATGAATATATTGAAGCCCCATTTACAATTGCTGATGCCGTTTATGGATCTACTTTTTATATGGCCACAGGATTTCATGGGTTTCATGTATTAATTGGAACAACTTTTTTATTAGTATGCTTGATTCGGCACATGAAACACCATTTTTCTAAAACTCATCATTTTGGATTTGAAGCCGCCGCTTGATATTGACACTTTGTTGATGTAGTGTGATTGTTCCTTTACATCTCTATTTATTGATGAGGAGGGTAAACTTATATAGTATATTAGTATATTTGACT